>VYZT01048712.1:0-14242 GCA_013400735.1 Pomatostomus ruficeps
GCAGGGGCTGGGAAATGTAAAAATTAAATTTATATTTATATTTATATTCCATCCCTGCACAGCTCTGGGATTTTTCCAGGATTTTTCCAGCCCCCTCCCAGCTCCTCTCAGACCCCGGAGCCGCTTCCCCTCGGGAAGGGCGGCGCTGCCGTCAATTAGAGGCCTAAAACCGGGATAATTTCATCAGCGGGGAGATGGGATTCGCTATCCTGGGTAATGGGAGCGCCGTGGCTCCAATTGAAGTTGGGAATATTCATCCCGGAGCCGGGCCCGGCAGGAGCCGACGTTTATTGGAGCTGTCAGAGTCAATCTCCTTCAAGAGCTGCTTCTCCGAGCACTTTGGATTATGGATCGTTTATGCTTTAAAAAAAATAAAAATAAATCGGTTTTGCGCTGGTTTTGTCCTTCCCAGGGTGTTTTGTTTCTCCTAAAAATGAGAATTCCAGCGGCACGACCCCATCCCGTTCCATGGAAATTATTCCTGGTTAATTATCATGGTGGAAGCTCAGGGATTCCAGATGTGAGACCGGGAGAGTGGTGGGGAACAGCCTGGGAATGTGGGTTATCCCAAAAATCCTGCAGCGAGGAGACATCTGTGCAAGGAACGTGGGATATCCCGAAAAACCAGGGAAGCTCTGCCAGGAATGTAGGATATCCCAAAAAAAGCCAGGAATCAAGGAGGGGTCTGTATCGGGAATGTGGGATATCCCAAAAAACCAACAGTGAGGAGGGATCTGTGCTGGATATCCCAAAAAAACCAGCAGGGAGGAAGGACACCGGGCTGGGAATGTGGGATATCCCAAAAAAACAATGGTGAGGAGGGAAACTGGGATAGGAATGTGGGATATCCCAAAAAAAGGAGAAGTGAGGAGGGATCTGTGCCAGGAGTGTGGTATATCCCAAAAAACCCAGCAGCGAGGGAAGATCTGGGCCAGGAATGTGTGATATCCCAAAAAAAGGAGAAATGAGAAAGGATCTGTGCCGGGAATGGGGGATATCCCTAAAAAACAAAGCAATGACAAGGGAAGCTGGGCTGGGAATGTGAGATATCCCAAAAACCCAGCAGGGAGGAGGGAAGGAATGTGGGATATCCCAAAAAAACCCAGCAGTGAGGAGGGATCTGTGCCGGGAATGTGGGATATCCCCAAAAAAAAAACAGCAGAAAGGAGGGAAGCTGTGCTGGGAGTGTGGGGTATCCCAAAAAAACCAGGGAAGCTCTGTCAGGAATGTGGGATATCCCAAAAACCCTGCAGTGAGGAGGGATCTGTGCCGGGAATGTGGGATATCCCCCTAAAAAAAAAACCAGCAGAAAGGAGGGAAGCTGTGCTGGGAATGTGGGATATCCCAAAAAAACAATGGTGAGGAGGGAAACTGGGATAGGAATGTGGGATATCCCAAAAAAAGGAGAAGTGAGGAGGGATCTGTGCCAGGAGTGTGGTATATCCCAAAAAACCCAGCAGCGAGGGAAGATCTGGGCCAGGAATGTGTGATATCCCAAAAAAAGGAGAAATGAGAAAGGATCTNATCCCAAAAACCCAGCAGAGAGGAGGGATCTGTGCCGGGAATGTGGGATATCCCAAAAAAACAGTGGTGAGGAGGGAATCTGGGATAGGAATGTGGGATATCCCAAAAAAAAAACCAGCAGGGAGGAGGGATCCGTGCCCCGGACGCTCCTCGCTCCAGCAGGACGCTGGAATTGCTGGAATTCCAGGATTCAGACAGAGCTCCAGGCTCCCACCTGAGCCACCTGCCAGCCTCTGGATCGCTGCCCGGATGCTCCAGCGGCCAAAAAAAAAAAAAATCCTGGAGCCGGGAATGCTGCCAGGAAAATCGGTCACAGCCGGGGCCGACAGCCGCCTGTGTCCCCGCGCGTCTCCAGCGTCTGCTCCACTCCCAATTCCAGCATTTTTGGGGGGTTTTNAAAAAATCCTGGAGCCGGGAATGCTGCCAGGAAAATCGGTCACAGCCGGGGCCGACAGCCGCCTGTGTCCCCGCGCGTCTCCAGCGTCTGCTCCACTCCCAATTCCAGCATTTTTGGGGGGTTTTTCCCAGATTCCAGCATTTTTAGGGAGGTTTTTCCCGGTTTCCAGCATTTTTGGGGAGGTTTTTCCCAGTTTCCAGCGTGGGAGGGAGGGAAGAGGTTGAGTTTTAACCCCTCCTTTCCCGGCTTCCCGCATGGAGGGGCGGGAGGGGCTTCAGGAAGCTCCCAGCCCCATCCCGGGATGCGCTGGGAATTCCTCCTGCCCCGTTTCCCCCATCCCGGGAATGCCCGGGGGGGTCTCGGCCTCAGCCCCGTATCGATCCCGATCCTGTCCCTGTCGGGATCTCCGTCCCAGGGATTTCCAGGCTGGGCGGGAGAGTGATGGGACACAGCCCAGGAAGCTGGGCCAGGAATGGGGGATATCCCAAAAAAACCCCCAGCAGCAAGGAGGGATCTATGCTGGGAATTGGGATACCCCCCAAAAAATCCAGTAGTGAGGAGGGATCTGGGCTGGGAATTGGGATATCCCAAAAAACCAGGGAAGCTCTGCCAGAAATGTGGGATATCCCAAAAAACTCCCAGAATCAAGGAAGGATCTATGCTGGGATGTGGGATATCCCAAAAACCCGGCAGCAATGAGGGAATCTGTGCTGGGATGTGGGATATCCCAAAAACCCGGCAGCAATGAGGGAATCTGTGCTGGGAATGTGGGATATCCCAAAAACCCGGCAGCACTGTGGTGTCTGCCTGAGCCTGACCCTCTTCACCATCCCTGCGGAGTGGAATCCATGGATTTGGGGGAAAATCCATCGCAGCCCAGAACACCCCCATCCCGAGCCGTTCCCAGAGCTGGGAATTCCCTGGGCACGGGAATGGGGAGCCCAGGGCCGATCCCCGCCCCGGGGAACAGGACACGGGGTAGAGGCTCCATGAACTCCCTGTTCCTGGAATTCCACCTCCCGGGCAGATATGGGGGCAGAGGCTCCGTGAACTCCCTGTTCCTGGAATTCCGCCTCCCGGGGGATATTTGTTCGGGGATATTTTCCAGACCATCGGCACGGGCACCTCCAGGTCATTCCGATCACTTTCAGCCACTTATCCGCCCATTTTCCTGCCCGGAATATTCCCGTAATTTGATTACTCCGCAGCCTCCGCGAGCGCCGCAGGGAAATCATCAGAGACGTCACCCGGAGCCAGGCAGCCGGAGCCGCTTCCAGAGGCCTCCCGGCCCCGCCGCGGGGTCCTGGCCTGGCTGGGGACACCGGGGACACCGGGGACATTGGGGACACCGGGGACACCGGGGACATTGGGGACACCACCGGGGTCCGTCCCTGCAAGGAAGGTGCCGGCCCAGGCTGCCCCCAGGTCGCTCCGAGGGTCCTGATTTATCCATTCCAGGGTGCGCTGGAGGCCTTGGGATCGAAGTTCTGGAGTTGAAGGAACAGGAGGGCATCCCAAACGAGCCCTTGGGATGGGTTTGGGGCAGGCAGGGAAGGAGGGATGGATGGATCCATGGATGCTGGGATGGATGGATGATGGATGGATGGATGAAAGGATGGAGGGATGGATCCATGGATGGATAAAGGATCGATGGATGGAGGGATGGATAAAGGATGGATGGATCAATGGATCAATGGATGAATGGATGATGGATGAATCCATGGATCCATGGATTATGAATGGATGATGGATGGATGGATCCATGGGTGGAAGGATGGGTGGATGATGGATGGATGGATGGATGGATGGATGGAGGGATGGATAGATGGATAAAGGATGGATGAATCCATGGATCCATGGATTATGGATGGATGATGGATGGATGGATCCAGGGATGGAAGAATGGATGGATGATGGATGGATAAAGGTTGGATGGATGGATGGATCAATGGATCAATGGATGGNGGAAGAATGGATGGATGATGGATGGATAAAGGATAAAGAATAAAGGATGGAGGGATCCATGGATGGATGGATGGATGGAGGGATGGATAGATGGATAAAGGATGGATGAATCCATGGATCCATGGATTCATCCATCCTTTATCCATCTATCCATCCCTCCATCCATCCATCCATCCTTTATTCTTTATCCTTTATCCATCCATCATCCATCCATAATCCATGGATCCATGGATTATGGATGGATGATGGATGGATGGATGGATAAAGGTTGGATAAAGGATGGATGGATCCATGGATCCATGGATTATGGATGGATGATGGATGGATGGATCCATGGGTGGAAGGATGGATGGATGAATCCATGGATCCATGGATGATGGATGGACGATGTTCTGTCCGGGGTGTGGAGCCTTTGCTCTGCGGAAAGGGAGGAATTTTCCAGGGTTTCTCCAACAGGGATTCCCCGCCCGGTGCCTCAGATGGAGACAGGAATGGGGCTGGATCTGGGATGGGGATGGATTTGGGATGGGGCTGGATCTGGGATGGGGATGGATTTGGGATGGGGATGAGGTGGGGATGGATTCCCTGGGCTCTTCCCGGGGTGGAGCATCCCCGCTGCTATCCTGGCTTTTCCCATGGATTCTTTTCCCTGTGACCACCCTTGGGAGCAGGAAAAGCACCCAGAGCCTCGGGAATTTGTGTCCCTGAGGAAGAGCTGGACCAGGAAACCCAGAGGAGCAGCACCAGCACCTCCTGCCCGGCTGGGGATGGGACCAGCCTCGATAAATCCCGGTTTCCCCTAAAATCAAACCTGTGCCAGGGACGGGATCAGCCTCGTTAAATCCCGGTTTTCCCTAAACCCCAATCCATGCTGGGAATGGGATCAGCCTCATTCAATCCCCATTTTTCCCCCAAATCCCAACCCATGCTGGAGAGAGGATCAGCCTCATTAAATCCCGTTTTTCCCTAAAATCCAACCCATGCTGGGATCAGGAACAGCCTCATTAAATCCCGGTTTTTCCCCCAAATCCCAACCTGTGCTGGGGACGGGATCAGCCTCGTTAAATCCCGGTTTCCCCTAAAATCCGACCTGTGCTGGGGACGGGATCAGCCTTATTAAATCCCAGTTTTTTCCCCAAATCCCAACCCGTTCTGGCCCTGTTTTAACGAGGGCTGGGGTCACGCGGGGTTTGCGGAGCTGCTCCCACCGGGATCGGAGGCCCCGACTTCCATCCCAAACATTCCCAATTAAGCCGCGCTCCCAGCGCCGAGGAAACGAGAGCGGCAAATCCCAGCGGGAGAGCTCCGACCTCATCCCTGCCCTGCAGGATCGCGTTCCCGAGGGATTCCCACTCCCAGCGCTGCCTCCCGGCCTGGGAAGGCGTTTCCAGGAGGAACATGGAGAGGCTGGGGAGGAAAAGCGGCTCCGAGGGGCTGGGCCGGCCGGAAGGGATGAATCGGGATCAGATCCCGGGAATCAGAATCCCGTGGCTCCAGCCATGGCCGGAGAGCGGAGAGGAGCTAAAAATATTCCTGCTGACACCGCAGCCAGGGCGGCCGGGAGGAGGAGATCCGAGAGCCACGGGATTCATTCAGGAGACAATCCAGAGAAACCAGGGCTTTGGGAATAAATCCAGAGAACCCAGGGATTCGGGAGAAAATCCGGAGAGCCAAAGGATTTGGAGACAATCCAGAGAATCCAGGGATTTGGGAGAAAATCCAGAGAGCCCAGGGGATTTGGGACATTCCAGAGAACCCAGGGATTCAGGAGAAAATCCAGAGAGCCCAGGGGATTCTGGAATCAATCCAGAGAATCCAGGGATTTGGGAGACTATCTAGAGAGAACCGAGGGATTCGGGGACAATCCAGAGAACCCAGGGATTCTGGAGAAAATCCAGAGAATCGGGGGATTTGGGAATTTTACCAAGGCCCCTGGGGCGCGAGGTGGCTGTGACACCCTCGGCTGTGACACCCCTGCTGTGGCACTTCCAGTGACGTTTTCCTGGGATCAGCTCCCGCCTTGGCCTTTCCCGCAATCCCGGCTCCCGGATTTTAGGAATGTGGGGATTTTTCCTCGCTCCCTTCCCTTCCCGGCAGCCGCGGGCGGGGCTGTGCCAGGCTGCTGGAGGTGGGAGGCTGCCAGACTGGGAAGCAGCATCCGGAGCAATCCTGGAATGCTTTCGCTCGGAAGGCAACTGAAACCATCCCACGGAACCCCGGCCGTGGGCAGGGACAGCTCCCGCCATCCCAGGTGGATCCAGCCCGGCCTCGGACACTTCCAGAGATGGGGCAGCCACAGCTTTTCTGGGAATTCCATCCCAGCCCTCACACTGAAGGATCTCCAACATCCAACTCCCATTTTTCCCGGGATGAGGATCCTCTCCTGGCACCCCAAGGAACGAGGGCACACCCATCCCCTGCTGGTGCTCAGGAATTTGATGTTTTTCCCGGCCTTTCCCAGTGCTGCCGATCCATTGGAGCTGCGTGGGCTCGAGAAGCGTCAGCCAGGGCTGTCACGTCAGGAGCGCGGCCGTGACTCACTCGGCATCCCGGGAGTGCACGGGAATCTCATTCCCGGGATGTGGGAGCCGGAGCCCGGCCCAGCCGCGGCTCCCGAGCTTCCAGCGGAACTCCATTTGCTGTGTTCCCGGCCGGGCTCTGGAATGGCCCTGCTCTGGCTGCTCCTGCGGCATTCCCGAGCCTCTGCAAGGCCCCGCTCCTCCCTCTGCCTTTGGTCCTTCCCTGTGCCTCCATCCCATGGGAACATTTCCCTCTGCCTTTGCTTCCATCCCTGTTCCCTCCACCTGATGGGAACAATTCCTTCTCCTTTCCCTCCATCCCTGTGCCTCCATCCCATGGGAACATTTCCCTCTGCCTTTGCTTCCATCCCTATTTTCTACATCTGATGGGAACAACTCCCTTTGCTTGTGCCTCCATCCCTATTTTCTCCATCCAGTGGGAACCATTTTCTTTTCCTCTACCCTGTGCCCTCCATCCCATGGGAACAACTCCCTTTTCCTCCATCCCTGTTTTCTTCATCTGATGGGAACAATTCCTTCTCCTCTATCTCCAGCCCTATTTTCTCCATCCAACAGGAACAATTTCCTTTCCCTCCATCCCTGTTCCCTCCATTCGATGGAAAGATTCCCTCTGCCTGTGCCTCCATCCCTGTTCTTTCCATCCAATGGGAACGATTCCCTTTCCCTCCATCCCTGTTCCCTCCATTCGATGGAAAGATTCCCTCTGCCTGTGCCTCCATCCCTGTTCATTCCATCTGATGGGAACAACTCCCTTTTTCTTCGTCCCTGTTCCCTCCATTCCATGGGAACATTTCCCTCTCCTTTGCTTCCATCCCTATTTTCTCCACCCGAAGGGAGCAATTCCTTCTCTTTTTCCTTCATCCCTGTTTTCTGCATCTGGTGGGAACAACTCCCTCTGCCTGTGCCTCCATCCCTGTTCTTTCCATCCAATGGGAACGATTCCCTTTCCCTCCATCCCTGTGCCCTCCCTTCCATGGGAATCATTCCCTCAGCCTGTGCCTCCATCCCTATTTTCTCCTTCCCTGCTCCTTCCATTGGATGGCAACAATTCCCTTTCCTTCCATCCCTGCTCCCTCCATCCGATGGGAACATTTCCCTTTCCTTTTCTCCATCCCTGTTTTCTCCACCTGATGGAACCCATCCCCTTTGCTTCCATCCCGTTCCCTCCATCCGATGGGAACAATTCCTTCTCCTTTTCCTTCATCCCTAATTTTCTCCATCCAATGGGAACCATTCTCTTTCCCTCCATCCCTGTTCATTCCACCTGATGGGAGCAATTCCTTCTCCTTTCCACCCATCCCTATTCCCTCCATTCCATGGGAACCATTCCCTCTGCCTGTGCCTCCATCCCTGTTTTCTCTATCTGAGAGGAACAATTCCTTCTCCTTTTCCTCCATCCCTATTTTCTATTTCTAATGGAAGCAACTCCCTCTGCCTGGGCTTCCATCCCTATTTTCTCCATCCCTGCTCCTTCTATTTGATGGCAACAATTCCCTTTCCCTCCATCCCTATTTTCTCCACCTGATGAGAACAATCCCCTTTTCCTCCATCCTGTTCCCTCCATCCCATGGGAACAATTCCCTTTCCTTCCATCCCTGTTTTCCTCATCTGATGGGAACAATTCCTTCTCCTTTGTCTCCATCCCTGTTTTCTCCGTCCCATGGGAACAATTCCCTCTCCTTTTCCTCCGTCCCTGTGCCCTCCCTCTGACGGGAACAATCCCCTTTACCTGGGCCTCCATCCCTATTTTCTCCATCCAACGGGAACAATCCCCTTTCCCTCCATCCCTATTTTCCCCATCCCACGGGATCAATCCGCTGCACACGGAAGCTCTTCCAGCCCCTCCCGGGAGGCTCCTGAGCCAAATCCCGGCTGTCCCGGCGCTGCCATTCCCGGCGATTCCCGGGGCTGGGAGCCCCGTTCGGACAGCGAGGGGAGCGTGAGGAGCCGGCCGGGATCTGCTCCTTGGCACGGAAAATTCCCGAGCGCTTCCCCACGGGCGCCGGCGTCTGGCGCGGGTGCCGAGGGCGGCGATGGAAATGTCAGCGGCGATCTGGGGCCGCCGCGGCTGACGGGTGTGACAGCGGCAGAGGTGACAGCTCCGCGGGGCTGTCCCCTCCCCCGGGCCACCAGCGCGGAGCCTCTGCCGCGTGCAGGACAGCGAGAATTCCCAAAAAATTCGGTGAGAGGAGGGGGTGGCTGGAGCACCCCTGGACAGTGTCCCTGGGGGCTCTGGGTCTGTCCCCTCCCTGGGGACACTTAACAGAGTGGCTCTGCCGCGTGCAGGTCAGCGAGAATTCCCAAAAATTCGGTGACAGGAGGGAAGTGGCTGCATCTCTGGTGGCTCTGTCACATCCAGGTCACAGCGAATTCCCAAAAATTCAGTGACAGGAAGGGGTGGCTGGAGAATGCCTGGACAGCATCCCTGGTGACCCTGTGTCTGTCCCCTCCCCGGGGACACCAGCTGGGTGGCTCTGTCACCTGCAGGTCACCATGAATTCCCAAAAATTCAGTGACACCGGGGGGTGGCTGGAGCATCCCTGGACAGCATCCCTGGTGGCTCTGGCTCTGTCCCCTCCCCAGGGCCACCAGCACGGTACCTCTCTTGTGTGCAGGTCACTGCGAATTCCCAAAAGTTCAGTGACACCAGGGGTGTGGCATCCTTGGCGACACTGTGTCTGTCCCCTCCCTGGGGACACCAGCTGGGTGGCTCTGCCGCGTGCAGGTCACCATGAATTCCCAAAAATTCAGTGACACAGAGTGGCTGGATCATCTCTGGGAAATTTTCATGGTGGCTCTGGGTCTGTCCCTTCCCAGGGCCACCAGTGCAATGGCTTTGTCACGCGCAGGTCACCACGAATTCCCAAAAATTTGGGGACACGAGGGGAGTGGCATCCTTTGTGACACTGCCTCTGTCCCCTCCCTGGCGCCACCAGTGCGGTGGCTCTGCTACGCGCAGGTCATGGTGAATTCCCAAAAATTCAGTGGCAGGAGAAGGTGGCTGGAGAATCCCTGGTGGCTCTGGCTCTGTCCCCTCCCCAGGGCCACCAGCACGGTCTGTTGTGTGCAGGTCACTGTGAATTCCCAAAAATTTCGTGACAAATGGGGGTGGCTGGAGCGTTCCTGGTGGCTCTGGGTCTGTCCCCTCCCACGGCCACCAGCGGAGTGACTTTGTCACATCCAGGTCACCGCGAATTCCCAAAAATTCGGCGACACCGGGGGGGTGGCTGCAGCGTCCCTGGGCAGCCTCGCTGGTGGCACCGCCCCGGTTTGGTGTCAGGATCCTGGGACAGGCCGGGATCTGTGGGATTCTCCTTTGTCCCCGGGGTCTGTGGGAGCAGAGTTGGGATTTTCAGGATAACCCGGCTCTGGTGTGGGAATCCCGGGCTGGGCAGGGCCGGACCGGCCCCATCCCGGCGCATTCCAGGGACAGGGACAATCCCGAGCCCGGAGCCGGCCCGGCCCCATCCCGGCGCATTCCAGGGACAGGGACAATCCCGAGCCCGGAGCCGGCCCGGCCCCATCCCGGCGCATTCCAGGGACAGGGACAATCCCGAGCCGCCGCTGTCCCCCGGGCGGGCCCGGCCGGGCTGTCGCTGTCACCGAGGCGCTCCCGTCACTGCCGCTCCGCTCCGGCCCCTCCGGGCGCTCCCAGCACCCCCGGGGTTCATCCGGAGCGGGTTCGGGATCGGCCGAGCGGCTTTTCCTCCATCCCGCTGCTTCCCCGCGGTTCCCGGGCCGGGGGAAGGGCTCGGCTTCCCCGCAGAGGTTAAAGAGGCGAAATCAGCTCGGAAAGCGGCAGCGAGGGCAAAAATAGCGCGGAGCTGTCGGGGCCCATCAGCGTCGGGGCGCGCTAAGGACTCCCGGGGCCCGGGGCCACGAGCCCGCTGCCGTCAGCAGCCCCGGGGTCGCGATCCCGAGGGATCTCCCGCGGGAACCGGGAGCGGCCGGGCCGGGGCAGCCCCGACGGCCCCGCGGCTGCGGCCCCCGGCGATCCCGGCGATGCTCCGAGCCCCGGGGGCTGCGGGAGGAGCTCTGGGAAGGGGGGGGGATGCGGATTGTCCCCCGGGGGTGTCCTTGTACCCGCGGTGACCTCCGCGCAGCCGGGGCTGGGGCGAACCTTGCCCGAAGTAAGAAAAAGAAAAAAATAAAATAAAAAAAGCCACATAAAATATTGATTCGGGTGGCAGCTGCAAGGGCAGGGAATGAATTCCAGGCCGGGCTGGACGGGGCTTGGAGCCACCGGGGATAGCGGGAGGTATCCCCTCGTCACCGGATGAGTTTTGAGGTCCCTTCCAAGCCGTGGATCTGTAACGGGCAGAATTCCAGGGTTTTGGAATTACAGGGAGCTCGGCAGAGGGAGCTCGGATTTGCTGCACATCCCGGGAAGGCAAAACCCTGATCTGGGAATTCCCAGCCCCAAACCTGGGCCCTGCAGCTCAGGGGGGTGACACGTCCGTCCCACTCCATCCCTGGGATTTGGGAGCCCCGGGATCAGGATCAGAGGTGCGGTCCCGCCTTCCAGCCACCCCCGAGACCCTAAAAACCCCCAGAGGGGCTAAAAAACCCCAAGGGGAGCTAAAAAACCCCATTTAGGGCTCAGGTTGCTGCCAAGGCCTGAAATGGGGCATTTCCTGGAGAGCTCAGCGGGAGGGGGAGCAGCAGCCAGGTGGGGATGTCGCTGTCCCCGTGGGGACAAACCCGGCCCGAATCTGGGGCCCTCGGGCCCTTCCCGGTGCTGCCGGGGTTCGGAGTGGTCGGGAGTGCGGGAAGAGCTCGGGGAGAGCCCGGAGGCCGGCGCGGCCCCCTGGATGACCCCGTTAATTCCCAATCCATCCCGTGAACCACCCTGACTCCCGTTAATAACGGGATAACGCTGCGCGGAATTAACGGCCCCAGGCGGGAGGGTGAAAAAATCCAGCCCAAATTAATGGGAATTCGAGGGAAGGAGGGGAGGAATCCGCCAGGCCCATCCATCAAATCCTACCCGGCAGGAGCGGCCCCGGGGAGGGATCCCCATTCCCAGGGAGCTACCAGGAGTGGGATCCTCATTCCCTGGGAATGCTGGAGCCACCAGGAGCGGGATCCCCATTCCCAGGGGTCCCTGGAGCCACCAGAAGCGGGATCCCCATCCCCAGGGAGCCACCAGGAGCGGGATCCTTGGGAAGCAACAGCCACTGGCCTGTGTCACCCTCGCTGCAGCGGTGTCGTCCCTGCTGGAGGCACTGGGAGCACTGGGAGCACTGGGAGCACTGGGAGCCGGTGCCAGCCCAGCGCTGTGTCCCTCTTGTCATTGAATTTTTGGGAATTCGCGGTGACCTGCACACAGCAGAGCCACTGTGCTGGTGGCCCCAGGGAGGGACAGACCCAGAGCCACCAGGGATGTTTCCTAGAGATGATCCGGCCATCCCCTCCTGTCACCGAATTTTTGGGAATTCCTGGTGACCTGCAGGTGACAAAGCCACCCAGCTGGTGGCCCCAGGGAGGGGACAGAGCCAGCGCCACCAGGGATGCAGCCACAGCCTCGTGTCACTGAATTTTTGGGAATTCATAGTGACCTGCAGGTGACAGAGTCGCTCCACTGGTGTCCTCGGGGAGGGGACAGAGCCAGAGCCATCAGGGGCGTGGCCCTGCCCCATAATTGGCTTTGCTCATTAACGCTGTCATCCCACAAAGGCTGGGAATAAATTCGTGGAATTTCTTATGTTTTTACCCACAAAAGTGGGGAATTAACTCGTGGAATTTCTTGTGTTTTTACCCACAAAGGCTGGGAGTAAACCTGTGGAATTTCGTGTGTTTTTATTTAATTTTGGGGTTTTTTTCTTCCCCCCCAAGCCTGACTATTTCCACCCCCAGCGCGACGAGGCCTTGCCGCTCTCCTCTGATCCCAAACCCCTCCAATCCCACCCCAATCCCTCCCTTCTCCCTCCCGCCGGGCCCGGCAGCCCCGGACAGAGCCCCCTTTGTGCCGGGGCGGCCGGGAGGGGACAGAGCCCCGCGTGTCCCCGTCCCGGAGCCGCCAGCGCCGCCTCCCGCAGGAAAATCCAACCCCTCCTTCCCCCAGACCCGGCCGGGGCGAGGCTGAGCCGCGGGGACGCTGCCCCTGATTTAAGGAGCTCCCGGGCCGTAAATTCCGCCGGAATAAATCCCCCGGGAGAGGCCGGGAGCTGCCGGCTCCCGATAAGGCCGGAGCGGGGATGCTCCGATCATTCCCGCAGTGGGAATTCTCCGGGATTAACCCCCCCCCGTGACCCCTGGCCCAGCCCCCCGCCGGTGACCGAGCTAATTAACGCGCTCCGGTAATTAGAGAGGGGCGTTTCCCGCTGGATCCCGCGGTTCCGATCGCCAGCCCGAGGGAATAAAATCCAGGGAAAAGCGCAGGTGAAGCTGAGCCGGTGCCTCCCCCCGGAGCGGCCGCGGGGACAAAGAGCGCTCCGGTGTCACCCGGGGGACGCGGAGCGGCCCTCGGGCACCGCCGCGGGGCCGGGAGGGCCGGGGGGGAGGAGAGGGAGCGGAGCGGGGAGCGGATCCCTCTTCCGGCAGAGGGAATCCTTTCCACGGCTCCGAGGGGCCGCAGGAATTAACCGGGATCCGGGCAGGAATTAACCGGGGATCCAGGCAGGAGTTAACCAGGGATCCAGGCAGGAGTTAACCAAAAATTCAGGCAGGGATTAACAGGGATCCAGGCGGGGATTAACAACAAATCCGGGCAGGAATTAACCGGGGATCCAGGCAGGAGTTAACCAGGGATCCAGGCAGGAGTTAACCAAAAATTCAGGCAGGGATTAACAGGGATCCAGGCGGGGATTAACAACAAATCCAGGTGGGAATTAACCAGGGATCCAGGGAGGGATTAACCAGGGATCCAGGCGGGAACTAACCAGGGATCCAGGCAGGAATTAACCAAAAACCCAGGCGGGAATTAACCAGGGATCCAGGCAGGGATTAACCAGGGATCCAGGCGGGAACTAACCAGGGATCCAGGCAGGAATTAACCAGGGATCCAGGCAGGAATTAACCAGGGATCCAGGCAGGGATTAACCAGGGATCCAGGCGGGATTTAACCACGGAGCCAGGCAGGAATTAACCAGGGATTCAGTCAGGAATTAACCAAAAATCCAGGAGAGAGTTAACCAGGGATCGAGGTGGGAATTAACCAGGAATCCAGGCGGGAATGAGCAGGGATCCAGGCAGGAATTAACCAAAAATCCAGGCGGGAGTTAACCAGGGAGCCAGGCAGGGAGTAACCAAATATTCAGGCATGAGTTAATTGGGGATCCAGGCAGGGATTAACCAAAAATCCAGGCGGAAATTATTGAGGGATCCAGGCAGGGATTAACCGGGGATCCAAGCGGGGAATGAGCAGGAATTCTCCTCCCTGAGGAAGTGCCAGAGGGCCCGGCCGCGGCCTGGAGCAGCTCCCGCCGTTCCCGCTGCCGGGATCCCATCAGGGCACAGGGCAGAGGGAGGAACAGTATGATCTCGCTCCCGGGAATGGCACTTTTGGGATCTCTGCCTGCGGGGGGACAGAGGTGACACCCAGAATGGGGAAACCCGGAGAAATCAGAGATCCCGGGCAGTTCAGGGCTCCTCCGGTCACTGCCGGCTCCGTTTTGGGGCTGTGGAAACTCGGGGGAGAATGGGGCAGGGGCTGGGAACAGGGTCAGGGGAGAATGGGGCGGAAAGGTTTTGGGATCGGAGGGAGAATGGAGAAGGGGGAGAATGGGGCAGGAAGGTGCTGGGAGTGAGGGGAGAATGGGGCAGGCAGGTTTTGGGAACAGGGGAGAATGGGACAGGGGCTGGGAACAGGGTCAGG
>VYZT01048717.1:0-84168 GCA_013400735.1 Pomatostomus ruficeps
CCTCCTCCTCCTCCGCTTCCTCCCACTCTGCCCCAGTGCTGCAGGTCCTTCACCATCCCAAAAGGCCAGGATGGAAATCAGTGAAAGCGATTTAAAGTTTGGGGGACAGTGTGTGAACACCTAATCCGAATCGTGTGGAAACAAGCATACAGAACTAAAACCAGAAAGCAAGCAGACAAAAGCAACACCAAAAACTGGTAAAAGAGCACATGATGGTGACATACTAAATTCTCCCGTGTGAGTCACTACCACATCCCTATTTAGCAGAATATTGTCTGAAAATACTTGACAATATCTGTTGACCTCAAAATCTAAATACTGAGTCCTGCTCTCAAGTAAATCCATATAAACATGGCAGGAAAATGGAGCTGAAATCTTAATCAATTTCTGCATACTTTTCTAGGAAAATCAGAAAATCATAGGTAGGAGGTAGTTGTTCAACTTTATTTAAAAATTCAGTTAAAAAATCTCTGATATGTTCTATGTGTGTTCTATTCCATCTTGCCTTCAGTTGCTAAGATCTCCACAGTGGATAATTCTGAAATCTGCAAGCCATATTTTTTTATAATATTGTGTCCATAATAACTGTTTCTGTGAATGAAAAAAAATTGAAATTATTGAAGTTAAAAGGTTGCATGCAATTTAAGAGCAATAATGGTTTTACACCTTTGAGGGTAAATATTGCATAAATTTAATATTCATGAGCACAAATGAGCGCCATGTTCCAGGTGGTAGAGTTGTTTTTTCTCCTGTTGAAGTGAGTTCTTTTGAGTGTAGGCTCTGCCCAATGCAGACTCAGCTTCTGTCTCCTGTAACTTTGTGAGATCTTTTTTAAGCTTAACTGTCTGTTAAGAAATTATTGGATAACTTAATAAAAATTAAATGGCAGATTTGTGTATGTGACAGGCTCTATGAAGGATTATGTCTTAAACTGCAATTTTCAATTTGACTCACTCTATTAAACACAAAATTGAATGTCATATGTAATGGTCATATGGTTACATTTTACTATTAAAATTATCTTTGTGAGAGAAAATTAAATTTCTTTTAACTGAAATGTATACAAAATTAAATACCAGCTGGCTTGATTGAAATAAGTATGGGTGATAGTCTTTCCTTACCTTTCTCAAAGAGGTGATTTTCTATGCAAACAGATGTGCAGAACTGGTGAATAATGACAGGAAATGTATCACTTGTAATATGATTTAAACCACTACTGTGTTAATGCCCATTTTATCAGGTTTTTGATTTAACAGTTTCAATATAGTTTTGCGTATGAATTGGTTGTAAGAACATCTTTGCTCCTTCTACCAGATGGGGATTTCTAGTTAAGTTGCTTCTTCACAAAACAATACTTATGTAGAGGGGAAGTAGAACAATTTATAATATCAGTTAGTCCAACCAGGAAACAAATGATAGGGCATAATCGATTAAGCAATTTAAGAATCAAATATGCAAAAAGTGTTTGTCTGCTGACAGTTCACAAGTTGTCTGTAGATAGAAAACAGTTTTCACCATAACTGGGACAAGTTTGGTAAGAGAATAATACACTAAAAGTGTTGAAGAAAATTACGAGTGGAGATTACAGTCCTGATTATCCTGACGTGTTGTTCCCAGGTGCTGTTCTGTGTTGTCTGGGGAGCTGTAGAGTGGCTGTGTCCGTCCTGGCTCACCCTGTGCTTCTTCTACATTAAATACACTTCCCTCTCCACACACCCCATGGAAAGGCTTCTGTGCCCAAGGGGTGTAGGGCAGCTGAAGAGCTGGTGGGTACCTGGGGCTGCAGCCTGAGCTCAGAGCCCATGTCACAGTTTGCCTTGGACAGGCAGAGAATGGGCACTCAGGCTCTTTGACTGTCTGCATGGACACCCATAGCCCAGCTTGAAGGATGGGGAACATGGTTTGAGACATTTGGTTGAGGTTTTTTGTTTGGTTGGTTGATATTTTAAGCATATTGCTGTCTAGTATGAGATCAAAAATGTTTCCCAGTGCAGGATCTGTGCGCTGGTTTGCTGTTCTAGGTCTGGATGAGGAACATGAAGGGCTGGGGCTGAGGAGGCAGAACGGGCGCCAGACCTTTCTGTACTTGCAGGTGCTGCTTTGCCTGGGTTTGCACTTCCTGTTCTAGTAAACATCCCAGTATACTTGAAAAAGGGAGGGGTATGGCACATTTCCACACACTTGGGTGTTCAGGTCCAGATTTGTGTTCTAAAAGTGGCTTTTCCCTGTTGTTCTCCCTGAGTTAATTGCTGAATGGGGTTTCAGTAGTACTGTGGAAGTGAGGTGGGTGGGAGAGTGATCTGCATAATTTCTGATGCTTTCTAACTGCACTTCAGAATTCTTCTGGGAATTTGCCTTGTTCATGTGCTGATTTCTTTGTTTATTTGTGGACTTTGTGAGTCTCTTTAGTCAACGCCAAAAAAAAAAAGTGCTGTAATTTTATGAATTAACAGGAGCTAATGTAATCAGGCAAGAAAAATATTCTCACTTTTTGGTGCTTTTTGTGGTGGTGTATTTGCTATCTGGGTCTTGGTTTTGCTTGAACAAGGCAATTTAAAAGAAATTGTGCAGAAGAGAAAGGCAAATTAAAGGAATCCTTCTGTGGGGCAGGAGGGGAAAGTTTATCACTCCTCATTGGTACAGTAGTAATGAGTGGAGAATAAGCTATGGATTCCTTTCACCTGTTCATACTGTTCACTCATCGTACTGTAAAAAGCCGTAATGCAGACTCTATATTAAATATAGTTAAATCTCTAATTTATATGAATGTCACAGGTTTCAGAGGTCCATCCTGTATATGTTGAAGAGCAGAACTTTCCAGGTAGGTGATGCTGATGCTACATCAAGCATACAATATTTTTATTATTTGCATGAATCATGCCTAGAACTCTTGGGAACCTGCAGGCACTATATTTCTGGCAGATCTGTGCATTCAAAGGATTCATAAAGTACATTTGAGCAAACAAGCTACCTACTGTTCCTGTTCATCATGTCCCTTATCTTAATAAATAATGAAGGTGCCATGGGCTGACAATGAAATATTTTGAAAATAGTTTTAATGTATAGCTGGCAGAGGACCTGTTGGGCATTGATAAATTACACAAACGGAGAGGATGAGAAATCTGTAAAATATTAATGGTCTGCTTCTGCAGCCATGAAGGAGAATATACCTGTGCCTTACGTAAGGTGTTGCGCTGCCTGTACAGCTCAAGGGGCGTTTGCTGCTGCAGGGTTCGTGTTTGGGAGCAGGGTCAGTGCCCTGGTGCTGCTGGGGGACAGAACGAGCTGAGGGCTGTGGAACACAGGGCCTGAAGATCCATCTGCAGTTGCTGTAGCAGGGGGCCCATGAGACAGAGCTGCCCCTAGGGTGAAGAGCTGTAGAAGCGGCTCGTGGCTTGTAGGAGTGAATTTAAAGGGAACCCCCTGTGCCCCAGTGCTCGGGGTCCCTGTTAGGCCCTGGATGCTCAGTTTGCTCTTTGCTGATGGGTTTTGGATTGCACTGCCTGGAGGGGCTTTGCATGGAGGGATTTAGGAGCTATGGGGAGATCTGTGGGAACGCTGTCCCCTGAGGAAACAGGGCCCTGTCAGTGATGGTGTGAGCGGGGAGGAAGGGTGGGATCACAGCCCTTCCTCCTCATCTCCTGAGGCCAGGAGCTCCATCATTCTCCTGTGCCCTAAGAATCAGCATATTCTTACAGGTGAGAACTTCTCTCACACTCTTGTCTTTGTTGGAGCAATAGCTAAATAGTGCAATTATACCCCAGGAGATACCTTCTATAAAACTGTGCAGTGTTACTGTAAGCTGTTACACATCCAGTTGTGTACTGCCAGGAAGCTCTTTTACTCTGTGATTTGACAATGCTATCCCTCTTTCAGGAACACTGGTTTTGAGAGGAACTCTCCCTCAGCCTGGTGGGTGTTTTGATCTGGATATTTTTGTATACCTCAAATGTAAATGTCTGCAGCAAAGTGCAATTTGAATTCAGAAAATCAGGATTTCTGTGGTGTACAACAAAAAAAAATTCTTGGAGATCTGGAGGTTATTGAGTAGAACATATTTTGGTAGGGAAATGAGTAATGAAATAAAATGCAAATAGTAGCATGACTTCAGCTCACTTGTGATAATGATTTTCTTTTATTTTGGGACAACTATGAGGTGGAATTAAAGCTACAAATGGTATTTTCAGTGAGAAGGATAAGCACGGGTATAAATAAGAGAAGTACAGATTGATAAAGGGTTTAATTTTTGTAGTAACTATACCATAAAAGTCAAATACTGCCTCAGCTGGGCTATACATGCCAAGGAGAGGTTTTGACTGGTGCTCGAGCCAGCCCGAGCCGCAGCTGCTGATGGGCTGTGCCCTCTGAGCCCTCCTGCCCCCGAGAGCCACCTGTCACCCAGCGTCTGCCCTGAGTGACAAGATAACAAGTGTCACTTGTCTGTGGGCAGTTCAGAGAGTCAAACCCTTTAAAGAAGTTAAGTGGTTTGGGTTACAGCACGAGGTACCTTTCCCCTCAGAGGACAGTGTTGTCTTTAGCCATAAACTGGGAGTTGAAGTGCAAGTATGAATTTTTTCCAGACATGTTTTCTTTGTCCCAAATTCTGTTCAAATTGCTTACTAACATCTGAAATGAACATATTCTTTATTAAAATTATCTGGTTAGAAATAAAATCTCTGGAGTTAGCTCTGAAGCTCAGCTAATAGCTTTACCCACTTTGAACTATCCTCACTACGCAGGCTGAATTTAATTTTAATAAGAAACACACAGATGTGTAATCCATAACACGATCTAATATTCTATATGTGGGTATGCCCTGTGTTATCTCTGATATCGAATTATTTCACTATGGAGCATAATTATCTGTGCAGGAAAATTCTTATTTAATTTCACTGAAAATTATGTAAAGATTTTCCGTACATCATGCACTAACCTTGCAGCTGGATTAACATGATGGACTATCAAGTCTTCTTTAGGGACATAATGCACTGTTGGGTCAATAGTCCATGAACAAAGAAGGATTTACACAATAATCTATAACGGCTCTTTAGGAGCTGTTATGGTCTATCAGGATAAAAATCTGGTAGATAATACATATAAAGTGCATACTTGCTTGAGGAAAGCAAGCGTTTGACTGCTTAAATTCCAGCCTTTTAAAGGTCAAATTAGATTCTTTTAACATTTTGAATGCAAGTTTACTTGTGAGAAGATTTACATCTACTTGCTTAATTGTGTGCTATGTGATGAAAATGCAATTCATTAAACACACAACAGGTTTATGAAAAATAATTAAGAATATATTTTTAAGCTCTCAATGTTTCCCTTGTAATGTAATTTGCAACAATTAATATCTGCCATCCTCTCTGCCTTGGTGGCCAGTGAATTTCAGAGCGGGAACACAGGGACCCATCAGCCCTGAAGGGCACGGGAGCTCCTGGGTGCAGCGTCCTGGCGGGTCCTTGGTGTTCCAGCGCCCCTCCGGCTGCAGCGCCTCTGCTTCCCCTGGGCCTGGCCCGGGCGCAGGTGTCCCTGCAGAGCAGTTCATATCCTCAGGAGACAGGGAGAGCAGCGAGAACAATACTTATTTCAACTTTTCTCAGTGAAATTTTATTCTCCTGTCTTACACGTTCAAAAAAGAATTCTATTCCTCGTCAGGTTTGTTCTTCCAAGCTCACACAATGTAGGAGGACACCTCCGCCGTTGTATTTTAGTCATAGCAAAAGAGAAGGGAGGATTTTATTTGGTTTGAGTATTTTTTTGTGAACAGAATAGCGACTCCTTATTGCTGTTGCTTATAACGCTGCTCTTTGGTGTTCAGCCTCGCTGTATGCGTTGGGAATTTAATTTGAACCATCGGCGCTCCCTTGCGAGAGGCGTGTCCCGGGCTGTGCTGCAGCAGAGGGCAGCAGAGCCGCAGCATCCGCCGCGCCCGCGCCGCTGCGGCCGCGGCACCGGCAACCGGGGCATTCCTGATGTTGTCCTGACACATAAACACCTGGAGCCAGGTTTTCAAAGGTTATTTGCTCACTAAAAGGGGAATTAGCAAAATGAACTTACATGCCAAAAGTAATTTTGAATATTCCGAAAAGACTATAGTCCTGCGGAAAGATTGATTTTGGAAAAAGCCTCTGCTGTCGTCAGGGTAGGAATGGAAATTAAAACACGTTCAGAATAACTGGGCCAAAGTGGCTCCTGGGAAAGTGCAGACAACAGAATTTAAAATTATGTGATTATGTGAAAGTCCAGCTCTTTTTGCTAGGATCAGGCCACACTGCCTCAATTACAACCCTCCCTTTTTTATATTTAATTTTTTTTACAGCATACTACCTAAAATACTGATGTTAATAGGAAGAATAACTGTGGTTCATAATATATTGTTGTATTTGTCATTGTGCAATTTACCTTTAAGTCATTACTCTACCTGGTACGTAAAAAGTCAGCAAATTATCAGAGTTTATTCCATTGACTTTCTCACACCTTGAGAAATAGCCCATTTGTATTATCACAGTTTGATATATTTCCCATTTACTGAGCTTCTTTGGCAAGCTGGCATTTTAATTTAATTATACTTTTTTGCTAATGGTCTTTATTTTTCAGTGTCTCTGTGGTAAAATGCCTTTAAGGTCTGCGATTTTTTTGTTTTCTTTCTTTCCCTCCTTTTGGCATGCTATAGTGTAAATTTATAAACTGACAAAATTCAGTGTAAAATTCCAAGAGGTGAAATTAAGGAATGTTAAGAAATCCTGCGTTGAAATGATTAAGCATTTCTTCACTTTGAGAATGTGATTTCTGAATGTATTTAGTAACATACACTCCTCATTAAGACCTGAAATGCAAAGAAAGCACAGCATGTATAACACAGGTATTCAGGAGTTTTCATGAAGTTTCATCTATGTTGTCTAAAAATCTTGTTATATGGTTCAGTCCCAGACCACTGAACTCAATAGGAGTTTTGTTGCATTTTTTTTCTTTGTGGATAAATTCTTAATTCTTAATATAGATCCTTAATGTAAATTAAAGCTACTGTTAAGACTTAAATGCATATATTTATAATAATGTTTCCCATATGTGTTTGGGATTGATGTAAAATTCCATTTTAATACGTAAGTTCACTGGTTTCCACTCTGTAGTCCTTTTTGTAACTTCTCTTAGCCCCTTGTCTTCAGAAAGGTGGTACAAACACACTCTGCTAATCCTTTTAGCATCCTCATGTTTGCACCATCACCTTGCTAACAGCCAGGAACTGCTGGATCTCTTTTCCTGGAACATTAATAGAAGTTTGTGGTGTGATCCTGAACTGTTTGCTTTGGCACCTCTTAGGAGCCAGAGAGAAGAGGGTAGGAATTTTTCAGTGGCGGGGACATTGCACACTGGGGTGTGAATTAGGAGATCAAAACACAACTAAACAAATGGGAGCCATGCTGCAGGGACGATGGAAAACCAGGAGTGGACATAGCACACCTAGCCTCCCTCAATTACAGCCTGACTGAAGCACGAAAAACATTCCAGAGAGGGGAAAGCTGTGGTATGGGGAAAATGTGCTGAAAACCTGTGACTTTTTTGAATTAGCACCTTATGGAAATGAAAGTTAGTGACACCAGGCCTAACCCTCTCTTCTGCACACCCGATAAATCAGGATGACTGGGATTTAAGTTCCAGCTTTGATATGAAAAGACAAAATAAGAATTCACGCTGTCAGTCCTGAAGCAAAGCTCTCCAATTTCTCACAGGGTGGCTGCTTTGCAGGAGTGAACTTGCTGCACACTTTAGTAACAATTGTGCAAACCGGAGTGCAAGTTTCGAGAAAATTGACTGCATTCTTCTCTGCTGAATTCCCACTGTAATCCTTCTCATTTTCTTCTGCCATTGTGTCTCTGTACTCAACACTTGTGCTTTTTACTTTTTGCTTTACCTTTTGAAATAGTGACATTTTCTTTCTCTGGCCTGTCTTCACTTACGCTGCTGTGCCCTGCCATGGGTAGTTGTTATAATCACATCTACAACCATGGTATCAAGTGCTGAGACGTGTAGGTGAAACCAAGCCTTTTAGCCATACACTTGCAGATTCTGTTAGCAATGAGTTTCTCCTTGCTGAAGTAAGGATTGGGTTTTTCCCCCAAACTTTGGGTCTGCTTACCTGAATTCAGCCTTGGCATGGGTTGATTCCCCTTCACATGCTCAGTTTAGAGTTTCTGCATTGCTGCAGTTACCACAGCTGGCCAGGTTATGTACCAGATACACTGTGTGTCTTAATGACAACAAACAATGAGGAAATTATTTGCAGTGACCGCAAATTAGAGCTTTGTGCAAGCTGAGCTGTACAGAGTCAGAACTGCCTTGCTTTAGCTGCTGTGACACTGCTGCTTGTTCTCCGGGTGCAGCAGCTCTGCAAGAGTCAGTGTCACAATCACACCTTCCTAACTGAGGAAATCACACAATGAAAATAGGCATTTTCATTGTGTGATTTCATAAAATAACCCATTGCTGGGTTATTTAAAGGGTCTTGAAAAAGATTTGACATAAACATCCAGAAGAGCATGAAAATTAAATCAGTTCTTGGGATATAGAAAGAAATGCTGTTATCTATATATGAAGTATTAATTAAACATTTTTTAATTTTAATTCTAGTTTTTCTATTTAAAAAAAGAGAACAAAACTCAGAAAAAGTCATAAAAATAGTTCAAGATCTTGAAAGCAAATCCATAGTGAGATTTAAGGGACTCAGTGTATTTAAATCCCCTACGAGAGTGTTAAAAATGGGCAATTTAATCACAGGAGGGAAAAAGAAACAAATGATAAAAACATCCTTTAGCCAAGTGACAGTGCCTAACAAAGTTCATGTGTTAAAAGAAGTTGAATTAAAAATAATACACACACCTAACATTAATTAACCATGAGACAGTTTCAAGTAGTGTTTTCAAATGCTCAATCTCCCTCATTTGAAATCAAGAGTGGATATCTTCCCAGCTGGATGGAGTGCAGGCTGCAGAGCCTCTGCTGGTCCATCTCATGCTCTTTTTCAGAGTGGCTCTTTAATCTGTTTGTACTTGCCACCATCCACAAAGATGTACGAAGCTTTTAATAGAAAACTATTCTTTGTGAGGCCTCTTTCTATCATCAGAGCAAGGGCAGTAGATAATAACCTCTCATTTTACAACTTCCTCTGTGAATGTTGGCTTGACAATTAGCATTTTCAAAGACCGAGAGCAACCTTCAAAGACAACCATCACCAAACAGAAGGTTGGTTGTCGAACCAAACATAGGAATTAATAGCAGAGCATTAACAATGTGACAAAATCTCCCCCGAGCGTTTGTTTGGTGCCATTTTCTGTCCTCACTAACACCGGTGCAATAAGAGGATGTCAGCTCGGATATTCCCACCGTTAGCTTTGAAGAAGGTATTTAGGAATTCCACGGTTGTGTAACACTGACCTAGGGCCCTGGGAAAGCTGCTGGTGCTCCCAGGGCAAGGAGGGGCCACGATGCCACCATGGGTGCAGGGCTGTGCCCTGGCAGGGTGCAGGTGCCCTCCTCATCTGGAGCAGTGCTGAAGGACCTGGCAGACCCTGGGCTCCAGTGCCATGCTGCCTCCGCCTCAATGACAGCTGCCTCCGCTTGCGATGGGTAGAGAAAATTGTAAATAATGGGTTTTGTCACACTTCTGAGTTTCCATCGTGCTTTTTTCAAAGTTCAGTGTAGGTAGCTGCTTGAAAGTCGAAATTTTGACCAGACATCTTTTGCTGCTGGTCTGAGCAGGAATGGCTGCCTGGGGGCTGAGCCTTGAGCTCTCAGTTTTGGTCTGTTCCTGGGGCACTGCAGGGTGCCATAGCAGTGGCTGGGTTTGTTTACATCTGAGTAGTGAAAACCATGTTAACATATCCCATCAGGATGGCTCTTCATAAGGACAGGAATAAATCAATTAAACAAATGGATCGTATAGTTCATGGAGAATGCCTCTGTCATGCAGAAGAACAGAGCACTCTTTGAAAGGACTGTCCAGAACTGGTGCTGTATATATTGAAATAATTCTTTTGCCCATGCAAAACTGAGAAGTGCAAGTTATATACAACAGAAGGAGAACAATGGGAGGGAGGGCTTGACTGCATATTTCAGAATAAAGTCGGAGTAGAGCAAAACCAGAAAATGTTTGCCTTTACTCACACTGTGCCCTAAAGGCCTGGCATATGGCCATAGCTTTACAAGGAAAATGATTTTTATTCTTCCATAGAAAATAAACAACTTTTTTGTTGTTGTGTGTTTTGTTGTTCATGTTTTTTTAAATCCACAAGTATCTTTCTGCTTTCTTTCTATTTCATAGTGTTCTGCATCCATTTTCATTTTGCTTAGAAATGAACATAGTACTGGATATGAAATAATTTTGTATACAAGCGTTGCATTCCCAGTCTTTTACAATGAACAGGGACAGATGCAAGGGTTGCCAGGTGGAATCTTGTCTGAATAAGTCTTGCGTTCAGTTCAGATTCCCTACAACATCCCACGTGAATGCAGTGTAGTTTAGAGAGCTGTTACCCATTAATTATATTCCATTTTATTAGCTGGTGTCTCCATAAGTCATCAAAAGTGAGGCAAAAGAAATTATTAAAAAAATGTTTTCAATCACTTTTACATCTGGAAATAAACAGGCTCAGTAATTTGTAGCATTGACAGAATGAAAGCTTGTGAGCGAAGCCTGTGCAGCTGCAGTTCCAGAGGAGGCCTGTTCCGTGAGGCAGCGGTGTGGGAGCAGGCGCTCCTGCACTTCCACTGCATGGTTTCATTTCGGAGCAGCCTGTGGGTTCTGGGAAATTCATCAAAGTGCATTAAAGCAGACTGATAGCTTTCACTTTAAATCTCCTAAATGTTGTGATGCGATGGCTGAACTCCAAGATTTTTAAAAACTGAGGCAAATTAAGAGCTATTGGAATTCATGTAAAGGAGGACTTTTAAAACTTTTTAAAACTATATCTAAGGACAGAGTAGCTGTAATTTTATACAAGCTGAAGGCAAGAAAGGAGTGACTGGAGCAGCTGAGCATGGGGTGAACTTTGCTGCTTCAAACCTGACAAAAAGATACTTCAAAAATTTCTGAGGAAAACAGCAAAATGGGAGAAGCTTAAGAGAAGAGCCAAAAGAGTGATGCAAGATCTGGGACACCAGTGTTACCTGAGAAACTAAATCTATTTTGCTTATTAAAGAAAAGGTTAACTCGGGATTTGGTCAGGGTGTATAATTATCTTCTGGGGAGAAGATTTCACATTCAGAAGGGCTCTTTTAATAAAAAAAAAGGTAACAAGGGAAAACAGCTAGAAGTTAAAGCTAGGAAAAATTGGATGCAGGTTTTCAATATGAATGTTAATTAATCATTGGAATGCCCTGGTATGTGGCAATTTTCCATTGCCATTAAATCAAAATAAAACAAAGCAGAGCGGTTTTAGAGGGATGCAAATTTTGGTAGTGGAATAATGCAAAATACTAGGAATTGAAGTAACTAATCAAAACAGCTTTACAATTTTAAAATCAATCAGTTTTGCAATCTTAAAATTGAAACCCAGACCTATTGGGACTATTTTTTCACCTCCATTTGGTTCAAACACCTCCCTAGTGAGCCCAGTGCATATTCTCTGACACCTCAGTACACTGCTTCTTTCTTTTGCTCGTTTGAATCCTAAACTTCTTAAAAGAAGAAAGATTTTGAGACTGCTGTGGACTTTGGTGGATCCTCAGGGATTTGGTGAGGGTCTCATTTTCTTAAGAAGTATGTGTCTGTCCCTGCCCTACCTGTTCCAGGCATAACAATTAATTATGTGACCAGGCTGCAGTAGAATGAGTTACACAGGCAGAGAGTGCACTTGATGGCTGTTGAAGGGAGTGGTCCAGCTCCCTCATCCATCCACGTCCCTGTTCCTGCTGTTACAGTTCCCTGGTTTGCTTCTGTTACTCTGCTGCCTTTGCTGAGCTGATTGTTTGCCTGGGCATAAAGTTTTGGGGTTTTTAATTTTATTTTTTTTATTTCCATACAGTTTAGTTTAGGAAGTTTATCAGTAGAATCTATTCATAAGGGCACTAAGACCAGCGCAAGAGGCAGGAGAGTGCAACAGAGAGTGGGAAAGGAGACATGCAAAGGGAAAGGTGGATGGAAGAGACCCTCCTGCAGCACTGAGCCACAAATCAAATCAGAAATTGCCTGCCTGTGCCCCAGCTGCAGTCACATGCAGTGTGCACGCTGCCTGGTGATAGATTATGTTTTCAGTGCTTATGAAACTCAAGCTACCCGTAGACTTTTTTTGCTACTGCTGCAGCTTTATATAACTGTGGCCATTACTGTTTCTTTTGTCTTTGTTCTCTGGAATGTTTAAGAGAGTTGTGCACATGCTGTTTAACGAGATTTATTTGGCCTGCAAGCTGCAGATGGGCAGAAATCAAAGGAGGTGGAAGTGGACATTGACATGACCTCCAGCATGTTGTTTATGGAGAACATCCTTCTAGTGATGTATGACAAGTCTGAGGTCAATGATTAGTATCTATTAGCTCTTTGAAAAATGGAGAAAGCAATAGTTCCTGATGGTGCATGTTTTAGATCTGGTTAAAATGGAGAAGCCTGATGTGAGAAGGAAAAAATGCTTTAGTGTCTATGTATACAATTACCACACATCACCAGGGCACGTTAACACTCCAGATCTGTACACACAGGTTTCATTAGTAGAAAGAAAGGTGGTCTAGATTCCTTCTCCTGTCTCCCCTCTGAAACAGATGGATTTGATTATTTATTATTATTCACATCTTCCTTCTTTTTCCCTTTAGATACTCTTCTTTTCTTTTTGTTTTTGTTGGAAAGCTAAATCAAAGAGGAGCTTTACATGCAGTTCTAAACACAGGGAGGGATGCAGTAACTTGCTCCTCTGCAAAAAATAAGCATAAGTTCTTGTGTGAGCAACCTTATGTCAGCTCTCCTTTAGTTCAGCCACATCATGAAAAAATGGATAGGCTTTCAAAGAATTTGGGGAAATTCCAATAGAACATTAGCATGAGAAATCTCTGCAGATGTCTAAAATAGCTGATAAGATGATTTCTGACCAGATTTAAGCCGCTAATATTAAAGGATACTGCAACAGTATTTTCAAGGTTCAGCAGTCTTTACATAGACCTTTTCTTCATA
Source organism: Pomatostomus ruficeps (assembly GCA_013400735.1). Taxonomy (NCBI): domain Eukaryota; kingdom Metazoa; phylum Chordata; class Aves; order Passeriformes; family Timaliidae; genus Pomatostomus; species Pomatostomus ruficeps. The sequence goes on from VYZT01048717.1 coordinate 13,157, forward strand.
TAATAATGCATATAGCATTATGAAGTAAAAGAGATGGGTCATACCTAAGAAATTGTGAGCAAATCAAGACACACTTGAAATGCAGATAGTTAGAACCATCTAAAACAAAGTTTTTGCAATTTCATTGGTTGGACAAAAAATATCTTTTTTATTTTAAAAGGGTTGCCTATACATCAGAGGGAAAAAAAAAAAAGGCTGAAAAATTAATTGTGAGCACTTAGAAGAAATAATAGCACAAAATATTCCTTTCCTTCTATTACTTATACCAACTACAAATACTAGTACTCAGTACAGAATCCAAAATGACCATTGTCCTTAAAATGAGTTCAGAGACTCCTTATGCCATCAGTTTATCTTCAAAATTACTTTATCTCCAGCAGCAGCCCCTCCTCCCCACCACACTGTACATGTCTGAGGAGCTCAGTCCCCAGTGACAGCTGCCCTTCCCCTTCCCAGTGTCCAGGCAAGAACACTTCCAGGTAAAGCGGTGGTTTGGGGAAGAGGCTGCCTGGTGAGCCTGCAGTGCCGCCGTGTCTCTCCAACAGGCTGTGCTAGAGGACACACTCTAGCAGAGCAACTCCCATAAATTATTTTGAAATTATTTGAAGGCACTCTCAGGAGCGGAGGAGGGGGAGCTCTATTGTCTGCAGGACTGAGGCTCGCAGAGCAAACTGCGTTTGTTTACAGCTGGGCTGAGACGGAAAATGATCCGGGGGCTCCAAGCACGGAGTTGCCGATATTTCCTCATCTCTGTGGAGGCGCAGCCTGATAAACAGAGTACCCGAAGTTTTATGTAACTTTCTGTGGATCATTTTCCTGATGCAGGGAGGGTTTTAGTTTGTTCCCCAGTGACTCTCCTGCAACAGAGCAGAGACTTCTACTCCGGGGAATCCCGTGCGTGTGTCTCTGTGGCAATGTGTATGTGGGGAGAGGTGGCAATATCCGCATTTGTCTGCTGTTATTCAGGTGTTGGCATCTGCGTGGCCTGTTAAGAGCAATGAGAATCTCTAGAATTAGCCCCTAAATCTTAATGAAGACCTCCTGTCTTCGGAAATCCTCTTCCGCAGTGGTTTTCAGTGCTTTAGGCAGGCATACAACTTTCCCATTCATAACTTGGAATCTTATCCTTTTTTCCTTTTTCCTTTTTTTTTTTACTCTTCTTTCACAGAAATTAAATGGCAGTGGTTGGCTCCAATCACCACATTCTCTCTCTGCTTAATTTCTGCTACAAAGTTCTCCAGTTCTTTTATCTGCACAGCTGTTTTTAATGGGCTGTTCAGAGAAGGAACTGATAATGGGCACTTTGTGCTGTTTGGATTATCACTAGCTCGAAGGTTGGCAGCCAGCATTGGCAATATGCTCTTCTTTAGGCAGCATTTTTTTTTTAGCTGGACAGCAACCCAGTGACACCAGACAAAGCTGCAGCAGCAGCAGGCTGACGAGCAGCAGTGTGCTGTGTGCTCCCTCTGCTTCAGCCAGTCCCCCTGTGCTGGGACTGTCACGCTGGGAACTGCCTTTCTTCCTTTTTTCTCAACTTTTTTACACGTCCTTTATTGTTGGACTTGTCTTCACGGGAAGCTAAGAGTGAAGTAGAGGTTCATGAAGATATAAAACACATACCCAGAAGGGAAGTATAAAGTGTTTCTTTTTTTTTTATAGGGCTGGTCGATAGATGTGCAGAGTAGGGGAGTGTCTAATGATGCTTTTGAAAACGTCCCAGCCTTTCCCAAAATTGTCTACAAGCCTTGTCATTTGTAAGAAACCTTTGAGAAAACAGATAGTGTGTAAGCAGAGTCTCTGTGAAGGGGAAGGAGGGTTTGGATACACTCACAGGGTGGCAAACAGTTGAAAACAGCCTGTCCATTCTTTATATCCTCTTTTGACCTCTAGAAAATTTGGGTATCTCTACAGTTCTCTACAGGAGAATAGTGAGAATATATGAAGAAAAAAATAGGAAGCAGAACTTTCCTAACTAGTAATGTTCTTCTCCTGGTGGTTAATGTCTCCATCAGCTTAAATCAAGGACACATGATGAAGACTTCGGGCTTCTTATTTGAGCTCTGCTATCATCATTTTAAAAATCACTATGCTCTTAAGGTCAGGTCCGATGTGGAGTTTCTAGTCTGCTTTGTGGTAAAATAAAGCAGTTTATTCATCCCACTCAGTAGTTCAAAAGACTAAAACCATGAATTTAGTTACATTAAAAAAAGTTAGATACTCATTTTGGAGCCATTTCACGGGGTCAGCCACAACGTGTCTGCACTTGCCAGGGATTTCTAAGAGTTGTTTCTTCTCTCTGGTGTGTACTCTGGTTCAGGTACCCAGGAGTTTTACTCACAGACTTACGATCTTGTTGGCTTTTGAAAATCCACTACGTTTTATCTGAGACGGCAACATTTTCTGATTTCTGTATGAGTTTCCAAGTATTGCTCCAGTGCTGAGTAATTTTATCTAATTTTTATTATTTTGGAATTAGGTTGTATAAGTACACGCAGAAACAGAGTCAGTTTGTCAAACCTCCAGCCATAAGAAATAGGACATAGTATTATTTCACAGTACTAAATACAGAGTTGCATAGGCTTCTCTTTAGTTTCTAGGAAAAAAATTCCATCCTCTTGAAAAACAGAAAAATAAAGTTACATTTTTTGAAAAAAGTTTATTCCCAGAAGGGAGAAACACTCAACTGAAGTTTCTTCTGGAAAAGACATTGCCTTTTTTCCTGCATTGCTAAAAATTTCCAGAAATTTTTCAAGATTTTTCCCTTCTTGAGAAGCTACCTAAAGGGCACCAAATAACCCTAAAATGACACAAAATATGGGGGAAAAGAGAAAATTATAGTAAACTTGTAATAAAGCCATCTAGTACAGAGCCAGCCCCTGAGAGAACCTTGTTATCAGTATACCTGGCACATTGCTTTAACTTAAATCCACCAGAGCATGCTTATTTTTCCAGAAGATAAGGCCCTATGAATGTACTCTGACCATTCTCAAAACCAGCATGAAATTATCTTGAACCTTAATTTCTGAAAAATTCTTGCCTGGGGTTTTTTGTATATGCATGAAAAAAAAATAGAATATAACAACAATATTTAGTATTTTAATAATATGTGCTATCTCTTGCATTTCTTTGCACATATTAATTGCCAGGACACCTCTGTGAGTTAGGTAACAGTGTTGGAGTGAATGGAATAATTCACAATGAATAATTTATTTGTAGTTAGTCTCTTGGCTTGCTCTCAGAATATCCATCAGAATCTTACCACTGTTACTACTTTAAACATTTAAAGGTTGGGCTTTTTTCTTCTTTTTTGCATTCTAGCTACATTTACCAATCACAGATAAATCTGTTCCACTTTTAGCTATTTCAGCTACTTTTTGTGTGCTTGATGTGATGTTAAAATACTGGTAAGATGGTAGGAGGCTGATCAGGAGATGAGCACATCTCTGTCACAAATCTCATTTTCCTTTAGTTCAGCCTTCACCATTCATTTCTTTGTGATGTGTCAGACCCTCAGGCCAAGGCACTCCACGTCCTGGGACACTTTCTTGCACTGTAGAGATGTGGCAGTTTTCCCTCGCTAGTTAAACTTGCTGTGCTCTAAAATGAAAGAGCATTAACTTGAAGTCACGTACAATTTGTAAAGTCAGCAAGTCTGGGCAGTGGCTGTTCAAAGTCCAAACAGAACCTGCTGGGCAGGAAGAAGTTAATGTATTTAAAAACTTGTGCTTTATAGCTGCTACATGACTGGAACAGGCAATTTCAAACTTTGAAGGGTGGGCAGCAAGTTCAACTGGTAAAAACCATTTTATTTTTGAGGTAGAAAGAATTGAGAAGAAGGAAGGAGGAATTCTATCACTACAAGCATAGCATTGATTTATTTAAGATTCTCATTGTTTTATTAGAAAAGGAAATATCAGGTTCCCAAATATTCCTTGAAATCAAGGATCTGGTGGAAGCCAGTTGAAATCTGTTGGGAAAATGTCTCCAAATGTTTCAGTAGGACTCAGATCAGGCCTTCAATGTGTGAACAGGCAGTGACTACAATGAAAACTTGAGCTGTACTCACGCTATAGCAGGATCTAGATCTAAGAGAAAGTGATTATGATTACTGGATTTCTTAATAAGTTCAGAAATCTTTTCCTGCATTGGTTTTAAAAAGTGAACAAAGAATGACAAAACTACAGGTGTTTATAACCCATACTTTATAGTCTGAAGGAAAGTTTTCCACATCAACTCCAATACAAAGCATGTGTTCATATTATTGACACTATATTGTATTGTCAGTTTCGGTAAACTGATGTTATTATGGACCTAATGTATGGAAAGTGTCATGACTGGGTCTGCACAAGGGCACACACTATCCAAGACTTAAAAAAAAAAATGTTATTTAACTTTTAGGAACACTAAAAACACAAACTGTGTCACATAAAATTAGAAATCAGTTCATAAAATAGTAATAACTGACCTGCACAATGTAAATTTCCTGAAATGTGCACTCATGTTGGCAGCAAGTAACAGCTAATGAAGGGAGTTTACAGAGCTGATTAACAAGGCCCTATGCTTTTTATTAGACTCATTTTGTTAATCCCTAAAATTAAGGAATTCCAGGTGTATGGAGCCAAGTATGCAAATGATTTCCTTCCGTCTAGCTGCTGATTTCATAAAAGGTCCTCCAAACAGTGAAATAAAACACAACATGCGTAATGTGGAAAGCTTTACTACATAGGAGAGAACAGTCTGGCTTTACAGAGTTAAGCACAGTGTGCTGTAAATTTGCCACAGATACAAATTTGAACAAAGCTGTAAAATAGGTATAAATAAATAAATTAAAGGAATGAATGAAATAGCAGGGGAAAAAAGGGAAAAAGAACTCCAAAAAAACCCCCCATGCCTTTAGTTTACTGGTTGTCGGTTCAGCTATTGTTACAGCTGAAAACAATGTACTTAAAATTGAGTTTATCAGGCCAGTGTAAGGCATCGAGATCTCTGCTGGCACAGAAACAGATGTAAAATGATAAAGGAAACCATCATAATCTGCCAAAGATGCAGCAATTAGTCTGGTGGTGCTGTGGCATTGCGGATGCTTCCTACGTACAGTTACACTTGGAAACTGGCTCATTAGCCCATAATGTATGCAAATACCCAACTCACTTTAATTTGGGGTACACAGGCCTGGCACCATTAAAGTCAATGATAAAGCTCCTCTGACTAAAACAAATATACACCCTCGAGCTGCTCATTACTTTCACCTCCTTTCATCTTGTCACAGTTCAGCAAAGTACTTTAGCATGTGAGAAGTCCCAGTAACTCTTAAAATTAACCCGAGCTTTTGAAATTCAGCGGGCTATAAAACACGTGCTACCTTTTGGGCAGACTGCTCTGCTTCTGTATGGCATTATAGAGACAATTCGTTCTCACATTAAATTTAAAAAGCTTATAATATCTGCAAGTCCAACATTATATAGTTCAGGTTGCTCTTTTTTCCATATAGCCACGGATAGGCACTGTCCATTCATCTGAGAATAGTTCTTATTTAGCTCGTGGGACAAGTGGGGCTATAAAACATGCAGGAAAGGGAAGAAATTCCAGATTGGCAAACTGTGGTTTACCTGGAGTCAGTAAAAAGCCATGAGGCCAAATCCTGGAAATGACTAAACAAGGAGTGAGTTCAGGGGGAGGTAACAAGCTGCTATCAAGCACAATCTTTATAGAGACAAAGACTCGGGAGCCTGAGATGAGACTGGCAATGGCTTTGACGTGATGAGAAAGGTACTAATTCCACACAAATTACTCAGCTGTCAGTCTCTCATTGCTGGAGTCCATGATAATAGAGAGAAAACCCCCTATGGTGCTTTAGCACTATTTTGGGTTCTTTACAATGACTCACTTTTAGGATTTGGTCCTGAGGGGTGATCCCTACCCGGTCACATGGGTGAAGTCTGCAGCAGTGTCCCTGTAACCTGAGTCTGCTCACAGGTGTGTGGGACGGGGGTTCAGGTGGGTGGGATCGATCAGTCTCACCCGGAGGGAAGAGGGAAGGTGCACTGGTGTCACCCAGCCAAGGCCCCTCCCTGGGAACACACTGTGCCCCATGGCCTGAAGCTGCTGCTGGCATTTAGGGAATTGCCTGGTCGGTGTCACAGCTATGGCTTAGACTGGCTCTGGATTTTCCAAGAGCAGCCACAGAAAGCCTATACATGGGCATGAGCTATCTGATCTTTCAACTTCACTTTCCTGATGAGATGACACAGAGCTGTCCTATGTATCCTGTCAATTGATATATTGCACACCATGGATAGTTCATTTAATGTAAAAAAAGTTCTCTGTTCAAGCATTTTCTCTCAAAATCTCTCTTGGTCTCGGGACACTACTGTTTCATATTCTGGTTTGGGGGAAATGAAACAAGAATTGTCCTTGTCTCTCATGTAATGTGTGTGATTGTGGTTTCTGAATTTCAGATTTGGTCTTAATATATTTCAAAGCTATATTTCTCTAGTGATACACTGAAAACAGAGAGAAAGTCTTTACTTTCCAACCAGGTTCACTCAACTTTTTAAAAGGTGCTTAAAAGGGGGAAATAACTGCATTTACATCAACTTCACCATTACCAAGGAAAATAGCAGTGACATAAATGACAATATAGCCATGGGTGCTTTTAACACACTTGTACTATTCATGTGCTGTTATCTGAGACTCTGATATTTGCATCCTCATGAACCAGCAGTGCTTGCAGTATATTTACTTATGACAAGAAAAATAATAATTGATAAAGGAAAAATAATTGATATAGGTAAATATTAAGAGGCTATTTCAGTTACTTGAATTTTCAGTTTGATATATGTTTGTTGATGGAGCAGACAACCATGAACTGTGTGCTGAGGTTTAAAGTTATTCGCTGGTTGCTGGAAATAAGTACGAAATACCTAATCTCACAATCTTGGAGTTAACCACCCAGTTCAGTTTGCTGGCTGCTCAGATCTGAGTCCAACTTTGAGTCAAATAGAAAATATTGTTATAAATCTTAGGCAGTTAAATGAAGTGCCATTTTTCCAGGTTGTACTTTATTAGCACTTGTGTGCTGCTACTACAAATCATGTTAAAAAGGCTCCGGAGCAGAGTTTGGGTGGAAGTTGAAAGCATGGCATGTGGTTGTTGTAAGGAATTTTGTCAGGGCACAGAAGCTGTCAGGACGTGGCTGACAGGGGTGCTCACAGATGTGGCTGACAGAGGTGCTCACCCCGCGTTCGTGCGCGGGGCAGCCGCTCACAGCCGGGGCTGCACGGAACACGCCAGTGCTTTCCTCTGGTCCCCCAGGAAAGCTGCAGGAGGACGTGATGAAAGGCAGTTGTGAATGAGCATTCTTTGACAAAGGTCAAATGCAATTGTTTGCCATCTGCCCTTTGCCGAGTGGGTTGTATTTAATCTCAGCCATCATCTTTAGCAAGCTGTACCAGGGAACTGTATGACACGCTGTGATAACAGCATCTTCAGATACTCCTCTCTGACACGGAAGGATGTCCTTTCAAGTTGCAAATAAAACATTTTGAATAAAATCACAGGTAGGGAAAGGCTTCCATTAAATGAAATCAGTAAGTTTATTATTCAGCCTATCATAAATACAGAAGTAATAACAGATTTCAGCATTCACTGTAAATTCATTGCAAAACTGGTATAAAGAAAACCTTTTACAGCTGCAAGAAGTACGTCACTCATCCAACCCAGTGGTAACAAGAGTAAATACAGCTCAGAATCGTATTATCCAATGTGCAAAACAAAGAATTCTTTCATAAAGTCACCTAATTAGTCCAAGTAATGTACATGTTCAAAGTCTAGGCATTAGCCAGATATACATGTACTATTATACTCTGAGAATTTTGCAGAAGAATTATAGAATCTCTTTTTAAAAGGCTTTCTATTTAAAAAGGAACTAAACATGAGACCACTGAAGTTTTGGTTTTATTTTGAAAAGACTGAAAACAAAGTCTTGATCCTTTTGTCATTTACATGCTTGATTGCTGTTGATTTTGTGTGAATTCAATGGACCTATTTATGGGAGTATGCAGGAGACCAGAATTGGGTAACTCAGTTAAAATATGTTTATTATTGTATGAACAAATGCAATGAATTGTGGACCTCAGACAGATACTGGCGTAAGACAGTGATCAGACAAAAGCTGACTTTACAGATTTACTTTCAAGATTTCAACTTCACCTAAAACCAGATCACCTAAAAAAGGAAGTTTTATTTGATAACGATGCTTAGAGGGTAGAAACTTGGCATTCTTCTTGGCTCCCACCTTTGTGCATAAATTTCTGAGTAGATTAAGCCACTACATTCCTCTTGAGAAAAATACATCCCCAGGAGAACCTCACAGGGCATTGTCTCAGCATCACTTTTCATAACTATCTAAGGCAGAATTTCATGCAAAGCCACAGTGATCTGTCTAGTTACAAATTTCATGGACTGCTTTATGTCCTACAAAGCCAGACACGGGTGCTGGCATTGGCCACCTCTCTCTGTGCCCTGGGAGACACTGTGCCTAAATGCTGCTCCCAAGTCCTGTGCTGACCCTTCTGCCGTCCTTCAGCCAGCTCGAATCAGTGAAGGTGAGGAGGATTTTGTAAGCTCAAGCTGTTTATTTAACGGCTGAATGTAGATTTAGCATCTTCTTCTTGAAGACTTGGAAACAAACAAGCAAGCCCTTCTGGACCTGCTCTTCCAAACCTCCTCTATGCAGCCTGAAGCTTTAATGTCATCAATGAACATTGCATTGTCATATTATGTAGGACTTGGACTCCAAGGGAGTATTGCATCTTGTAAGTTGTTAAAATTTGCTGTATTTCAAACTCCAAATAAGACTGGAGTCTGAGTTCATGGTAGGATGCATCATGGATAAATAATGTAACAATGTACTGTTCCACATATACAGAGAATGATAGTCAACACTCAGAATAAACTGCCAGAACCAGCAATAGTAATAACAGTCATTTCAGGAAAGTCACACAAATATGTGAAAGAATAAAGCAAATCTGCTAGCTTTAAAAATGTTCCAGGCATGGACTAAGCACAGACTTTGGTCTCCTTTCATGTTATAATTTTCAGGGTTTGCTTTCTCAATGAGACTAAAGCATATATTCAATCAAACTCACTGCATTAAATCTGCTCTATGGTTTATCTTGAGCTTTAACTTCAAAGTGGCTTTACCTATTAAGAAACAGATTGTTCCTCTGTAATTGAAAGAGGAAGAAACTATTTTCAGAGTAAGAAGATAACAAAACTGTTTTACTATAACATGACATACTTGTAATAATTTATATGTGTTGGCTCAGGTTCTCCTGCTTACCTGGTCTAGTGTACATTTCTCATATGCACATGACTTTTAGATGGTGGAAAAATCCCGTTTAGAAGGAGGACAAACTTAACATTATTACTGAAGGAAAAGAATCCGTAGATATGATGATGTGAAGCAGAGGTTAAGTTCAGTTTCTGCCTTTCATGTGGTAAAAGGCACTCATTCATAATTCTTGCAGTTCATCAGGATTCTGGAAATTATCTCAAAATGAGTGTTGAGAAGAAAGGCATGGTGAAATAATTTATTTCATCATCTAACTATAATTTAAACTTAAACTCTATTGGGCTTTTCCTGGGTTTCATTGTATTGCCTGAATGGGTGGTAAATCCTATTTCAAGCCCTTTTAGAACACCTGACTCCCTGTGTTCCTGCAAGTTGTGAACCCAGAGATTCGAGCTGTTGCAGTGCAACTGATTTCAGCATTGCATTGTCATTGGCAGGATACAACTGCAGACACAGCGTGTAAGTGGTGGAGAACCCTTGCGGGGTAAAATGGAGCTCCTATTTTAGGAATGGGAGCAGGTTGGTTTGTGTTACAGGAGACCTTTCTGCCTTCACAGCAGCTCTCATTAGAATAGGGTTGATTGACTGTGAGCCTCTTTCGTTACTTTTTCTGTAGTTCTCCTACAGGCAAAGATCAATTGATGTCACACCTACCTGTTTAAAAGTCATGAGAAAATCTCTGCTGATTGCTGCCAGAATTACAGCCTGCCACAAGCTGCCTCGTATTCAGGAATGTAATGGTTAGTCAGAACCACAGCGTTAATTCTAGCACAAGCTGAACTTGAGCTTCTCAAAACATTTTATACAGTAACTAAGAAAGAAACTTAGAAAGTATGGGATTTACAAAAACAGTCTGATCAGCCCAGAACTACTAATGTCTGCTCTGCAGGATGAAAAAAAGCGTTTATGAATAATCATGGTGCAGTAATTTCAAAATATTACTCTATTTCCCCCTTTTTATTAAGGAGAAAATCTTTGTCAGATATTGTTTTGGTAGGTGTTAGCTGCTTAGTAATGCTAAAGTGCAGCATTTTGTGTCAGAGGACGAAATCTCCCAGAGTGTATATGAATTGCCAATGATGTTTAGGTGACCTAAAGTTTAACAGCTTTAGCACTAGCTCTGTAAATGAAGGAAAAACAAAACAAAAAATACCTCAGACCGTGCATTAGCTGCCAAACCAGCAGAACCATGGTTGTTTCAGTCAGGTTTTAAAGTTGTTAAAGTTATTTGTCTATTGAGCGTTAATTCGCATGCAATTGAACCACACAAGCCATTCATTCCACACAGAAAGAAAGTGAAGTTGGTGCAAGCTGCAGTGTAAATATGGAGCTATATTCTGCCTCACTCATGCACAGATGATTTTAAAGATGTGTAGAACTTGGAGATTATCTACTCATGTTGAAACGCATTATGAAGCCAAGTGGTAGGAGGTCACCCAAAATTTAGCAAAGTGTATCAATAGTGTAGCATTAACTATTGAGAAATAAGTTTGGAAAAAGAAGATTCTCCAGAAAAATAAGAAAAATATCCCATTCTGCAGCTACACAGCAACAGAGGGGTTCATCCTGAGCTGTTGCATGCCCACTTGGTCAGGATCAGGCCCATGGGCGCTCAGCTCAAAGTTCCCTGCCTGTGAGTCTGGTCTTGCACCTTGGAGAAGAATTGAATCAAATCTTGAATTGTTGCAATTGTTGAGCAGAAGTACCTTTCACAGTGTTTTGGGTCGTTTGGTGACCATGCAATGCTATGTTAGACAGGTTTTATAGACTATTAAATAAAAATCAGAACCATGTCTCCCCATCAAAGAATTTGCTCTGCTGCCTCTACGACATCACACAGAAACTTTCTTTCTTGGCTGTGAGATCTCAGGAGTGCAGGTGTGTAAGCAGGCAGATCGGGATATCAGCAGATATTTGAGGAAAAAGGAGATTCCTTTTCAAAATTAGGTACAGTTTCAAAGGTTTTGTCTTCTTTTTCTCACCAGGAGTCTGGCTGCAATACTCTATGTACCTCAACTTATTGGCCTGTGTTCAAGGGTACAGAAAGTCTCAGATATGAAAAATTATTTTAACATCTACTATGTAAGTGTATGTAACTATTATAATTAGATGGAGTTCAATTATATTTCAAATTTAGCTGGTTAATACAAAAACTATTATTAAGGAACATTCCTTCATGTGCTAAATGAATGATTGAGTGTGTCATTAATTTATTTTATGGCAAGAACGTGACTAGGGAAAGAAATTCTAGGTGACTGTTTGGATAGTAAGTACAGAGTTTTAAGATTTGATTGACAATCAAAATTTGTGTTAACCAGAAAAAACTGAAGAAAGAGTCTAATCACTGACGGAGAAAATCCTTTTGCTTCAACATATTAAACAAATGTTTCTTTGTTATAAAGAGGAACATTTTGTTGATTTCTAAAGTATTCAAAATAACAGTTTTAGAGACTCTAATAGGTTTTTATATTTAGCCACCATGAAATGATTGTTCTGAATATCTTGAAAATTTAATCATATGAGCAACTATACACACACTGTTAGTTCTATTAATTTTGAAGAATTACTTGCATGTGCACAGTTATAATTTTCTTCTATTATGAAAAGCTCTTGTATCTCATGCAGCTGGAGCCTGTCAGACTCTCCCCATTCATGCAAAGCCCATGTGAGGCAGTGGCAGCTCTGGCCTGCAGCATGGCAAGGCTTTTCCCAAGCCCACTTGCCCACGTTTGCTGGGGGTTCACCGTAGATTCCAGTTCAACCTTCCTCTCTCGCACCTCAGATTTCACCGTAGATTCCAGTTCAACCTTCCTCTCTCCCACCTCTGACCCCGGGGCCACTGGGCTCTGCCTGCTGGTGCCAGTGCCGTGTCTGTACAGCAGAGCTGGGCTGTCCCCACCCTGGGGCTCCTGTTTTTTCCGTGGCACCTGCCCTTTCATCCTGGCTGGTATGGCCTTACATAATTCCTTCTTGGCTGTTTGGGGCTCCTGTCTGAAGTGAGCTATGGTGTTGGTTGTCCTACAGTTTCACTAGCCATAATTTCAGCTTTTCTTTTATAATTGACAAAAGTAATTTTGTATTAACTTGGAGTTCTACTGCATTCTCAGCTACAGTGAATCTTTTCAGGGGCATTCAACTCCACAGTCACAGGGACTTCTGAGTAATGCAAAACTCACACATTTCAGTCCGTGAAAATTCTCCTGTCTGCAAGGGTACAGAGCCATATCATTCTGAGGCTCTTTACAATAAACATGTATTGTATATGCACACAATGGGAAACTGGTTTCTGGTGGTTTCAGAAGGTCCCTGAAATGACCCACAGTATTTGCCAGACACGACTGGTTTGAAGTTGCCTTTTAGCATGCACGGCCTAATTCAGTTTGACTAATTAGTATCCTGAACTTGTCTTGATCACAAAGGTGATTGCTAAATTTATCCAAAGCTTCCATCAGTCAGTGGTAGCACATCTGCTATATAGGAGCAATGTCCTCCCTGACATTGAACAGTCCTACTGCCTGATGTGTTTAGGTTCTAGACAGAGAAAAAAATGATACTTTTAAAACTTCATATTTGAAGTTGAATCACAACAACATCTGGCTAAACTGATAGGGTAGTAAATAAAACAAGGGTTCAATATCAACTCCAACCCTCAGAGTAACTAAGCACCTTAGCAGATGAATGGATTAATTGAACACTGCATAAAACACTGAACATTTTCTTCTGTTAATCATTCACTGATTCACCTTGAGGGTAGGATAAGCGGTGGATTAACCTAAACTTAATTTGTTTCTTCTTAGGCCCCATACTTGGAAAGAGCCTTACTGTATCCACTCAGTGATTTACTCACTGGCTGCACTGAGTGACACCTGGTCCTTTCAAAGGACTGACAGCTTTCCAGAATTTATAAAAGTATCTGCTGTGTTCTAGAGGCCTTTAGACAGTAGAGATGTTAACATGTCTACTTTGTGACAGGAAATTCACTTTGTAGTTTGCCCTTTCATGACAGACTTCTAAAAACTAAACAAACTATGTATTACTAGGTGAAGTTTTGGAGTATTTGCAAAGTCTTTCTGGTGATGTATTGTCTCAGCTCAAAGAGAAAGTACAACATCAGTGTCTTTGAAGGTGGTTCTTATGGACCTGCTGAGCAGAGTGAGCCAAGCCTGGGTTATCTCTTTACAAAACACTGCCTTAACCTTTTCATTTGCTGTAGTAGCCAAAGCAAACAAATATTTGCCACACTGTGAAACATCAGGGCTTAGTGTCACTGAAACTCACCCCAATGAGTTCCAGGAGGCATTCGGACAATTTCCCTGGAATATGTGTGCTGCCCAGGGAAAATCCATGGGTTTACTCACCAGAGAGTGCTGTTATGTTCTGGCTGTGCAGGAAGTCCTGCAGCCTGGCTGAGCTCCTTGGAGAAGCAGGTCTCCTAACTGGTGTCTGTGAGAGAATTCATGAGTGTTTTGGGTAAACAAAGGATTCAAGTGACAGCACTGTATCTTATCCGATGCATATTTGAAGTTATCTTTTTAAGGATATTTGCCTTCATTGCCAAAGACTGGTCAATAAATAAAACCACATGGTATTGTATCATTCAAATCATAATTAACTGCTCTGTACTTCCTGAGCAAGCATGATCAGTTAACTAGTCTATGTTCTGCTAGAAATCTCAATTGATCGCGTATTTTGTGAAAAAATAATCCGTGGCTAACCTTTTTTCTTTTGAAAGTTATAAATTAAAATCAGTGGACCCTGTTAAGTGCAGCTGCACAAATTAATATGAAATATAGTGCTTTTTCATAAGGTTTGAGAACCAGATTTAAAAGCATATTGGTGTTTGTGCACAGCAGGCAATAATGATCCATTATCCTGCAAGCAGAGGAGCTAGCAGCAACACATAAATAAGAAGCAATTGGACCATCTGCTTTGATTTCTGCAGCATCCCCAGAGGATGTGAGCAGGAGCTGACACTTCTCTCCATCTGCCCTTACGTTATCAATTACAGTTAAATTATGCTGCATGCTACAAGGCTGGCAGATATGGATTGTAGATTGTGGCACCTGAAAAATATAGAAGAAAATACATATGTTGCAAGCCAGCTGTTTATTTACAAGTTCTTGACATTTTTTCTTCACTTTCTTTGATGCCTTTTCTAAAGCTTTTAAGAGACATCTCTGCTTAGTGCGAAATAGAGAAGAAATTAGGTGTAGCAGTGTAGCACCAGGCACAAAATATTCCAGTTCCCTGCTTTATGATTGAATCCTTAATGGAGCACAAACATCAGGTAGAGCAGATTTTAAATTTTGAAGAAATAAGTTGTGAGTACATCTGGGTCAGCTGCTGCAGGCAGTGTTTATAAAGCACGTTAGAGCAGGAGGGGCAACACACCCTGTATGGATTTTTGTAGTTTAGGAATCATGTGTAAACCTGTAACTTTTATGAAATGTTAAGTGTTTATGAAAGCTCTGGGAGTGGTAGAAGCTGGAATTGAGGGCTCCAGTTGCCATGTGCTGCGAGAAGTGCTCTGCTGACGTGTCTTACCACAACCCATAGGAATGCTGCTCCCTTTCGACTTGGGATAATTTTGTTGTAAGTTCATTCAATTTTCGACCTGTTTGATGGATGGTTGCCAGTCGTGCTGAATTGCATTTTGGTTTTGTAGTATGGTATTCTGGCCATCAAAGCTGACATATGAACACTGCTTAACAACCTTCCTTTTGCCCTGACTGCATTGGAAGCCTGGCGCATTCATCACTCGCACTGGCCAGTTAGCCCAGAGATGCTGCAAGGCAAATGCACTCCACACTTTGAACATTCTGCCTTTCTCATACTTTCTATCACTACTCCTTGCATTTTCAATATCATTAGCAGTCTCATTAAATAAAGCCTTTAGGAAGTGCTAAAAATTATAAAATCGATTACATATGTTTTAATAGCCTCTTGCCAGTGCTGTCTGATAAGTTAAGACTAATAGAATGCTGCACAAGACAGAAGTTAACAGGAAAAAAAAACCCACAAAACCTCTAAAATGAGCAGAAATTAAGGCTTATACTTTTGGGAAGTGAGCTGGGGAAAAGAGGAGCTGAGAAAAGGGGATTTATCTGCATTATGAGTGCCTGTTATAACAGAGGAATTTAAAAGTGCTTTCTCTTTGTGGACTGTCATGGGTGAGATTTGGAAGTTCCAGAAAGGAAATAGGTTGTCTTGGTATATACAGGCTCTGTTCTGTGATTCTTGCAGTTGCATGTATTTTACTTAATTTGCCTTTACTTCTTGGCGGCGTTTGGCATTAGCAGCAGTGCTGTATGAGGAGACTGTACTGCAGACTCTCCCTCCTGTGTCTTACCCTGTAGGACCTGCTGGAGACCATCCCCCTCTCTCTGAAACGGTGGAGTTTAGTTACCTTCAGCCTAGCAAGCAAAAGGCTTTGCTGCCTGGCTCTCTTCCCTGGGTCCTTCAAGGACTGTCCTTTCCTTTTTTCATCATTTCTTGCAGCTGTGTGGTTTTGAGCCTCCCTCATTATGTTATGGCTTCCTCTACCTGAAATTGCATTTTGAAGCTTATGTTGACAAGCCCACTTTTCCAGAGGTGAAACCATGGTTCTTACTGGCAACACATCTGTTCCTCTCCCCACATGTTAAAATGTTACTATTGCTCTTTACTGCAAAGAGATTCATCCTGCAAAGGACATGAGAATTGTCTTTGGATAAGGAAACACAGAACTCTCCTCAGGATCCCAAGGTACAAGTGAATTACTTGTTTCCTCATCAAAGTGAATTTATGCTTGTAACAGGCTATGTTGGCATCTGTCTTGAGCCATGCCTGTTGTTATCCTTGGCATGGACACATAGGAAATTCTCTCTTTTGCAGCTCACTGCTACTGAATGTGCTCTTGGAGAGGCCAGACCTTCCCTCCACTATTGGTCACCAAGTCCAGGCTAAAGCAGCAAACTGCATCCATAAGTACAATTGTTGTAAGAGTTTTAAAATTCTTGTGAAATGAGACTCCCAGTCCTCAGGATTTTATTCCATATGTTTCTGGTAACTTTCTACTTGTCTGCATCTGGCCATTTGTCCATGCAGACCCACACAGAAGAATGATGTGGGTTATTCACAGGTGACTGAGATACTTGGGTGTGAGGTTGTTTAGAAAATGTGTTGTAAAAACACCAACCTACAAGACTTACCCAAAGCATATAATATGTCTGTAATGGAAAACTTTTGATTTTAAATGAAAAATGTCTCAAAATTACTTGAAAGTACCTCAGGTTCCAGATTTACACTGTTATTACTGAACAGTCCTTTTTGGCTGCTTTGTTGCTATGAAAGCCGACTATTTATGTTCTTCCCTCTGGGAGTGGGGATGGGATCAGAACAGCTTAGTATTGCCATGAACTGTCTGAATTCTGTAACTAACCAGCATCTTGCAACACCGTTGTAGCAAACTGACTTTAAAATGTTTGATTGTTCCAGTGAAGCAATGATAAAAGTAATCTGTAAAATAGAAATGAGCATCCAAAAAGTCTAAAGTGAATTAAACACATTTCACATTCTGGATGTAGCTCATACTAAGCCATTGATAAGAATACTTGTGAAATCACTGAGAAAATTTTTACTTACTTAGTCATCAATTTGAAAAAAATCTTTACTTCTACCAGTATATGAAGTAGGCGTTCAATTTGCATCTTTATGAACAGCAGATAACTATGTGAAAAACATTAGTTTTCTAGTTTGCATATGTGGTCCATAAAACTAGAGTTACTAGCTCAGTGGGTAATTACTTCTATGAAATTATTATAATAGCGTTGAACAAGGATTTACATTACTACAGTAAAATAACTAACAGTTATGTATATTCTATTTCATTTTTCAGCAGCAATGTTTTTGTTTTGAAAGATTGTCCCTCAGAAATTGTATATCTTTTGGACAGGGAGGGGCAATAAATGAATGTGCATGCTGTTACACTTGCTTTATGAAGAACAATGCAAGTTAGGAATCTGTAACTTAGCTAAAAACTCCTTGAAAACAAAGGAATGGATTTGCCACATTTTTAAGAGCTTTTGGTGAGATGCTTGGTTCCGTTTATTGATCAGATAATTTTTAAATGGGTGTTTTGTCTAAGTAATAAATTGTAAGATGTTTTGTAGATTCTGGAAGGCAAATCTGTCTCTGTCTCTCTAAGCCCAGAATGCAGGTTCAGATGATGTGAATGTTATGCACCATCTCTGGCTCTGTGCTGTAGGCAGATGTAATTAAAAGGTCCTTAAGAAAGGCTTCAAAACTCCTTGATAAAGCTCAGTAAAAAAAGAAAGCTTTTAAGGCAAAAGCGGTTGCAGAGTTTTCCACACTGCCAAGCCTCGCTGGCAGGAAGGTGCCCAAACCCAAAAGCTCCAAGTGCGATTCTGGGGCCGAGTTTGAAAGCTTTGAGCTCAGAAATCAGGTCCTTGATTTTTGCCAGCACTGGCACCTAATGAGCCAGTCTTGAAGCAGGGTAGTGAGTTTAAGTCCATAAAGATGGAACTTTAATTTCACAGTTTAATTTCTGACAACTTGGAGACCTGTCTGGCGAGCACAGGGAGAGCCAGGCTCCCCAAGGACACCAGACCCCTCGGCCCCTGAATGGGATCCTCGTTCCTTCGGTCTGGGGGTTGTACCATATCTGTGAGTCGGGAGCTCTTGGAATCCTTCTCTTCCTGCAGTCTTTGAGTACTTTTAGGGTCCTAGCTCGTCACAAACTGCGCAGAGAGCTGTAAATCCTTTTCCCGGCAATGCTGAAATGTTTGGGGTTTTTGCTGGAATGTAACAAAATGTCAAACGCTTGCATCATCTATGCAATGGAAATAACTACCTATTGTGGCTTGAGGAGTAAAAAGTTTATTTTCAATTAAGCTTACCACCCCCACTGCCCCCAGTGTTTGTTAAACACAAACAGAAATTCAAATTCAGGTTTTTAATAGCATTTGATACAACAAATTACAAAAGTGGTGTAGATGCTGTCAGTTCCTGTCCATCCAGAGCTGCATATCAAAAAAAGGCTGTATACAATCATTTAAAGATGCTACTAAATAATTTTCTTTTACTTCAGTAAATGCCCAGTGCGTTTTCAGGGTAAGAGGGGAACTGGAAGGTAGTTTTGAAGTCTCTGCTAGCTGCATTAATAGTGCCTTTTGTATTTCGGTTGCTCTGAACTCTGAATTCTCTCTCATGTCAATAGCCTATCTTTTTAAAAGTCTACTGATTAAGTAAATAATTTTGTAGCATGTGAAATTCCTTGTTTTTAATTTGATGGGATGGGAAGCTGCTTCTCCCCCTTAAAGTCTAATTAACATGGAGACTATCTTCTCTGATGAGTTCATAAGCTCTTCACAGACAGTTGGGATGTAGCAACTTTGCAAGACACTGTTTAAAGATCTCTGACATCTGAGAAAGCCACAAAATCCAATAATCCTACTTTCAGAACTCCAGGGTGTCCTCTGAGATCAATCTCATATCTAAACATCACATAAGGGAGTGCATTGTGTTATAGACTGGTTTCTATTGAACACCAAGTAAGAAGCAGCATTAGACATTCTTGAAGTAGAGCTTTTATCAGGGGACCAGGAAGGGTTGTCAAATTCTGAAAATTTTACCCATGATTAAAGCAGTACTATGAAAATTGTTACATTTTTAACAAAGGTCAGCTTATCCTCTGTGGAGCTCTCTTGAGAGTATCCAGCAAATTATTTATTGGGAATAAAGTTGAACAGCTTTCATGTTTATCTGTGTGCATGAACAGAGCTGGCATTAATTCTCTTGTCTCTAATTGCTCTGCTATCATGTCAAATAGCCTTTCAAGCAGACTTGGCTTCTGGTTTCAGTTGTGCTTTTGGTCCACATACATTTATAAAAAGGCAGTTTTAAGTGTGAAACTCCCTGAAAAAAAGGTTATGTAGGATTAGTAAAGTGCCAGTGTTCTCATTATCCTCGTGTCTGTATTTTCATACACGCTCAGGCCACTCACACACATTCAGGCTGCCATGCTGATATTCCACAGTGCATATTTCGTAGTGTTATAAGTGGATCTAAGCATTAAAGGTCTTTATACCTGCTCTGCAACAAAAACAGAACTAAAAAGGCATTGGTTCTATAAGCTTAAATTGGGCTGTTTAACCCAATATAGCAGCCATGGCGTGGAGTTATTCCAGAATCCCTCCTGGGAGCACACTTCAGGGGCATGGTTTACTTTGCTCCCAACTGGAGAAATTCTCACGCTGTCAGTCACGGTGTACCAGGGCACTGTAGCTCAGCCAGGCTCTTAAACCCCTACCCCTGGATACCTGTTTGCACAGAAACTCAAGTTTTCTTAATTTGTTCATACACTGAAAATTTTAAAAGATTTTTATGTGAAGATTCAGTGAAAGTTCTTAGCTTTTTTCCTCCTTAGAGTGGTGATGAAAGGAGTTTGATTTTTTTTTAAATGCTGCAATTCATATGATTTTTTTGCTTTTCTTTCTTTTGTTTTCCAAAGATACGTTTCTGTGCCTAAAGTCTATGTACTAAATTGGTACATTTTAAATTCATCTCATGTTGGTCTCCTCCCCACTTTCCAGTGCCTGTCTGTTCTCACTGAGAAATATCAGTGTTGATAGACACAACATTTATGAGCAAAAGGAAAGTAGTAGTAATAGATGCAGTAAATTAACCAGAAATATTTTGTGTTGAGCTAAGAATGAGTAGTATTGTGTACTAACTGTGCCAGACCTCAAAATATACCTGTTTAACTTGTCCTCTGGGAAATATCATAAGTTGGTGTAAATAGTGAGTGACTACAGAATAATCAGAGTAAATAAAATTTGTTTTCTTAAACTGGCAGTTAGTAGATAGGAGTTTCCAATACCAGTGCATTTCTGCTCGAATGCAGACAGGGGAACATGAGTGTGCTCTGCATGGAAACTTCTCCAGAAACAGGCACCAGTTACACAAAACTCCTGGTCAGCTGCTCCAAGTTGGTATTTGTTGCAAAGTA
This sequence comes from Pomatostomus ruficeps, assembly GCA_013400735.1. Classification (NCBI taxonomy): domain Eukaryota; kingdom Metazoa; phylum Chordata; class Aves; order Passeriformes; family Timaliidae; genus Pomatostomus; species Pomatostomus ruficeps. The sequence continues at coordinate 33,520 of VYZT01048717.1, forward strand.
TTGGAACAAGATTACTATTTTGTACTTCCTAGAGCTGCTAAAAATATTTAGGAAAATCAGATTTTGTCATTCTGAAGACGATTGTCAAAGCATCGTCAATTTGCTGCGGGACAGGACATTCCGCTGGAGCATGTGTCTCATTTTAATAGCTTTAAAATTGATATACGTATATTAATCTACCTCCACAAACCTAGTGCTGGGGATTAGAGTCCTGAAATGCAAATGCACTATTTGTGCTGTTGAATTAGAACATTTGTTGAGAAGTACAGCTACAGGTACTGAGGCTGTGAGGGGCGTTCTGTGGTGTCTGTTGGAAAACCAAATGTGACATCCCTTTTGGTTTGCAGAGGAGTCAATAGAATCATGTTTCAAGACATTTTAAAATTCTCTTTTAATTCATTGTAATGGTTTACATGTATATTACATTTTCTACTTTATTCTTTGACTTGAGTCAATACGTAGCCAATGTAAGTGCAGTTCATTTATAAATAAATTGATATTCTGTCCCTCATTACCTATATTTCTAATGCATTCTGATACATTAGTAAATAGACTTGTCTGATTAATCATTAGCACATGAAAAGAATTATCTGTCTACTGCCAAATGGAACTATTGACAATGATAATAGGACCAGCTACTGTATCATCTGGAAGCTGATGTTTTACAGGAAGGCTGGAAATGGGTGGTGTTCCATTTGTACACTGAAAGTGAATGACAGAAGTCATCTGTCTGGGTAAAAGAAAAATAATAATTTCTCCATATGCCTTCATGTATTTCTACCAGTAAAACACAATAACGCCTTTGTACTGTGGATATTGATTGGGCTGCTTTCATGACACCTTCAGTTTGTTATTCACACTGAGGAAAAAAATGGTAAAATGTATTTTCCTTCAAAGCAACATGTGTAAGTTTCTAGGATAATTACACATTTTTAAAAAAGAGAAGGAAAAAAAAATACTGTCCTGCATAATATGTCATCTTGCTAAAATAATTTGACTTAGCACATCTCGAAGTGTCACCACCCCAGCGTTTGAAACCGGTCGTGCGATTTTTCCTTTTTTGTTTGCACCATTTAACAGCATTCCAGCACAATTACCATAAACATGCGAGTTAACTATATGATAAGAGCAACTACTGAATTTACCGAAACATTGTGAACACTTTTATTGTGGTTCACACAATAACTGCTTTGTTGATGGTAAATATTTGTAACTAGTGGTGAAGCAGTGCCTCTGTTGGGTCCAGCCCTTGTACATTTTCTCAGGTGCTCAGAAATGCAGGTCTTGTGGAGTAGTTAATAATGCTGACAAAAAAGCCAAACAGGATTTTATTAACACATCATTAGTCTTCCAACATGTTAAAATACTACCCAGTTAACACAGACAAAAAGGTGCTAACCATATGCTAAATATTTTTAACTAGGCCTGTATGCCCCTAATTGCATAAGTTAATAAAATGGAAATTATACTCTAAATATTTTTTCTTGCACTCTCTTCACCTTTGAAGAACTAGAGACAACTGTAATTATTAGAAACTCATTTTATGAGACCTTGTATCAATACTTTGGAAAACATCTTCTATTTTTCAAATTTCAACCAATAATGTCAGATTAAATCCTTTTTCGTGGAGGTATATTTTTCTGTGGGAGGGAATGGTAGACTGCTACACATAAATCAAATATATTTTGTAAAGGAACTATTTTCAGATCCTTTTAAAATTAAATTGAAAATAATACATCCGTATGTTAAATTTAGGGAAATTGAAAAGACTGAGTTTCTTCAGAATAAAGTCCCACAATCTCTTTAACTGCTCCGTTATTTATAACAGAGTGTGAGTAAGGCCATTTATATTAATATGGATTCGCAGGATGGGGCTGTGAAGTTTGCTGCATTCAGCTTTGTTGCTGCCATATTTATAGTGTTTAGATTGCACAGTATCAGTGCTTCCTAGGTTCACTTACCAGTGCTTTTGAGACTCTGTCCAGGGACCTAATTAGTGCCTGAATTTGCAGTTCTCTTGTAAGAAAAGCGCTACATTTAACATAAGTCAATGGGACTTTTACTTTTGCAAAGACTGCTGGATCAGGCTCTTACTGTACAGAAGAAATATTTCAGGTCGATGGCCTTCTCTTTGCCGTATTTGAAACTGAAGAAAAAGAAGGTCATTGTTTTATGAAAAATATTAAAAATTCATGATATGTTTTGGTTTCTACACTTGGATTCCTGGAGTAAATAATACTAATGGTATATTTTCAACATGTCTCTTAGCAATTACTGTATATTATGTAAATACTAGCAGGTAGCATACAGTAAATCTGCAACTGAAGAAATATTGACTTGAAACAAACTCATTTTAATTGAGAAACAGTGAACTTTTTGTGCCTTTTTACTGGTCTCAGATTCATGGTGCAACAAATCTCTAATTTCCTAAGACGGTACACAGAGAAACTGTAAAATGCCATTCTCAGCGTTCAGGGAATAAAGCAAGCAGAAAGACATTTTTACTAAAATAAACAACTTGACTAAACCCAGTGCTGTAAAGTGCAAGTGTGAAAATCCCACTTTAATTGTGAAAGAGAAACAAATTGCATCCTTGCTATGGATAAAGACGCTTTCAGCAGCATGTGTAGAGGGGGAATAGAGCAGACAGTACCAACATCCCTCTGTGGTGTGTGCTCAGGGAAAGCAAGGGCAATAGACCATCTTTCCAACAGGACTACAAGTTACTTTGCTTTTCTTACTCAATGCAGTAATGTTGCTGGATGCTTTAATGGAAGGGGGTTTCTGGCAGATTACCTCTTTCTGGTACAGCTTTGGAAAAAAGGAAGCTCTGAGCACCGTTCAATGTGTTTGCGCTCAGCTCAGTGGAAGGGTTTGGTGAGCCAGAGCAGGACCAGCTGTGTCTTGTTCGGGATAATCTGTTTGGGAGAATGCTGCCCTTCCTTTGGGCAATTAGATATCACAGAAACAAAGGCCTTAGTATTTATTTCCCTAAGTTATTGATTTCTGCCTTCCTTTATCATATTTCTCCCCAAAAGATACACTAGACTTGTGCCTTTAGATATCAACTCCACATGCCTTTGATATTCTATTCATGCCAAGTGTAGGAGGCACAGATAAAGAGAAGCATCTGTTTCAGAACCCTGTGGAGCCATTTCACCACCAGATTTCTACTTCTTGTAGTGATGCAGGTACAAATTCTAATCCACTTCTTCCCATGTTGATCCACCTTTATACGTTACTGCACTTTTGATGGAATCAGTGAGTGGTAAAGTGCTCTGTGCTTTGAAACACACCTTTTGAAAGGACAAGATCACATCTAACTTTCTATCCAGCTCTGATATCTATTAGGTTTCCATGTGTGCAGCTCTATTTTGAATTTCTCAAAGGGATCTTTGTTAAATATTCCACTGTCTGCTTACCAGTAAGTCATTGAAACAATCTAAGTAATGTGTGTTTGGGGTTCCTGGTTGTTTGGGGATTTTTGTGCCTTTTAGTGATTCTTCCCTTGCTAAGCACAGGAGCTTATGTGGCGCTCAGTACCTCTGTCTTGCCATGAAAGGTGACAAGATTTTAAGTAATGCTAAATGAAATTACTTAAAAACCTGAAGGTTGTTATGGATAACTGTCTATCTAAATATGGGAATACGATACAGCATTTTGTAGATCAAAAGCTGTGTTTCTCCTGCTGCTGAATGCATAGGGCATACAGACAGAGAATGTATCATTATAGGTTAAGTCTTCCTGCCTCACTTTTCCACTGTCCTTAGAGCAAAGCAGGAACTGCCCATTGAGAGTTGAAAATAATTTCCCTCTTTAATCTGTTTCTTTACAAGACTGCAGTAACCTTGTATGTAGTGAAATGTACCTTTCTCACACAGATAACACAGACATTTTTACATTATGAAGGAGCAACTTGTCATCTCTCTAGATAAACAGATATTGGGAATTAGGATAGTGAAATGGAAAGTGCAACTTAAAGATTTGGTGTAAATTTTATATGAAAATAACTTAATTTACTTGATAAAAGGTAGTAAGTATCTTTAATATTTGATTATGAGCTCGTGTGTCAAAGAGAGTTGAATCTTAGTTTTGAGGAGTTTGAAGAAATCCAGTGTGAGGAAAAAATCCAGCAGAGAACACTACTACGCGGTGCAATGGTGTGACAGCCTCTTCCCATTTTGTGAACAATAAGGGAAGCCCAGAATTTCCTAAAGCTGGTGTGGAGGAAGCTTGAAGTTTGTTTAAGCCAAAGGTTTGGGTTGCTCTCTCCACCCGTGATTCCTCAGAGCATTGATCATTTTTCCTGGGGGCTCTGCGTAAGATAGAAGAATGAAGTATCCCAAATGTTTATCCCCTGAATAATCTCTGTCCAAAATGTATGAATGGTGCAATGGTAAAGGTGCCTCTTTCAAGTGCACTAACTCTCATTAGTGAGATTTTGATTTTATTATATTATGTTTATAGCAAACAATTAGTTGTGTCATTATTCTTCATCAAAAGTACTTCAAATATGTTTTTTATTTAAAAGGTTACTGTTCTTATTATAAAGGGATTAGTATTTTATTTTATAAGCCCTAGCAATTGTTGTATAATGAAAAGGCTAACCCTTAAAATAAACTAAATGCATGGTCAGTGATTAAGTGGCTTGCTTATTTCCACTGAAAAGACTATATAAATTACTTAAAAGCCACATGGACATTATTTATGAAGCTTATGGATTGCTTTGTAAAGTTCACTTGAAACTGTCAAAGGATGGAGACTTTCAAAAGTTTTACTTGTACCAGGTTATGCTAAAATATAAAATGGGGTAAAATGTTCAGCACACCATGTTTTCCTAGTTTTCTTTCAATTAGCAATAATTTGACCATGGATTAGCAATAATAGGCTATGAAAAAAGCATTTTAAAATGTTCTATTATATTGTATTTTCTGATAGATTTTTATACTGTAGCAATTAAATACACTGAAAAATGTGCACTAAAATGTTCTTAATAGCAAAAGTAGCATGAGATTTATATGGATTTATATTAATTTAAATACTTTAAAGGTATGAGTCAACACAAAAAGATATAAAGTATCTGCAATATCAGACAATAAGATTCCACATTTATAATTAATTTAGGCTTTAGGTATCATGAGCAAAGATGCAGGAAAAATGCATAGCAGTATCTTACACTGACTTTTATTTATAACTGTCTTTGATGTTAGAACCTGTGTGACTCATTCATTATTTATCAGGAATATATTCGTGGTCAGCAAATATTGTGTAGAAGTTTGTAAGAAAGCATTTGGCATTATTTAAAGCTGGATTTTTCCTGTAAATTCATGTAAGAGGCTGTGCTTAAGTTTACTGAAAATAAACCTTTTAGTGACTCAGTCTCCCAATTATCCCTAAAGCATTTATAGAATAAAAATGTCAGCAGATTAATTTTAGTTCTCTAGTGGGTGCTGAGCACTTTCAATTAGATTAATTTAATGTGATTAGTCCTCTCACTTTCAGGTTCACCTCACCCCTCAGAACAGATGAGACGTGTAAGTGTTGTTAGAAATTTGCTAATGGGCAAAGTTCTGTTCTCTGATGAATGAGCCAAAATTTTGATATCCAGCTCTGCTAAAGGCAGTGACAGAACTCTTATTCATGTAAATACTCTCAGGAGTTCATTTCCAGTTCTTGGAAGCTTTCTTTAAATAGCTGATGGTTTATTTGTGTGCATATGTGGAGGAAGTTTGAACAGGTTTGTAATCTTGAACGTGGTGTGTTGTATGTGATTCTGGATGTGCAGTTTCAATAAAGGTGCAGTTTTACTTCATCTAATACATTTTGAAAAATATTCTAGTTTTTGACAATGTCCCTGTATTTTGAAATAGAATATGCTCTTTCAAAAATAGTCTCAGCTTGGAAGTCTCACAAGTCGCATAAATATAAATACACATGAAATATCATACAAATACCTAAAGAGCTGGAATATTTGATGTGAAGTTAATACAAAGGTTTGCTGCATCACAAACAGGTCTGTGATGTAGGTATGCTGGATTTGCATCTTTCAGTTGTCTTTATATTTGAAACATGACTTCAAATCTGTAGGTTTTTTAAAAAATCAAACATGACCTGTGTATTTGTTTGTTTTTCTGGACTGTTTGTGAGGAATAGTTACATGACACTTTTCTCTCTCAATTCCCCTCTCCTTTACTTTCCTCTTCTACTTTCATTAGCAAAGCCATGGCTGAATTAGCAGGGAGGTGCAGAAGTCACAAAATAGGTGTGTTTTCAAAGAAATACCAGTATTTCCTTTCTGCAAGTGGCAAAAACACGAACTGTATTCAACACCCTTCTGAGGACTTGCTTAAAACAAGTGTTAGTTAGTTTTTGATATCTCTATTCTTCTGTTGTTTCAGCAGGAAAAAAACCCCAGAAATGGCCAGTCTAATGAGTTTCCCAAGAAGAAAGCAGAACAGCCCAGACAGAGTTGGACTGAATGCTGGCTTTCTAGAAAATTTTTTTTTGTGCATGTAAAAGACTCAGATTTCTATGTAAAGTGATACTTGGTTTAAAAAAGAAACTACAAAACAACACACACTCACATCCCACTGCCTTCATTGTCTTTTTCATTTTCTCATTAGTGGAAAGTGGCAGGGACTCAGTGACCTCTATTGTGAATAATACTGGCCAGAAGAGATGATAGAGGAAGTTATGAGAGATAGAATGATTTTATGCAAATAAACTTCCAAAAACTCCAGAGACAGGTTTCGTGTTTTGGTTTGGGTTGGGTTTTGGTTTTTTTCCCCTAAAAGCACAAAAAGAGAGAAAAATACTTATTCTGTGTAACTAAAAACTGATGTCTGGCTATAACTTGAAAAGCCCTAGAGAGTGTCTAATGGATTCTGGTAGGCAGATGAGACTCAGTTCCTGAGAACTCGGTAAAGCAATCCTTGGGATCCTCTCCTGAAGAGGAAGGGCAGCAGAACTGTCCAGGAGAAAAGACCAAAATAATAACAACCATTAGTTTTGAGCACAGATGGAAGCTAAAAGGCACTCAGGAGGCAAAGGGAGCAAGAAGACATCCATCACACCAGCACATGCTGTAGAAATGATATGAAGGACAAAAATAAAAGTGTTCAGCCACGGGCAAAGCTCTGTGCTGTGGGAGACGGAATCACTCTCTCTTGTAGTGCCAGTGGCAAGTGCTGGGAAGGCTGGAGCATTAATATAGCAAATGATTGAAGACATCAAGGTCTCCTATGCAGAGAAAGATGCATATAGGGAGAGATCCTAGGCAAATGTATGTAAAGTACATGTACATGGCAATGAAAGCTTCCAGCTGTTTTCCTTCCAGCTGTTCCCATTACAAAAACACACTCATATTAATCCAGGCCTAGCTGGATTACAGAATTCCAGCTACAAAATATTGCTATCAGCAGCAGAGATTTAGTAGGAAATCCATGGCCACGTTTTGGAGAAATACCTTTCTGGAGCCTCTGAGTAACTGGTTAATGAAAAACTGACTAAATTGATACATAATTATTTAGAGGGGTCACAACGGAAGACACAAGAGTCAGGGTTTTTTTCACAGTGTCAAAGCAATAACTCATCATATTAGTTTAAGCATGTAATATCTGTTTATTTTCCATGTCTGGATAAAAACTAGTCAAAATATCTGTACAGGTTAAAAAGAAAATTAATAAAGGTTATCTTGCACTTCTGCAGCTCTATAGGGACCACTGAGCAGCAAAGCTCAGGTTGGCTACTTCCACATGTTCAGATATTGCAGGAGTAAAGTGTCTATTGTGTGAGCTGTCCTCTCTCTGTACACTGAAACACTGGGCAGTTTTATTGTTTTTTGGTCAGTTGTTAAAAATTAAATCTAATTCTTATTTTTTAGACTCTTATGAAGATATTTGTGAAGACAAAACTAGGTGGAAGAAAAGCCTTAACATTTCAGCTTGCAGTGTTTTAAATTAAAATTTAAATGCTTGTTTCTTTTGATACATTCTGTTAGCAGTTCTCTTTCCAATGCACTTTTTTTTTTCTGTCAATATAAATTCCTTTCCATCTAAGAGAAAAGAAAATGGGACAAAAAATATTCCCATGACTTTCTGAAATTTTGTAGCAAGACATTGGAAGACCAGATGCTATGGTCTTATAAATTAAAAAGGCATTATATACAGCCAGCTGTACCAAATAAACTCAGATTTTTATACCACATTGTGGTGTTCTGTGAATCCCTATTTGTTTTCAACATCTGCTTGGTCCTGTCCATGCTTCCCATCTATTAATTATAATTAATCATATACTAGAACATATGTTTGAAGTTTGATCTGATAAGAAAGTTCTTGTAGTAAGTATACTGAGTGTTTGCTGAAGATAAACTTGTATTTTGTTTATGATTTTGCTGCTTAATGGAAATTGCTTTACTTTCCTATGTGTTTCTTAGCTTTGAAAGACCCCATAATTGTAGGTTAATTGATTAAAAAAGAATTATGGAGAATAAGCTCCATATAAATATCCTTTTTTTCCCCCAGTTTCACAGGATTATTTGCTTCCATGTGAAAATTTTATACTTTGTGACTCTCATGTTTGGCCCTTCTTACCAGCAGTTCAGCATTCTTCTACCCTACTACTCTAATTTTTATCAGAAGTTACTAACTCCTCCTCGAGGCACAGCACTTAATGAGGGTTTCAATAAAGCCTTTGCATGGTCTCCAAAACTGGCATTGGCTTTCTGTGTGCTAAGGTGACACCATAAATTAACAGTAGAAAACTTGAAATTTGGAGTTCAATGTTCCAGCTGAGTTGGCATTTTCCTGTGTAGATCCTGCATAGCCTCTCATTTCGAATTAGAAAATCCAAGGATAAATCAAACCCAAGAACCTGGAATGGAGCAAAGCTAGAGCGGCACATTTCTGAGACACTGCAGATGCCACAAACCATGTGGGACAACCCGACAGGGTGCTCAGGTCTATCCAGGCAGGGTTCCTGTTCCTTTCCAGGCAGGGTGGGTTTTCATGGCATTTCTGAGAGACCGGTGGCATCTGAGAATATCCTGCATCCAGATCTGCTCAGGCACCACCAAAGAGAGACTCAGCACAGGCCCAGGGAGGGCTGCAGGTATTTGTGGGCGGGCAGGGAGTTTCCTTGTGGGACTGGGCACACTGAATTTGGCTTGTTGAGCCTGACAGAACGGGACTGACGGGCGATACAGAGCCGGCATTGTGGACGTGGGGCCGGCAGCTGCTATAAACTGACCAGGAATAAATTTAGCCTGGAAATACAAGAGGTTTGTCACATGACACGGAGCAGCTCTTTCCTTGGACTGTGACCCCTCAGTTTTCTTTGGGAAAAGTTCTCCCTGATAGGGCTGGGGGGGTTTATTAGTCTTTGGGGCCTGGGCCTGCAGTTGCTGGGTTTCCTGTCTGCCGTAGTTCAGCAGGAGGACATGTGCCCCAAGACTGGCGCTTTATCACAGCCACGCCGGCCATTTCAATGCTTTCCTCTCTGAGGCTTTGCTATCCTATTTCTCTGAAAGCCAGCTAAGGTAGTAGGGAATAACTTTTCCCCTATATTTGGCTACAGCCGATGTATAAATAGTGGATAAAAGGTGGTATGTGGCGAGAAGTAATTTTTAAGAATTGAACGTGCATAAGGCGTGTAGGTTTTTCCATCTTTCATTCACTTCATTAAATGCAAAGCAAGCAAAGTTTTAAAATAACTTTAATAAGTGTTTAATAGTTCCTAACACATCTGAATGGAAATGGCTATATTATCTTTTCCATGTAGGAGATACTATTAGACAGTGATTTAAAACTTAATATTTGCAGAATTATACCTACCATGTAAATACTCAAACTTTTAAAATTCAAACACTTCGGGGGATTCCAAGAGCCTGATTTTTCAAATATACTTTTTTGTTTTGTAAAGGTTTTCAGTCCACTTTGAAACATATATGCATCAGGCTTAAAGGCAAAAGGAAGCAATGAGTAGTAAATTACTAGTGGCTGAAATAAAACAGTGTTTCAGGATCAAAGTGTGGGCCAGCATTAACGCAAGCCTTCTAAATTTTTGAATGTTTTCAATTCTACAGCTAAAATTGATGCCAGAAGAGTTAGATTATATTTATTTAATTTGCCTTTTTATCATCACAAATACACTGAAATACACAGCACATAACACACTGTGCCTGTATTTCCCTGGGATGTCTGTAGTGTTATTCCCAGTGAAAACATGCGAGGCCGAGTAAAACTTTGTCTTTGAAAGTGTGAACTTGAATATACCTGGTCACCATGAGAAGTTTAAAACAGATTATATTAAACTGTCCAATATGGTGTCACTGATTAATAATGATTGATTCTGTAATAACCATGCAAATGTAAACTATTCATTTATTCCAAATACGTATGAATTGGGAGAATGATATCTCATATAATCTGGTGTTAGTCTATTCACTGCATCATAAAAATTAATTTGTCTAATTAATGACATAAGTTCTTTTATACATGTATAATTCATATTAATTGATAGGTCTGCCTAAAAAGAGTACCTTTTGGAAGAAAAATGATCCTATTAGTACAAGTTTAATCCAAATCAGGGCTGACAAAGCATGGTGCTTTCAAGGCTTATCTCTAGCTTTGTTAATTGTCATAAGCATTCTAAATTGATTATTCTTACATTAACATGGGACATTTCATTCATCAATGCTTTGCTGTAAAGAAAATTTGTCTAATGGATTTGGGTAGCAGCACTAAATAAGTGCGTTGGTCCATTTTTCCACTGTAGCTACAGGGGTATTCAAAGCATATTAATTCAGTAATACTGAAAAAATTAACTGCTAAAATATATAGAAATATCATACAAAATTAGATTTCTGACACTGAATAATTTTTGTGATATTTCAATAGTAAATGAGTGTGCACACCAGCACTTTTATTGCTTTTGTATTTCACAGATGCCTTGATAAACAGGCAATGTTAATATTTCTTATGAGTGATGTTGCTTCACCTTCCAGGGCCACAGGGGCACAAAGTGTAGGATAAATTAGTTAAATATGCATTTTAAGGAGCTGCTTGGAGGAACAAAAATTATAATATAGTCAGGATTTGTAATGTACAACCTTATAGTTAGCATTTTAATAATTTATTTGCAGATGATCAAGTTTACTATTGGTCAATGAAAGAGTTCAGACACAGACTGAGATTTTAGTGAAACAAATGTATTTTTGGGTTTGTTGCTCTGTCTCTGCCGGTTAAGCTACTGTTCTGATTTTTTAAAAAATATATTCATAGACACAGAAAATGCAACCTTTACAAATTCATCTGGTTTCTGCTCAGAATGGGAGGGATTGACTTTCAAAAACTACACTCCTTTTATAAGCATTGGCTCTGTTGGCGGAATGTACTTTATGTGCACTTTTTATGGTGCTCTCGTTTCTTTTCCCCATTCACCTGATCTTTGTTTGTCTTGCACTTTCTAGCATTCTGTTAATCACTGGAAGCCACTGTGGAATCAGATCTGTGGCAGTGCCAAGAATTTCAGGAAGCTTTTTATAGTAGTTTGCAATTGAAGGCATGCATCATAAAACGAGCGAGGAGGAAGGGAAGATGCTGTCCAATGGAAGTTAAAGGCTTGTTTTCTCCAACTCTCTAATCACTGCATATTTTTCCACTTTGCTGAGCCTATCGTTGAACAGCAATCCATAAAATGAGGCCATGCTTGACCTCCATTGCTACTGCCATTAAAGGATCCATGAAGGAAAGAAAAATGCTTTTCTCAACTTATATTCCTCTCAGTATTGGTTCAGAGGGAGGAGATGAACAATTCAGTTTAGCCTTGGAGTTTTGAGGTTCATTCAGTGTTTGTATAGGGCTTTGGATTCTCAATATCAAAGCTGTTTCCATGTCTGTGCTGCTTTACCTTGGCTTTCTGGTTCCACAGGGCAGGTTGGAGATGTTTTTAGGTTTTTTTGTTATCTCAAATACATTTTAAAAAAAGAGATCTGATATTTTGATCTTTTTATTGTGTAATCATATTTTCCTTCAGTCAGTGAGAGCCACAGATTAAAAAATGCAGCTGAACAGCTGGCGAGGCTACTTTCTTTTTTCCAAGTTCAGAACTTAGATAAAAGTCAACAGTGATGGTTTGAATTTAGTCCTATGGGAAAGGATTCTACTCTTACTGATTAATTTTATTCAGGAAGTGCTCTGTTACTCTGTAATAAAACCCTGGGAGTTATATTGTAATTGTACAGCACGGGGTGTTCAGTTTGCATCAGGCTAGGAATTAACATAACCTTAAGCCTGTGTTACTTGCATTTAAACACAGACACTTGGTTTTTATGCACACAACACAATGGAAAGGACCACCCTTTTGCTTGGCTTTTCTGTAATTCTGACTCAGTGCAGAAATAAATAGTACAACTTCAGTTTCGTTTGAAATATGTATCCTGGCACTGTAAATTTGATTCCTGTATAAAAATGCACTTAGAATCCATAAAAAAACCCCTATGTACTTCTCCTTCCTGAATGCCATCATTTATAAGTATGCTGTCTTCATTTATCACCTTTGGCTTAGATCCAGTCCTGATTTCTAAATTATATATCCTAATAACTGAAGCTAGGATGGATTGCACCTTCAAGTTTATATCCATTCCTGTGGTCTAAAAAAAATCCCTTTGTTCCAATCATGACTGGTTTTTCACATCCATTTTTAATCCATATGCCAAGCATTCTCCATAGAGTTCAAATTTCAGTGAAAAAGGAACACTTCCGAAAGTTGTTCAGTTTGGTTTACAGTAGACAATGTTTGGGAAAGACAGAGATATTCCATATCCCAAAACTAAAATATACCAGATGTGCAGCTTTATTCTGGTTAAAAGCAGATCAGAAAAAACATATATAATATTCTTTGTTTCCTAAAAGTAATTTAATATTGCTTTCAACAGAGAATATGATACTTCGATTTTATATAGTAAAAATGGAAAAACTATCTATGATAAAGAAGGAAATTAAAACAAATTACCTGTGCTTAAAATCCAATAAAACTCAACAAATACCTTCATGTCTGATATTAGTTGAATACATACTTCCAAGTCATGTAGGAATTAATTATTATTCAAGTAGTGTCATTTAGCAGTGCCTGTATTTAACAGATTGCTCAAGTTGACATGAGAGTCTGGTAATTTTTATTATTTTGAAATGAATGAAACTAACAGGTTTTTACTGGTCATTCAAGGAAGTATTACTGAGTTCCAGTATGCCTCTCATGTGCTCTGAATTGAAGGATAAAAAGCAAGGGGGTAGTTTTTCTCATTAAAACACAACAGTGAAACAAGATACTCTCGTCTTCTTCCTTTACACCACAAGAAGCAGAACACAATATTTCCTCCAAAAGCTTTTGTTTGTTAGGGGTTTCCTGTAAGTTTGATTGTTTTAAGAGACAGGAGACAGTTGAACTTGTTGGAAGATGTTTAATCATCTTATAGTTGTTATCTTGGAAGTGTCTGTAAGTCATGTTTTCCCAGGCTGATGAGAAGAGTCTTTTTAAGATTCACTCACCCTCGGATGTTAGACAGCAAGGTAATGATTGAAATATGGGACCCTCACAGGCTTAAAACACGTAATTGCTCAATTGCTTTTCCTTGTACATACCTTCTTTTTCAGTGAGGTCAGACTGTTGGAGTTATCTATGTTCTGCAAAGTCTTGATGTCTTTCATACAAGACACATTTTTAAGCCCCTATATTACTATGCTTAGGTTTTCAGTTGTGACTAGGATTTTGGAAACTATTAGGTTTTGAATGTTTGGAGTTCTGGGTCAGCTGGATGCAACTTTAAAAGCTCAGCCATGAAATTCACATCCTGTTACAGATTCTGACTGCAGTATTTAGACATGTTCATATTTGGGGTTTTATTTTAGTCTTTTATTTGGTTATAATACTATAATAGAAACAAATAAGATTAGGGAACCAAAGCAATTCAGCTGAATTTGCTGAGGTCTGGCTCCACATTGAATAAAAACCAAAACCCATCCCACCAGGTTTGTTCTCCTGGTGAATGTCTGTGACAAAACCAATTAATTTACCGTGAAAAAAGATCCCTTATTGGCTAAATCTATGCTCCAAATGTCAATTCTGTGTGACATCTGTCTGGGAATATGTGCTAAATCCACACAAAGCCCTCTTCCATAAGCATCTTCAGAAATACTTATTTGCAGGAATATAACTAATATTGACTAAATGAAAAAAAATCAAATAGAGGGCCACTTTCCAGAAATACATGGGCCTGGTGGATTTCTAGTTTTATCAACTGAAAGAGGGAGGAAAATCCAACTGTGGCACTAGAAGGCTGTCAAGTTCTTATAAATATCTAAAGGCAAAGGAAGTAATGAGGAGAAGAATCATGACAGAAAACAGGCTTGTGTGTAGAGAAGAAACCAGGGGATTCTGTTCTGTGTTCACAAAGCCTTTGTCTCCAACTTCTCATTTTAATTGTATTGAAGAGGGAGAAAGTGATAGGAATAGTTCATATTCTGATTTTTGCTCTCCAAAAGTTAATCCTGCAAGAGAAATCTCAAGCGTGTTTGTGTCACCCACGACTCAGAATATCTGTGCTGGTTCCCCCAGTGCAGCTCTCTGATGCTTTGGTGTGATGACGCTTGGCTTGCAGCCTGCTGAGGGAGTGTTCCAGGTAAGGCCCAGCAGCTGAGTGACTGGCTTTTTAGAGACTGACTCTGGCTTTTTCTTTAGACTGCATTCTTCCACAAAATCACTCATCTTTGGGCTGGCAAGAGGAAGGTGCCTGAGCAGCCTCATACAGAGCATGTCCCTCCACAGCCATGTGGATCACTGGTAGCTCTCAGGTTGGTCTCTCTAGACTGAAACACTGACATTTCAGAAAGCAGGCAGTGATACCAGTGCAGAGTCACTAATAGGTTCTATAACTGAATTATGTTAAATGGGAGGTGTTCCAATAACCTTTCAAGTTCCAGCCAGGTTACTGCTGATGAGTTTCTCAGGACCAGCAGACTGGGAATTCGGGAGAATAGGTTCATGGGGATTTTTTAGTGTTTTTTCTTTGCCATGTCATTTCACTCCAGTTTTAATTTTGAGTTATCAGAACACATTGAATACTTCTTGTTAGAAATATAGCATGGCTTGGCAAGAGATGCAGTAGCTCTTGTGTACATCAGGTTATTGCTTTAGAGTATGACATGCCAATTGCAGCGTGCTCTGTCACAGATTAGTGATGCTATGTCTCACTGTACAGAAATTATTACGAAATGCTACTGCAGATAAAGGGCATTGCATGACCAAATGTTTGTGGTCATCCAGAAGGAGATAAAAGGTTTGCATTACCCAAGGGACAGTCAGATTTTCCCTGTCCCAGCCCTAAATGAGATACCAGCTTCTAATATGTTGATGAAAGATTGTCTTTCCCATGTTTCCCCTCCTCCCCCATTCCTTTGTAAAGCAATTTCAAAGTAAACAATGGCCTACCACCAAATAAGAGTTTGCTAAGAATAAAAATTGAATTTGGTCTGCCTGTTGACAAGCTGATTGATTTGTGAGCTCTTATGACTGAATCCTCTCCTAAATGTGCTCTCATTTATCATGTGTAGGATTGTTTCAGAATCAATACCAGCTTAACACAGAAGCATTTCTGCCATGGACATTTTGAAAACAACTTGCCTTCTCAATACTGCTGCTAATTTTTTCAGGCAGAACTATCGGAACAGTTTAATTGCACTTTGCAAGTTAGCACATGCTTATACTAGGTTCTGCTTTGAAAGGATGATTTTCAAAGTAACTTCTATATATCATCTTTTTAAGAGAACAAAAATAGATTAAAATTGGATTTTCCTTCCTCTTCTAATGGGGAAATCAGATCGAACTTTCTCTAGTTGTTAAATGTGCCCTTTGAAAACCCATTTTCCAAAAATTGGATTTCTTAAATTAGCTTTTTAACATAATTATTAGCATTCTATTGGAATAAGTACTAGCAAGCAGTCTGGGAGTAAGCCTGCATGGGTATGTGCTCTGTTTTTTCCCCAGTGATGTCAAGGGTTTCAAGTTACTTCTATGGATTAAACACCCATAAATTCAATTTTAAATGATAGAGAAAGTTTTTAAAGTTCAATGTAGTACAAGGAACGGAGAAAGAAAAAACGTGGTAAAAATTGTGAGCTCTTCAAGGAGTTCATGCGCTGTCTGAGCCCTGGTGCAGGGCAGGGCTTGCTCGTCCCTGCCAGGACAGGATGTGCCCAGCCCTGGCGGGGCCAGCAGGGCAGGGCAGGGGAGTCGCGCTGGGTACCAGCCTGCAGCCACCGGGGAGAGACTGGGGCAAAGGAACCCTCGGTGTCCAGTGCCCTCCTCCTGCCTTTTGCAGCCTGTGTGGCTTCCTCAGACCTTTTTACCTTTCAAGCAGCACCTGTATAACAAACAGCCAGGCTGGGGGAGGATCAGTTTGGGAAAGGATTGGGAGGTTTGTCCACACTCTAGTTTAACGCTGAACTCGGAAAGAGCAATTCCTCCTGAGTGTGTTGAGCTGGGAGTTCTGAAGGGCTTTCCCTGCAGACCCTCCCGCCTGTGCCTTCGGTGGTGCCGCTCCCCACGGGTCGATCCCGGTGTTGGGGCTGCTGGGGCTGAGCCAGGAGCCCGCAGGGACTGGGCTGTCAAAGGGTCCACGAGACACCCACGCTGTCACCTGGGAGCTTTGGGTGCAATTCTCGAAAGCACCTCCCGTGTCTGCCAGCCCACAGGCATTTCACAGGTTCCCACATCACACAAACCTTGTCCTGTATGGGTCACGCTCAAAGACACTTCATTCGAACACAAGGCTTGAGCTTCACAAGATAAAAACATCCTGATCAACATTAACTTCTTTGCAAGTGTAACTTTATTCTGTGAAAAAACACTTATTTGTACATTATTCTACTACATTTAGCTATCCTTGTGCTTCATTATAGTGTATTTAATATATAACTATTCTTTATTTATAATTAGGTATATTTAAATCTATTTCCCCAAGGAGAAAATGAAAATTGTCTTTTAATTTTTCAGAAAGTGTCTTAGCCTCTACTTAAAATGACTGATTATTCATACAGCCTTATGTGTTACAATAATGACAGCCTGTAAATATCTTTGTACACTGCTTTACAGCCTACTAGCATGTTTGTTATCTTGCTCACACAGAAAGTAAATCAGAAATTTGATTTTGAATTACATGATTGCTCAAAAAAGCTTTCAGGTTTTACCTTGATTTTTAGATTTCTGCTGAGATGGAATGAAACATTCAGTTGTGACTGCCTTAAGTGTATGCTCTGTCTCCATTTACATCAAAAGTAGTTTTTCTGTAAATTTAATTAGAACAAGACACTCTCATAGAATTGATTTAAATTATTTCATGTCTACAAATTAAGTTTATGGTATAAATTCAGCATTCTGATGGAAAATAAAAATCTAAAATAGTTGATGTACTAAAACAGTGGAAGGTATTTATGGGTGTTTAATACTGGACAAAAAGATAACAAGCAGAAAACCAAAGAAAGGAAAAGAACAAAAGAAATAAGCATTTCAGTTATTATTACTGTACTGTGCATTATCCGTTTGAATTAGGTCTGGTGTTCAACTGTGTTTTAATTAGTGCAGAGAAAACCTAAATGTGTTCTAGAGCCAAAGTATAAAATTTTTAAACTTCTCACTTCGTAGTAAATGTGTACATGATCAACTATTCTTCTCAAGAAGAATGAGCAGTATTTTTTATGAAATATTTGTAACAACCTATTTTTGTACCATCAAGTGCTATTAGGGCTTACCTCAGAGTGGGAGATGATGATAATGTATACATGCAGACAGATAAATGATTCAATTCTTACTTACAAGAACGGCTGACAGTGATTGCTGATGCTCATTTCCTTTGTGCACACTATGTAGACCAGGAAAGTCCAGGTTTCATGGCCTTTCATGTTCTCCAGAGTAAATCAGTCACTCACATAATAATTATTAATTATTTCATGTTGACAGATTGTTGTACTGGTTTATGACAGTTGAAAGACCATACAAAATGCAAAAAATGCAGTAACTGATAAAATACATTACAGCAGCAGTGATAGCATAAATAATTATCAGTTGTTTGTAAACAACTAGCCAGATAAATGGAGATATTTGTTGTTGAGGCTCAGCTCCCTGCACTCCAAAGATTCAGCTTTGTAGATCATGATGCTGAAGGTATGCAACAAAGGTTTTGGTTCATATTACAGTGGATTTATCCAGGTCATATTTGGGTCTCTACCCTGTATATTAAGAACATATGTGGTTAAACTTTTATTATGCAAGATATACACCAGTTGGTTGTGAACTTCTTGTATTGTGCTGACTCCAATGTTTAATTTCAACTTCAGCCCTCTCAGAGCTGTGGTGTTTGGAATATTTCTGATTTTAATCTGAGCTCTTTATCCTGCTGTGCTTTCAAACTGGACTCCTAATCACCTAGCTGAGTTGAACTTTTCATCTGGGGAAGGCTCTGAGGTATCCTAGCCAAAGATCAAATGTTCTCAACTGCTGTGCGGCGTGGAAGCGAGCCAAGGTGATCACCAAGCGCATTGCAAAGCAGGAAAGGAAGCTGTGATGTTCTCAGTTCTTCTCTCCATGTGGAAGCCCCTCTGTAGAGGCTGAGTTGGGGATATCTGCTGGAGGACACGGCCGGTGTGCAGAAGCCGTGGTAAGGGGACAGGGCTTTGCACAAGCACAGGGCCGGGGCTGGGAGAGAGATCTGACCCTGCCAGCTCGGCCTTCTCGGGCACTGCCCATCCCGGGCAGCTTCTGTCCCTCCCTACAGTGTCTTCAGCAGGCCTGGTGGGTGGAGGAGAGGGACAGTGACACTGTTTGGTCACTGCCTGGGAGCTGAGAAGATCAGCTGCTGCACTGAATTCCTTATCTGGTTGGCTACAAGGGTATTTACTTGGACGGTCTGTTCACACTGCTGGGTGATGTGGGAAGAGCTGGAAATGAAAGAAAATACATTCTTGATCTTGGTTTGATAAGACTCATTTCTATTCCTTTTCTTTTCCTAACTCTTTTAAAGCACAGTGTCGTTTTTCATGGGTCCTGTGCCAAAGCAGGAGTGCTGAGCTCTTGTGATAGCCACGTAGTAATATCTGGAAGCAGAGTGCCCTTGTTCCATGCTGCAAAAGCAACTTTGTGTTTCTGGGTGGTTCAGGTATTAGCAACAAGGCACTGATGCTTTTCTGCTTAAAAAGGATCTTCAAAATAAAAATACATTGTGCTATGAATCACCTGGACTTTGAGTTTTTGTATTCAATATTATTTTTAAGTGAAAGGTTGCTACACAAAATAAAGTCCTATTTTTTAAAAAAAAATTACCATAATATGTCACTATAATCAGGAAGTTTATTCATTTATAAACATATCTTATCTTTAGCATCTCAGTCATATGCAACTGAGTTATTGTTTGGATTATGTAGATGAGTCATTTCCCTTTCAAGGATGTGCAAATCATATGTCATATACAGTATCTGACCTTTCTTCTTTCAGTGTCTGCAGCCCACCATTTGATTATTCAAAGCAATGCTTAACGTAATGATAACAATGTCAAGAAAAACCATGCAGGAAAAGAAAAGTCCCTTAAGGATGGCTGATATTAAATGCATGCAGTATTAAAATATTAGAGCAAAAGCAATACTGAGAAAAGTTTAAAATAATAGTAGTAGGAACTACTTGGAAATGAGAAACAGCATGGGAAAAAGCAGTGTGGAGCAAAATGTCTAAGAAATCCAACTTTTTTCCACATGAACTTCAAAACATGAAAGGACTGCCTTTGTGAAAATGTAGATTCCAATGAGGAGGCCATAGCCAAGACTCAGCCCCTACTCCTGCAATGTAAATCTGCCCTGGTTTCAGATTGCAAATCAGACAATGTCCCCTCATGACTTCCCTTCCTGAATAGATTCCAGAGTTCTGATCCCTTCGTGTCAGTGGTTGTCTCTGGTTATACCTTTGAAGGGAAGGTGATAAGGTAAAGTGGTATTCCTGGCAGTTAGCTGAGTTTTGCCTTTTTCCAAGTCTTCTCTAACGACTGTCTTTTGCAATGTCATGATGCTACCAAAAATATCCCCTCAGAGTTCCCTTGGCACTGCTCCAAAAATAACACATCACTTTTTTGGGTATCAAGTCTTGACAAAGCCCAGGTCTTGAACAGGCACAGAACAGGGAACCCCCAAAGTCACTTTTCTCTTAGATTTGGCAGTGGGGGTCTGTGACAGCTGAGCAGCAGAATATTCCAGTTGTGCCCAATTTCAATAATTCCAGTTTCAGCCCAGGGGACTGAAACGGGAGCCCTGCTGAGCTCTGCACCACGTGCAGCAGAAGGTCCTGGGGCAGTGCGGTGCCCAGCCAAGGGGGAGCCAGCTCAGCCCGGGAGCTGCAGGCAGGGCACAGGGGCTGGGAAAGCGCCTGGCTTGGCCTCTACAGAGCAGCTGCTTTGCCTGCACCGACAGCCCGGCTGCGCTGGCCCACGGCTGCGTTTGCTTGGGCTGCTTTTGGGTGAATTTGGTCTGCGGAGCTCAGAGTGGCCCCACAGGGAGCTGCTGAGAGTGTCTGAAGCCCCAGGGCACAGCTGGACAGTGACAGAGAGAGTGACCGCCCTACCTGCAGTGACTGCGCCTTGTCCGCAGCCCTGCTGGGGGGTCCTGCTCCTCTCTTCATTACAAGCAATGTTTTCCACAGGGTGGGTTTTGTTGTTTGGGTTTTTTTTAATATCTTTTAATTTAATTCCCATTACTGTGACTCATTCTGCTTTGGTAGAAAATCTGTATTCTTTTTTGTATAAAATCTGTTTATGACATGTGTCAGAACAGCATATAAACTCCTGCTGAATCCCACCTGTACTTTTAATCTTCTTGGAACTCAAATATTTTATTAGCAATGGATATTATTGCAATGATTTTGGTGTGGGTGATTTCCCAAATTGCTAATCTTACTATTAAAATTAATATTTAGGTTTTATATCCTTCAAATGGGAATAATGATGTTAGTTATCTTATGTTTATGTCTTTCAGTCACGAAAATGTTCCTATTTAGGCTGTAACAGGCCACACACATGTAATCACAATAAATAGCATCTAATATGTTTACAGTAGTGGAAGGATGAGGTTAACTTCTGTTTTCATATTGATGGACTCAGCTGGACTTGGAATACTATTGTTTACAATTAGCTACATTTTTGTTGTTGTGCTTTACCCTCAAATTAAATCTTTATTTCATCAACTAACCCTAGGGATTCCCTGTTATAATCAATGTAATAAACAGCATTAGTTGATAGCCTATAGCTGATGTTCATTTGTAATTAGGCTTGTGTTTAAAGAAGAATAATTTTCTAAATTTTACTGCAATAATTTTCCTTTATATTTATTTATGAAAGGCAGGATTAAAAGTTGACTATGGTTTGTCTTGTCTCCACATTTCTTTAAAGCAAGGTCATTTCATTGGGACAGCATTTTTCATTGTCTATTTTAAGCATAATTTTAGAAGGAAAATTGCTAACAGTCAGTATGGGCTGAGCACCGAACCACCAGGTACTCATTCAAAAATCTGTCCTACTCTTTTGTCAGATGCTTGCTAAAGACACAGCTACCCGTGAGGGAGCCGAGCATATGGCAAGTGTCAGTGACACCCTACTAAACAGGGAAAAGCAGGAACAACCTGCAATGGGCCAGGGCACAGACAACAGCCTCCAAGTCAGGCTTCACTTGATGAAAAGAAATGGCCAGAGGCAGAAGTCTTGCAGGAATTAAATAGAAATCTTTAACTGCTGTTCTCAGAATGCAGGTGACCCCCAAAGCTTCTTGTGTACAGCGAGCAAAGGGACATCCAGTGAAAGTTGTTTTGCAGACAAGTTACTAATTTTACCTGTTAAGTTACCCTTCTTTGGCCATTTTTAAAAAATTTGTAAATGCATGCCTGTGTAGCATTAATGTAAATCTGCTGAGGTGATATGTACAGTTCCACCTTCTGATGAAAGTGATCTTGTAGTAAGTTTTAATCCCTAAAGCAAGACATAAACAAAACCACTTTAGTCATTTGACAGAAAATAAATGGAACGTGTGCTTTATAAAGTATGTTCTTGGTTAGTCAAGAGGAATGTCAAGCTCAAAGTGGTCCAAAACTTTGGGTATGTTTTGTACATATTGTCAGGTTAAGCATATTTTTGATAAAACAGAATGTGGCATATCTGTGTGCATCTGAGATTAGAACATTGGTATTTATGAAAAGAATAAAAGGAGAAAGGAGCTGACAAGAAAGCTGATGGAGTATTTAGGTATGGGTGGCTTAAGGCACCTACCCGTGGGAAACTCAAGACAGCCCTGAGAAGTTGCTCTAGCAGTTCAAGTTGTCCAGCTTGCACCGTTAGTACAGTGCTTTATTTTGATCCAGCTTTCACCATGTAGATTTACTCTTTGGAACACGATTAATTTCCCTAAAACCACTGCTAATACTCTCAAACCTCGGGCTTATGTGGCTCGTTTCCTGCATTTAACTCTGGGAGGAAGTGCTGATCTACCCCTTCTGAGACTTTGATTAACACTCCTTGCTGCCAGCTCATACTAGGGCTGGGCAAGTTGAGCTCAAGCTGAGCTCAAAAATAAATGAACCTCAGTTAATAAAGAAGAGAGAAACAGTAACTGAGAAGTGGAAAGGTGCAGGGAGGAGGTTCCTTAATCTGAGTTGTGTTGGTAGTTACACAACATGTAGGATGCAAAAGGATCATCTGTCTTTGCATGGTTACTCATACGCTTTTTATTCAAATCTAATTTAGACAAAATGTGTGTACAGATCAAAGACAGATAAAATAATTTGCAAGGTGCAAAGCTTAGTGTCTTACATTTGGCAGAACAAAGTAACCTGCTGCCCTGCACCCAGAGGAGGGCTGTTCACCCAGAGCTGTGAATGCAGAATCCATTTCACTTGAGAGACTGAGCTTTTCCTATCAGATACCAATTCTGTGTACTCACATGGTTCCTGTAGCATCTATTTCTCTATGGCTGATGGTCTAAAACTCATAGATTAGGATCTCCACCAATTCTTCCTAATTCTGTTTCAATCTGTGTAGACATGTGGGAAGGCAGCTGCATACATATATAAATATATATATATATATGCACAATGGCAGAGAGGCAGGCCACAGGAGAGTCATAAAAAAGCATAAAGGGTTTAATCTGAAAGGCATAGCTCCAAATCACTGTGGCAGTGACCTGATGCAGGTGCCATCTTCTCTGAGTGAAATGACTAGAAAATCCCAATTGGTGGTGCAGAACTGTGCCTATTGTGTGACTTGGGTGGAACTCTGTGGACCACAAACTTGTAAAAGCTAAATGGAAGAATTTAATCTCTGTGGTTGCTATTTAGGATCATATCTTCAAGCAGTAAGATACAGGTCCTCGAAAGTATTTGAGAAACCTCACAGAATTAAATGAAAAACAAGTAGAAGAATAGATGTGAGATGCTGAAATGTCTTTTGGAATTGTTTGAGATATATGTGTAAGTACAGCTGTCTTGGATCCATTTGTGGCTATCATGCTTAAGCCAGTTTTCACGCATATGGTCCTGAACTTCTCAAAGAAAACAATTGCACTTATCCAAAATACGGAAGACCAGGGAGAATTAGTTTTGTGAGGGAACATCTTTTCTGCCAATAAGAATATACCTTTTCATAGAAAGTTGTATTTTTGAATCCCAGCTATGCATTTTATTTTTTCAAATTATTAGACATTAGTTCAAATGAAAATAAAATGTTAAACAACTGCAATTATGACCAGATTGTGAAACTCTTTTTTGTGCTGAGTAGTTTTCATGCTGTGCCAGCTGTTGAGAACTCAGTGCGGGATAGATCATGACTGGGTGCAGCCATTCCCCTCCAGTGCCTGGGAAGACACTGGCACTGCACGTGAGTAGTGGTTCACTGGAGTACTCAAGGGACTCTCAGGCTCACCTTCAGTGACAAAGTGCATTAAAGTCTGGGCTTGACACTTCAGGAAACTTATAAGTGAGAATGAATTAATCAGTTTATGCCAGATATCCACAGAAGGCCTTGGAGATCTCATAATCATGTGAGAAAACGTGCCTCTCAGTTTGAGAGGCTTAAATAAAAATAATTTAATTTGTGTTCAGGTAACACTTTTATAGCATGAATTTTATAATAAACACAACAGCTGCAGCAAGATTGTTTTTCTTGCTGTAAGGCATAGTAGAGAGTGTTTGCCAATATTCTGTCTCAAAAAGGTGTCTTCACATCTTGACTTAGCCCTGAATATTTCAGCAGAATCTATAATAACAGACTTGCATGTTATAAGATTCTCTAGTGTTCTAATTAAAAAGGCAAGAAGGAATTGGATTTACAGAGACTAGTGTTAAGGATAAGTTGTATATTATTTGGTTTATCATTACTGACTTTTGCTTGATCTAGGTCAGAATCTGTGGCCCTGAAACAAACTACATTCCCTTGCTGGACTTTATAAAAGGAATACACAAAAGCAGTGCTGCCAAGTTTTTCTGTCACATAACCAAGTCCTCTGCTAGCTGGGGAACAGGAAACGCATCAAATACCTAGGGAAAGCCAGGATCCTGGCCGAGTTTGTACATGGATGCTTCCAGAAGAGTCTGCTGCACCCCTGAAGGACAGTTTGGGAATCAACTTATGTTGTGAGGTGCCCTGACTCACTTTTACAGATGAAAATAAGCAGCTGCATTCATATACCACTCTCAGCCATCAAAATGCTTGAGAGCTGCATAAAGTTTAAGAGTTTAAATCCTGGTTTAGCATACGCAGAATTCCTGTGTATCCTCATCACAGAATGCACTAAGCAAGGCAGCAAACACCTGCGTGGGACTCAGTGGCTGGCTGGGGATAAATCACAACAGTAACTTGGAGAAATTATTTTTACAGTGCCCTCACCAGTTGAATCAGTCACTTGGGAAGATGAAATAAGGTATGAGCAGGATGTCTGCTGTTGACAAACACTCTACTCATAGGGAGAGCAGAATAAACATTGGCCTGCAGCTTTGTCTCCGAGTTGCATGTCGAACACTAATCATCACAGCCTGGTATTTTCCTAAACCAAAATGGCTTCACAGTCATTAAAGTAATGGAAAATCTTTACAAGAACTTTCACAAAAG
Source organism: Pomatostomus ruficeps (assembly GCA_013400735.1). Taxonomy (NCBI): domain Eukaryota; kingdom Metazoa; phylum Chordata; class Aves; order Passeriformes; family Timaliidae; genus Pomatostomus; species Pomatostomus ruficeps. The sequence continues at coordinate 58,700 of VYZT01048717.1, forward strand.
GATTTGCTGCACGTTAATCAAACCTATGGCAGCTGCTAGAAGGGATTGTCAGTTCCTTTTATGATGAAAATCCACATGGGGCCAATTCACAATGCTGGCCAAGTTACAGGTGTCACATGTATAAAACATTTAGTTGGTTTAAGATTTAATTAGGACTTTCTTCTCTGATCATAACACTTTAAAGGCAAAATACACTTAGGATTTAATTTTCTTTGAGAGTGGTTATTAATTTGATGTGATTGATGTTAAATGGGAATTAAATCATAAATGTGATTATGCTTGTGGTTGGATGTTGTCTCAGCAGATTGCTTCTGCTTGTCACTTTTGAATGACTGGTGCTGTGATATGGCATGTTGATTTTTATTATTGCTTAAAGATTTAACTTTATCATCATTTGTCAGGAAACTGATTTTCCTCTTAGTCCCATTAATATTAAATCTGTCATAACTGGATTAGGATAGAATTTTTATCTATTGCACCTATAAACCCTAGGCTAAATTTTACTCCCAGGAAAAAGACAGCATAATAATACAGAGGGAAAAACCAACCAACTCACAAAAAGTAAAGCTGGAATGTGAATACCAACACATGAGAGTAATTTTTCCCCCCTGTAATTATGATGTATATTTCTATTCACTTGGCTAAAACAGATTTCAGGGGTGCTTACACCTGAACTGGAAAAACTCACTTTTCCGTGACAGAGAGGGTAGGAAAAATTATTGTGATGAGGAATTCAAAGATGGAATAAGAATGCTGTACCTTTCAAAGACAGTAATTTACAAGTTTAGAGAGGCAGTCACTTTGGTTTTCATGACAGGAAACAGGCTTTCGGCAAAGATAGCAGAGAATGACACCCCATTTCTGGGGACCCCCTCCCCATTTTGGTTCAAAATGCATGTCGAGGAATTGGGGGATTTCTGTCACCTCACAGGATGGACCTGATGTCCCTAACACGTGTGCTGGCCTCTTTCATCCAGGGAATCTCCAAGAGTGCTTGGTGCAATGAGCCCTTTCACAATCGGAGTGGAGTCTGAAGCCTGCAGGTCAGTTAAATGGACTTTGGGGCTCTCACTTCAAGCCTTACATTTGTTGCTCATTTGCACTAACCAGGGTTCTTCTCTGGTACTGATTTGATGCCCATTACTGTGATATCTGAGAACAAAGATCATTGAGAACAGATACTGTTTCTACCAGGAAACCGAATTTTGTATTGTTGTAGAAGCAGATCCCATTAATCCACAAAGCACATCAGAGTACATTGCACACAATGCAAGCCATGTGCACTCTCTGCACAAGCCCCAGCTCAGAAGCTGAGATAGCTGTGACATATCCCTCAGTCTGAAAGATAAAAGGTAAAAGCTAATTTTGGGTAGGGGGTTTAGAATTTGGGGGAAAAAGAACCCCAAAACAACAACCAAACTGTTACTTAAAGCCAGAGTTTTGCTTTCTAGCTTAAATTTGGGTATAGAAATAAGAATAACCTTGAAAACTTGGAGGTTTTTTTGTTTTTCTTTTGGTTGTTTTGTTTTGGTTTGTTTTGGTTTTTTTGTTGGTTTTTTTTGGTTTTTTGGTTTTTTTAAATTTGTGATCCCTGCATTTGTATTAGTCTCAAACGCAGTATCTGATTTGTTAGAACTATCTTTATTATGGACAAATTTATAGAATTTAGACATCTCCCTGCTTGATTGATCCACCATCTGCTATCAATCTCGGAGCCACACTGAGCAAGATGTGCCATCAATTGCAAGTGACACACAGCAGGACAGATGCTGCAGTTTCTGGGAGTCCAAGAGCCAGTGTACAATAGGATATCATTAAATGAAAAAGGGGTTGATTTTTGTACTGAGAGTGCTAATGGTTTTACAGGTCTTTTAAAATGTACTTTTTAGATTCAAGAAATCAGTCAAAGCTTTCTGGCAAATTCTTCAGTTAAAAAAAATACCTTTTTTGGCAACAAAATTTCACTTAGAAGTTCCTCTTGGGTGCTAATGTTTAGTAACAAAAATTTAAAAGTGAGAAACTTCAGCAGCAAGCAAAGAAAAGCAGTATCTCAAGAACATTAATTGTCTAAATGATTGAATATGACAGATTAAGCAAAAACATTTTCCATGAGAAAACCCATTTTCAGAGTCGTTCAATTTGCTACAGTCTCTCTGAAATTCAGCATCAGTCACATTAGGCTGCAGTTCTGTTTTGCTTAGAAGATCTGTGACTCCAAATTTACAGCAGTAGCTTTTGCTAGCAAGTGTTAGCTGCATGAGAGAAGCAAAGAAGGAAGGGGTTAGATTCTGCACTGTTGCTGCAGAAAAAAGGAGAAAATTAAATTGAAACAAGTGGAATTACAGAGGAGAAAAACGAGTCAGAGATCAGAATCAAGACTTTATTGGAAAAGCTTATGATGTTGAATATTAAATTAATCTAATTTGCACTGTCTGATGGTGGCCATTAGTGCCTGAAGTAGAGGCAATGAAATGCTAATGTGATTAGTTAGCAACACTAAAAACAACCAGTACATTTCTCCTTTGATTGTCTGTGTGTTTAAGAATATTTCATTACTTCTGCTTCCTTTGAAATAAGGGTAAGATATAAATCATAGGCACAGATATAACCAGTGGTTGTGACGTTTTGTTACAGAGTTTAATTACATGAATCATAAAATATTGCTACAATTTTCCAAACTGTTAAACCTTAATTAATATGAACCCACAGGGACCACCTTGATGGTTCATAATACTCTGGAAACTCTTCCTCCTACAGTACTAGTTCATATGGTTGAAGACTGCTTTATAATTTACAGAGAGTGATCAATTATTAGAAATGAAGCCAGACAAATTAATTTAATATAAATGGGGTTGTATGGCGTTTGACTAATTCTTTTTAATTACCTATATGTTATTTTTTCAATAGTCTAACAAAGGGAACCATTATTCTTCCCCATGTACAAATTCATTAATCTCATTACCGTGCAGTATTAATATAATTTTATCACACATTCCAGAAGTGCAGCGCGTTGACAAACCATAATGAATCACAGCATTAGTGTACTATCACTACATTAATTTCAGGACATGCCTTGCTCATCTGCAATTTACGTTGAGACTTAGTATAAAATGAGCTGAATAAGCACGTAATTATGACATCTGCTTCTTTTCAGGTACCTCTTTGTAAATCAGTGACAAAGGAATAACAGGTTTAAATATGTGTTAACACTCTGATAGCATGTATAATTGCAATATGGCAATGTGTAATGAAGATTAAATTAGACTACAGTGTACCTGACATATGCAAGGGCATAATTGAACTGCAATAATTATGGAATGAAAAAGGCTATAAGGTACTAATGTTTCAGTTCAGTAAGGTAAAACCAGAGTAAAGGAGAAATATTGGTGAAGTGGTGATGCAAACAAGTACATTGTTTTTGTAAGGAAACGTTATTTGTGCTCGTAATTTTTATCTTCAGTATACCTACCATGTTCTTGGTGTCGGGTAAAGTTCTCAGACTCCCCTGTTTTGGTCCTTCTTGGATTTCAGGTATCTGTGCCTTTCATCTCTACACAAGCAGATAATGCCCACCACATATAAATATAATACTGCTGGTGAGGGGTTTTATGAGACAGAGAAAGCGAATTTCACACCTTTACTGTGGTAAAAACAGTCATTCGCTGTAGCCGTGGCCTCCAATCAGGGGGCTGGGGAAGGGTTGTGTGCTTTGTCCAGTAGGAGAGACAACCTGAAACATATGGGAGATCAAACTGTAAGCCAGAGGGTATGGCAAATTATTAACTGCATTTTAACTGAAGTCATTATCACAGAGCTGCTAAAATATTTATTTTAGATGTGTATCGTGCTATATTTCAACTTCACTTGTGGAGGACAATTAATTCTAAAGGTTAGTAACAGAATATTAGGGTTTGTGTTAAATGCTCTTATTTGAACAAAAATATGTAATATCTATGAATGTGACTCTGGTGAAGTCAGCAATGTTATACCATGTTTACATTATAACCTAAATTGTACTATTATGATTTAAGCAAAAATGTATTTGCTATATGAACACAAGGGACATTCATATATATATATATATATATATATAAAATAGGATACTGTATTAATGGATTCATTTTTATATTAAATCATTCTCATTGTCAAAATGACTGCTTATGCCTCTTATAAAACACAAAAACCTGTTCATGCTTATGACAGCACTTACTAACATGTTAAATATAATCTGTGATCCCTTTGCCAAACATTTGTGTACATGTGTGCACATACCCTGGGCATACATGAGACTGCACTATATTCTAAGAAATTACATGTCTAGGAAGCCTGTAGCTGCCGAGACTTTCTCCTGAGAGCAGATTTTGTGAACTTTCTTCTGACATCAGCTTTTCTCTTGTTGTTACCAAGCTGGAAAACAACAGTTCCTCCACACATTTCTCACGGAGATAGGTTAAAAATAAATTTCAAGCTACATAAAAGGATTTTCATTTTGTTTTTAATGGGAATAAACATTGAATAAATTTAAGATTATTTTATTGAGGTTAAAGGTATTTTAGGTTCTTTTCTCCACATAAATGCAGGCATTATCTCCATGGAACACTTGCTAGTGCATTGTTTTATTTGGTTACAAAATTTGCCAAATACTAGAGAGGATCTACACATAGTTTCCTTTCTTTAGCCAGTTTAAGGCATCTTTCAAGAAATTTTCCTGATATTTAACCTGCGTTTTTCCTTTTTTACATTAATCTTCTAACTCCTAGTTATATTCCATAAACATCATTAGATAATTCTTTTGTCTTATTTGTGTGTTTATATCTTGAAATATTTATAGACTGCTAGCATGCCTGCCTCATATCCCTTACCTAGTTATTATTTGGCCAGTCTGGTACCTCTTTCAAATCTTTCCTCATAAATCTCTTTCCCTTCACTAACCTCCTCTCATTGCTTTTATCTGAATTCCCTTCTTTTCTCCCAGCCTCTGTCCCAGTGAGGTGACCTGTGCTGGACACAGAGGTGTGATTGTCTCCCAGCCATGCTGGCATTACCTCAGTGGCCATTGCCTCACTGCCCCTCGCTGGGGTGTTCTGCACAGGCAGGGTAAAGTTGTGGTGGGGTTTTGGGGTTTTTTTCATTATTATTTTTGTTTGGTTTTTGGCATTTTTTTGTATTTGCATACTTCTCTTTGCAAACTGATGTCCAACATCTTATTAAGAAACAGCATTAAGAATCTTTCTGTTATTGTTTCTCAGGTTTCTCTCTTCAAGTTGGATTCTACATGTGTATAATGTATATATACATGTTTATACGCACCTTGAGCAAATAAACACTACACACACTGGTCCATCTCCACTGACTAACACGTTACAATTCTCTCCCTTCTCCCTTGTATTTGCTAATGGGTCCAGACCTGAGTTCTAGGGCCAACAGGAACATGTTGATGTTACTTCTACCCAGGAAGTCCTGCCTCTTTTCTGAGTACAAAAATACATGGGTTAATTTATGATCGAATCTTTAGGGTATAATTCTACAGATATATAGTTCATGGTCCTGCCCTCCTCCCATCCTTACATGTTTGCTGCCTTTAGAAACAGAAACATGGTTTGGGAGGCTGAGACAGACAAAAAATTGTTTAGTTTTTTTTTTGAATATGCTTGTATTTCATGCATTTCAGTTGCTAGAACTGACTCACTGTGCAGTCCCAGGAATATGAGTGCTGGTGTAAGGAAGAGGGAGAAGAAGCTTGGCCAAGGCAGGGGCAAGGAGGAACTGTAGCACCTTTGATTAAATTGGTCTGAAATAGCAGGCAAACTGCTAACATGAACAGTAACTAGTCACAACAGACATGCACTATTGCATTTCAGAAAGAATGATTCTCTTGGTAAATGGCCAGTTCAGTCATATATTTTCCTTTATATTCAAGTGTCTGCATTAAAATCTGTTTTTATCCTTACCTTCAGTAATCATATTGTATATTTACTGGATAAAATCTTGTCAGTATCACACACTAAGGGTTTTTTTCTCTTTGTTGTAAATGTTCAATACTGCTTCATGCATATGGTTTAACCAAGTGGCTTTTTTTCCATTAGACAAACTTTAAAAGAATTTGCATATATATAGCAGCTTTAGTAAATGAATTCTATGTAGATTGATGGATCTTCATGACTCAAAGTTGTGGCCAAATACTTAATTATTGCAGCTGTAAGAATATTGAAACACAGGACTTTTCAAAACAGCATTATTAATTTTAATGCAGTGTTTAGAAAGCTCTGCTTTTTGTTGAGCAATAAGCCAAAAAAAGAGGCTTTTTCTTTTACTGGAGTCAAGTTTTGCCTTTTTTAGTTCATAAGTCAGCACACTAATATTCAAAGTATTTAAAGATGTCATGATGACTCTGACTTGTTGTAGAAATAAATAAAGATGGAATCCATATGTTTTCCTTTTGATGGATTAAGGGCCATGTTTACAACAACATAAGTTTACACTGTTGCTGCCCTCAAGTATTCTGCAGACCTTCATGGGTCAGCTCCTGCAGAGGCTCATTCTTACTCAAGAGTACAATTACAGTAACCATTTCCATGGCGAGGGAAACAGCCTGTTCTGAATAGAACATACAGCATGATGCTCATGTATTTTTTTTTTAAACCCCATCTTTTTTATATTTGAGAACAATTTTTGTTTCCAACAGCAATACTTCAGTCCTTAATGATTTACTGTAGCAATAGACTAGCGTTCCTCAAATGTCATTAAAATATATTGTGTATGTTCATTTTACTTTGAATTGACATTGTTCTTGTGTCACAGATGAGGGACGTGGACTCTCATTTTATAGCTGCTATCCTTCCTTTCTCTGTTGTAGTGTCTTGAAATCTTCATTGCAGCATTTTCGGTGCTGCAAAGGCCATGGAATGAAGCTCTAAGCAGAAGATTGATTCAAAGAACATATTTAGGAGTCACATCTCCACTGGCTTCAGTGTGCTGCTTTTGATTTTCTCTGGAATTAGCAACAGATTAATCTGGACAATATTTTTGCAGTGTTCATGATATATTGAGATAAATGTTGAGCTCTTGCACATGTTTATAAGGTCAAGTTTAACCATGTATATATTTATGCCTCTTGGTGTTGCAAGCTGCAGTTTGAAGAGTCCTCAATCTTGGTGAGCAAATGGTGTTGGTGTTTATAGAATCCAGTCCAGAACAGGCAGAAATATTTGCTATTGATCAGTGGCAACCCTCAGCTTGCTGTGGGTACTGAGTTAGTAGGGGAGGCTGTGCCAGCACTTAATGTGGGTGTACAGGGCAGTTTAATAAACAGAGGCTGGTCCAGTTTCCCAGCCTCTGGAATAGAACTCTGCCCTGGCTGAGGCTTCCATCACAATCTTCCATCACCAGAGAGAAGCACAGAGATGTTCTCATCCCACGGTTCCCTCCAGGACCAAAAGGACAGAGAAGAGAGAGCCCTAAGAAATAACCCACACTGCACAGCACATTTCTGCTGAAGGCCCTGCAGGGAGATCTTGGTGCAGGGTGGTTTTTGAGCTTCCTTGGAGTGTCACAGTTTCGTGTTGTGCCCTTTTTATTTGAGAAACTGAAAGTGTGAAAATAAGCAATAAATTAGATTCTGGGTAGTATTGACAGAAGGTGTTAGCATACTTTGTATGTAAGATCTAAAATTACTGGGGAAATATTGTGTGAGAGGATTATAACTGGGGAAGCAACTTCAGTAATGGAAGAGAGGTTTGCTTCCTGCAGTGGATTAGGAGATTTTATTCTGAAGGTAAATGGAAAAAAATAATGGTATTTCAAAGATGAGAATGTTCTCTTAGCTTTAAGGAGAGGGTTGAAAGCCAGACTATCTTCTGGGACTGCTCTCTTAATTTAGGCATTTGCAGGTACTAAATATTTGATGATCAGTCTATGGCTCTCCAAAAAGCCTTTCATATTCTTGAGAGGCAAGCCAAAAACTGATTGTGAGCCAGAGATACAGAGCCCATTTTTTGAGCATGCTAAGCACCATGTTCCTCTTCGGTATATGTTTTCTGTAGTTTTTTTTTCCAATTTTCTCCAGAAAGAAGTAACATTTGAATAAAAGTTTGTGCATTTATTTATTTTTTTTTTTCTTTTTGATCAGTGCATGGACATTTACACATGATGAGTTTAGTTTGAACTCATTTCAAATTATATTTTACTTGGTGAATTTTTATTGATGGAATTCCCATATATTTAAATATTTTGTTCGATTTGTTTTTTATTTATGTGTATTATTTATTGTTTTCAAAAGTAATTTTCTTACATTATTTACCAGTAATTACTAATGGTTTTGGCTACTGTAATCTTAAAACAGGTCAAAGGACATTATTCCTTGCCTTGCAAAATTTGTTACATTTACAAAAAGAGTAGAGCTACCGAGGAATTATATTTCTTAGGCCTAAATATATTACAAAATTATAAGTATCTACCTAGATAATCAGGAGTTGCCTGGAAATATTCAAATAAATTCTGTTCATCCTGTGTTCTGCAAACAGGACGTCCGGAAAGCAGCTGCACAGTGCAATGTTTCCTGGACCTGTATCCACCAAATGTGTGGCCATTCATTTGACACTCATTGCCTGGAGAAAATAGTGGGAATATTATTAATGGGTTCCAGCATTTTATGATCTCCCTGGCAGGCTTGCTTCGGCATGGGAAAGCTGTCAGTGACCCCACAAGGCTGTGTTTGATGTGACACCGGCAGGGGCTGGGTGGTTCCCACACTGCAGCCCCCGTTTCTGTGAGCACGCCAGGGCTGCTTTGTGGTGTCCTGCCAGAGGCCCCCTGGGAGGCAGGTTCTGTCTGTGCAGCCATGACTGAGAGTAACAGGTTGGAATATGGAAGGCAAAAAGTCTTAATTACATCATATACAGACAGAAACACACATGAAACTTTAGTGGGTGAACACTCAGCTGTTGCAGTTTGCCAAACTCCAGTGAACTACTGAGCATGCAAAAAGATACTGGAACATTAAGGAAAATGCATCCCTTGGTGACTTGTCTCCGATATTTGAAACTAACCTCTCATTTTCTTGTAGTGCTCATTTTCTTGCTTTTCTTCATAAGTGACACTTAGGTAGCAGTAGGAGGTGGGACAATACTTACACCAGAATATTGGTTCTTGAACATTACCCAAACCTGGTTCTTTTTCATTCTTCATCTACTGATAAGTATTCCATAATTTTTTTCAAGATTTTTTTTTTCAGCACCTTGGGAAAGGGGATTTGCTTTTCTACAAGGCATACTGGGAGCTCAGCTAAAACAAACCTTGCATTTCCAAGTTACTTTATACTATACAGACTGCTGGAAACAAATGTTGTGAATTGCAACCTCGACAAGTTTTGAGAGAATGGACCCACAAGTGAGTCAGCTAAAGTAGAAAATTAGTATGTCAGGCTGAGAATTAAATTTAATGACTGTGTGAAAAGAGACCTAAGTGCAGATAAATGGGTACCTTACCAGCCCTTCTCTTTTGTTTTCATGAACCACAGAATCAAACCATTTGGAATGGTACAGATAAGTTTTTGAGAGTAAAACTGAGGCTTAAACATCTTGTAGGTTAAGTGTGCAATACAGAGTCTGAAGAGCCAGATTTTCAGTCCGGATATTTCACAGTCCTTAGTCTTAGGGACCTTTTAATTATAATATCTTGATTTAATATCTTTATTTTTAAAAATATCACATGGTCAAATTTTGGAGTTAATAGAATCTGTCCAAGAGTACATGGAGAATGGTCTGGTGTCATCTGTATTAATGTGCTACTGTATAAATTTAATATTTACCCCATCTCCTAATTGTTGCTCATTGCCCCTGCTGTGCATCACTTCTGAACATCGCTCACGGAACTTATTGCAAATAGCATCTAATAATATGAGCTAAAATTTGATGAAATCAGAAATAGCTGCAATATGGTCACCTTTAGATTTAAAATACAATGTTTATAATTTTATAAACAAAAAGGGACAACACAAGGAAGACAGAACAAACGGTTTTTCTTTTTTGTGTTTGTTGGTTTGGTTTGGGGTGTTTTTGTTGTTTCATTTTGGGTAGTTTGTGTTTTGGGGTTTTTTTCTTGTTGTTTTTGAGGTAGAAGGAAAATTAGATTATGAGTGACTTGAGGAGAAAAGTCATATAATATATCCACAACAGAATATGACATTTGTTCCAAGAGCAACTTGCAATCTAGGGAAAAAGTTGTGCATGTAATCACCTAATCTGGCAACACAGTAATAATTTAGGTTAGAAAGATCTTATCTTATAAAGCTGTGGTTTTGTGTGTCCTTGACCAGTCGGTCCAACTTCAGAGTGAGAGTTTATATCTCTCATGGTAAACTTGAGCTGTGCTGCAGGTGTTTTAGTTTATCACTGAAAGGAAATGACTTTTTTTACACCTAATTTAAACTGAAGCTATTCACAGTTTAAAATGTTCAGTAACAGTGACCTCTGTAATGACTAACACATTGCAGGTGGTCCGATAGCAGGCCAGTGGTTAATGTTTGCTATCGGGAGGGACAGAATTAAATGTCCGCCCCAGAGTTGTTTTCTTCCAATTTATGGTATGGACACAACAGCTGGCTCAAAAGTGAGCCACAATTAAAGGGCTTCTGAAAAGTTGCAATCAGTTTAGTTCGTGCAATAGGAGAGCTTTCCTGTTGGCATCTATTTAAAATTTGTCATCAAATTTGAGAGCAGAAATCCGGTTAAATAGTTGGAACCTAAATATCTGTATTAGACTTGAGATACTCATGTTCCAGCCTTGCAGTTCCTGCTCAGTCCTTCAGGCAGAACTCCTGTTTGTTCTGCAGTTATGTGCTTGGGATCAATAAGTGTTTGGTCTTGGAGGATGTGAAGTGCTTTATCAGACCTAGGAACACACAGCCAGAGCTCTGCTCTTTCACAAATCCCTAAGTGAGAAGGCAGTTCAGATCTCCCATTACAACATAAAAACCAAAACTGAGGAGCCTGCAGCCTTCATTTTAGCTTATTTTCATCTGGACAAAAGCTGAGTATCTTTACTGTGTAGCTGTTGTGCAGATTTTTGAAGTGTAGAGCTGGGTGCATTTAGACTAATCACAATCATAGTCAAATGGCACCTTGATTTAAAGTTTGATTTCTTTGTAATGTATACTGAATTCTATTATTGCATAAAGAGCTGATCCTGAATCCCATTCATACAATGCAATTAGAGATGTTAACATAATTCAGCAAGCAAAAAAGCACTTCGTAAGAGTGGGTGAGAAAACGAGTTCCTGTCAGAAGAGTGTTTTCCACTGAGAAACAATTCTGCTGTTTCTGCTGTGTGCCTTAGAGTGACATGAGCTGTTCCACAAAGAAGGAACCTCTGAAAGTAAAAGCAAATCTGCTTCACAGCAGATAAGAGCCTTCATATCTCAGAAAGGGTTCTTCAGGGGTGTCTTCAGCTGGAGCTTTAAACAGCCATATTTTCTTAGAGTACAGGATAACTGACCTGACAGTTGAGAAGACATGATGTGTAAAGAAAAGTTGTTCTGAAAAATTTGTTTCAATGTGATGTTTTAGATACTACACAAACCTTTCATGAAATGGCCAGACTTAGGATTTATCAGCACTTTGTGAACTGTTCCTGAAAGAAAAACCGTCATCTCAGTAATAGGGAGCCTGGATAGGACCTGTTTCTCTGCTTTGTTAACGATGCACAGGTGAGAATCCAGGGCCCTCTGCAGTGTTACGTGAAATACATCAGCTGACATTGCTTTTTGCTGTGTGGATGAATGCAGACTAAAACCTCCACAGTATAACCAGTAGATCAAATAGACTGAATTCTAATTGGGAAAGGGATTGGAATCCAGATCATTTACGTGTAGAGTAATCAGTTTGGGTCACACTGGGAAAAAAGCCACACTAGAGAGTTTCAAAATATATTTAATTATTTTATTTTCAATTGGGAATGACACCTAATCTGGTTTTTAGGTTTCTCTTCTGGCAAGAGGGAAATTTGTGTTTGAATGCTGTCAAGTAGAGGGTGGGGCTGAACTCGTGTTTCCTGTCTCCTAGAAGAGTGTCAGCCTCTGCTACATCACCTCCTGCTAGATGTTACCCTGGAAGTTCCACTAAGTTCTATAATAGCTTTCTGAAAATGAAATATTTCTTCCATTCATAATGAATGAAGCACACTTTCTTCTCTGCAGTTGTCTTAGCTTGGGCAGTAAATTTTCAGTGTTACCAAAACGGGCTCTTTGTACAGCTGTGTGAACAGTCAGTTTCACTCATACTCTTTTCTAATTCTCCCTTCTATACTTCAAGATCTATAAAAACAGCACTGACATGTATCATTGATAGGTTTTATCTATTATTTGAGGATAGACCGAAAACATAAGGGACTTATTGAAAAGAACTGCATTAATACTTGTCCTATATTCCTAGTGGGTTTTCATTGTCAGATCTTTATTCTTTAATTAAAAATAATTAGTTTGACCAAGTATTTTTTATATGCATACTTGCTCAGAATTATTTATGTTGGTATGGTTTCTGACTAGGAATGACAGGACCTCATGGCCATCTCCTTTACAGATGTAGCTTTATATATTTTATAAGTCAGTAGAATTGTTCATACTTTTAATTCCTTTAAGGTTATGTCATATTTAAAGTATCAGACATATACAAAATTATAGAGACAGAGATGTAGATTTTTCATTTTAAAAAATCCATCATTATTATTTTTCATAAGCTATACCCTATTTAGTACTCATATAAAGAATGTATTTGGTGGATGTGTTACACAAATAACACACAAAATGAATATCTGGTCCTGACCCACTTACATTTATATCTTTGACACTAAAAATTCCCATTTGTAGTTAAAGTCTGTACATGTATTAGCAAGGCCCTTTATTGTCTTGAAATTAAATCTTTTGAAGTTTCTTCCTCTCTGAGACAAAAGAAAGCATATAGTTGACATCAAAGTGGAGACATATTGCTGGCTAGTAATTATGGTAGCTTAACGTTGCCCAGTCCCCACCCATTTACAAGCTTGCCTTTACTTTCCTCAGCATGTTCTTATTTTGATCAACACCTTTAGAAATAACTGGATAGCCCAGTTACTTATAAAGTTTCTGCAAATTTGGTTGGAAAACAAAATAGTGGTTTAATAATTTATTCTTTATATATAATTTTGGTTTTTTTAAAACCTACTTTAATTACTCCAAGTAAGTTGTAACTGTTAGCTGGGTGTTGCCAGATGTGAAACCAGACACAAGGGTGAGATTTTACAATTCAATCACAGCTGCTTAAGACAAAATCTGGTTTAGGACATAAGAGATGGATTTTAAATACTAAATTTGTATTAAAAATAGTAGGGAATTGTATACAGGACAGCTAAAGTTTGGGGTTTTTTGCAGACTTATGAATTTCAAGTGAATCAATCCAATCCAAGTCTAAAAGAGGCTTCAAAATGCAGCAAATAATATTTACTGTCAGTCTTCTCCCCTCATCCACTAAAGCAAACATACAAATGGAGAGCACTGCTCTGTTTGCAGATTAAAGCCTCGGTTCTCTCAAATGCATGTGTTAGTAAGGTGAGCCCTGGAACCAAGGCTGAAATGCCTCTGCCTCCTGGAACCATTTTAAACTTCTCTAAGAACCAGGATGATGAACTCAAAAGAAGTTTATTTATCTTGGGAATTTGAGTTTTACAGCTTAAGAAAGAATAACTTCAGAAATCCATGGGAGGCGGGGCAGCACTGGGGGACAGAGTCCTCCCCATTCTTGCAGATTCTACTGCACTGGCCAGGTTGTTGATATGCTCAGCAGAGCATGTTAGGTAGTGCAGGGCAGCTGAAATAACTCCACATGTCTTCTGCATGGTGACCTTTGTGCTGCGGGAGTATGGGGGGACAGACGAGAGGCAAATCATTTATATCAATATTTTAACAGGAGATGTGTGGGGGGACTGGGAAAATCCATCCAGTGAGTAAGTCTTGTTTTTCCATAACTAAAACGGAAACAAAAATAAGTTTGCGTACTTTCATCACAAAGTGTGTTTGAATTCCAAAGCTATAACAGTTTTATTGGTTTAACCCAAATCTCATGGGTACCATGTTTGCCCTCATTGTATTCCATCTTATATTCAGGTGATGGGTTATGCAACAATTTGAAGAGAGATTTTCCTTCTGGGTCCCTAAACCCACCAGTGACTCACAACAAGAATAAGGCAAAACAGCTGTAAAAAAATCCAAAGTAATTTAGCTGCAACAAAAACCCTGGAATCTTCCACCTAGCATGATTCTTTATTTACAAAAATGGTAGCTAAAAGGGGAACTTTTCCTGTTGTTTTTCCCAAGTTGCTCTTTTTCTTGCTCTTGATGCAGATCTCAGTTACTGCTTCAGAGCAGCCAGCAACTGCAGCAGCTAATTATAACCAGCAGTCTCTGTGCTCCCCCCTGCTTACCAGGTCATGGCAACATTCATTTGCAGAGTGTTTTGTTCTAAACAGGAAAACATTTCCCCAACAAAAGTCTGTAAATATTTTTCTCAGTAGTACTGGCAGCAATATTTATCCTGGTACTGAGGTCATTCAGAGGAGATCAGATGTGATAATACTGAGCTTTTAGCTGTCAGCAGGACTTTCTGGCATTTCCATGGGGTTTTCAAACATATAAGCGTAGAGAAGTCTGTTTTTCTTGTCCAGGAACGCTTCTAATTTCCATCACTATTAAGAGGTGTTGTACAGTCTTATCAGGGTCGTTATAGACCTCCCAAGTGTTCTATGGCCACTTTAGTCTCTCATGTTTTAATTGATTGTGACAGATAACAATGTACTGTAAATCTGTGATTTGATCAAGAGATCCTGATGAACCTTACAAATTTTCAGAATTAAACGTGTTTCATGCTTATTTTCCAAACTTGGTGATTGAATTGCAGAGTAACATGGGCAGTGAATTTCTCACTGTGTATGACAAAAACCAGTCTCTTCTCTCTGCTTGCTCCATCTCTTCAGCTGGTTTTATCATTTCTCAGATTTTCCTCATTTAGTTTCTGTTCAGATTTTTATAATTTGCCTTTCATTATAACATTAATTTTCTGCATGGGCCTTCTTGACACTAACAGTAGTTATTCTGAAGTGTTGTGTGTTATTTATGAAAGTCAAGTAGCCAATAGAGTAAAGCATTTATAAAGTTCTTTTAAAGCATTTATAAATTCATCCAACAATCATTACTTACACAATGCTTATCAGGATGTCTTCCATTCCATACATTTGCTGACCTACCCATTATTGTCATCATATTGATTTAAAACAAAAAAAATCAGAAACACCTTTTATTTTGATTTCTCAAGAAGTGAGGAACTACTGAAGTAATGCAAATGTAAATGTTCTGCTACCTTGATTAGCAAACATAGACTGCATTCTAAAGAAGAATCCTTTGATTTTCTCAGCTGAGGGTTGGGAGAGGCCATATTTCTACCCTAGCATGCATTTGAAAATATTAGCATTTCTGTTATTAAATGACAATGTTAAGACACATGTGAAGTTCGCCCTTCCCTGGTAGTGTTACCAGGCTTGAAGACTGACCAACCAAAGCTCAGGTTTAGCATGAGAAATCAGGGTATTGATGTCATTCTGTGATTATCTGACTTCATAACAAATCTGCCAGAATTACTCAGATTTTTATGTAGAAAAACATTTAGACTTTTCAGTTCAAGTCTCTGTGGCTCTTTGTCTTTATCTGCCTCTTTATGTCAGGTTTTTTTGAGGGGTCTCTGTTCCACACCACTGCACATTAGTGTACAACCATAAAACTGCTCTGGCTGCTGGGTGTAAGGAGGAGGGAGCAGGAACCTGGCAATGGTTGATAACTTTGCCTCCCAACACATTTGAAGATATTACACGTTTTTTTCAAATAGAGCTATGAAAATAGACTTTTGATCATAATACAGCACTTTATAATGGCTTCATTTCTTGAAAACAAGTCTGTTGCTGGTTTTGAATGTGTCAGTACGAAACTCTGTTCTTCGAGCTTCCTATGAAAAGTCCACTGACACTGAAGATGCTCTTTGTTACTCAGAACCCTAATTCGTTGTGTGTATTAGGATGTCAAATTCCTCTCACATGACTGCCTCAAAAGAACAGACTGATTCTGTGGGAAGTCATTGTTGAGCAGAAACAAGGTTTGTGGTACAATATGAGCACTTGTTATTTCTAACCAGTTAAGGAAACTAAAATCCCAGTATTTTCTTTTTGTTCCCACTTAGAATAGTAACGTGTCGTGCAGAGTCCACTGCTAATTAAAAATATTACTACTGCTAGCGCTGACAACTACCTAAGTAATTTGCCTTGGTAACAATTCATCCAAACCAGAAGCAAGAAGAGGGAAGAATTTTTAAATTAATTGCCTAAGATGATGCATGTCAGTGTTATGATGAATAGATGGTACTGAATTCCATGAAATCATTTAGTACATAAGAGTCTATTAGCTGGTCAGAAACCATGACCCCATTTAACCATTATGGACCAGCATAGCATCTAATCTATATTATTTGATTTGTGTACCTTTTATGTTCTAACCAGATCCCACAATGTCAAAAATCATACCTATCCCATTGAATTATAATACATTAAGAATAAAGGATTGGAAAAATCAGATAGATTTGTCTCAAGAGTGAGCTCGGTTAGCATATTTACTCTACAGTGAAGGAGATTCTGCTCATTGCATTAAAAAAAATCGAGAACCATCTCCAAGTGCTTTAAAATGAAATGGAGCATGGGGTAATAATTTTAAACTACTTTGGTTGGCTTCTTTATGCAGTCTTCAAAGAAACCCCAAAACAATTAATCATTCTCTATTCATATTTTTAAGAATCAAATGTCAGTAGCTGGCTTCTATAATTCTGTGCAGATTTGTTAGATGTCAAAATTTAGATCAGCAGATCATTTCAAACTATCATGCAACTATGGTTATCTGTGATGGAAGAAGAACCGTATTGATTCTACATAAAAATGTGGTAGAATAAAGAAACACATGCCTGAACTTATTCTAATTTGCTCATTCAAAAAAAAAGCCAGTGGTTCTTGAGGACAAATTAAGATGTGAATGCATGACATACTTATAGAAGTTAATCACAGAGCTTAAATTTAACAAAGCATAGATTAAAACTATTATAATTATGTATGATATTTTTAACATCTCATGCTTTATTCCAGAACTTCAGTCTTTTCAAGGTGTATTTGTGTTTGGACAAAAACATGTGCATGAATGTAGATGAATATGAAAACTGATTTAGGAGTGAATAAATATAATCATTAATAATTTTAACTACATGTCTGTAAAACAGCAATCCCTAAAGACACCATCATCAAATATTCCCAAATGAAATACGTACTTGAAGCTATGCATGCAATTTCTAGGCAATGGATGTTCTCTTTCCAATGGGTTGTATGAAACTTGCAGGGGAGGGTGTTCAGCTCCATGAGCTGTTCAGAATGGACACATCCCCAGGGCAAGCGGCGCTCTCAGCCCAGCGGTGCCTTCCTGCTCCTCAGAGACATGGGCACAATGTGGTGCCAGCCTCGAGTGTCTTTTGCATGTGGAGCTGTGATAGCTTTTGTTCAGGGTTCTATTCCAATATACAGGGCCTGCATCTGCACTTCTTTGGTGAAAGAAATGTAAAACTTCACCCCCTTCTGTCGGTGTGCTGATTTACAGCACAGCTGCCTGCCCGACAGGTGGAACACACAGGAGGGGACAGGTGTGTGCCCAGTCCCAGGGAGAGGCACAGAGCTGCTGGTCTCTGATGTTCCAGACATCACCCACACATAAAGGACTGGACAGTGTGACAAGGGGGTTTCACCACTGGCTAGCCAGGAATCCCTAGCACGAAGTAACCCTTCCCAAGAATTCTGTAAGTGATCAAGAATGCAGTGTCCTGAAAATATCACCCAGGTCTAATCAC
Source organism: Pomatostomus ruficeps (assembly GCA_013400735.1). Classification (NCBI taxonomy): domain Eukaryota; kingdom Metazoa; phylum Chordata; class Aves; order Passeriformes; family Timaliidae; genus Pomatostomus; species Pomatostomus ruficeps. Next base: position 76,651 of record VYZT01048717.1, read on the forward strand.
TTAGTCCCAAGTTTAATGAAGTCTTTAGGCCCAAACTTGCCATTAATTTAAATGGGAAATCAATGGGAAGTTAGGAGCCTAAATGCTTTGTTGAATCAAGGCCTCCAGGCTCAATTGAGATTCCCATAGTGATCACTATAAAGAATTCTATTAAAGCTCTGGATTGTGTTAATCACTTCCATATCTGTCTGTTGGTACCTACCTGCTGCATTTACAACATTTATTTTATGTGTTTTAAAAGGGACTAAAAGTGACACTTTCAAGGCATCTAAGGTACAGTTAGACATATAACTTTGAGTAGGATCTAAAATATTTTCCAAAATCTTTCCAGTGCCTACCTGCATTTCCAAGTACATATCCACAGCAAAAGCTAGCACTAGTGACTGAAATACTCAAATCCTACATTATACTTTCTCTCCACTTTGAAACCATTTCTTTGGAATTTCTATCTTAAATACAACCAAGAATTTGAAGAGTTATTGCAATAATTTTTCCTACCACTCTATCTGGTATCAAAGATATTTGGATAATTGGCCTAGTCTGTGAACCTTTCCAATACAATATTTTTAAGATGCTAAGGAATTTGGAAAAAAAATTGCTAGTTTAAATCTTTTTCACTAGAAAATCTAATCAATATAGATAGATGAATAATTAATTCTAAATAATATCTCCTGGTTTGTTACTTTAATCCTACGAAGTAATTATTCAGTTTTATCTTACAGTATTCCCCAGCTCATACAAACTGACTTCACTTAAATAATTCACTATGGGCCAAAGCTTGATTGCACTGAAGTCAATGGCAAAAATCCCATTTTCTCCAGTGACAACAGCATTTAACCCTGAGGAACTGACCTTAAGGTTAATTAAATGTTTGAGAAAACCTGAGGTGATTTATAGTTTCATGCTGAAAGCAAGAAAAATTCACAGTTTTGTTAGGTTTTGATGTAAAACAAGATAAAACCTAGTGCTCTCAAGCTGAGTTGCACTTTCAGTTTTTATTTTCTTTTAAAATCTGAAATTTAGAGAAACTCAGGTTGAGTGAAATGCACTGTGTGGATTGCACCCAGGTTATTTTTTTGTAACTCCTTAAGAAGTTGTACCCAGAAAGTTTTGTACACCTTTGCTTCTGTGATCTCCTTCATACATCCTACTAATAATGGATCTCTTTATTAGAGGTTTGTTTTCATGGTGCTTTTTTACTGGAACTATTGCAAGCAGTGCTGGGCATATTTCTTCACTGTGCACATAAACAGTTATGAGAGAAGTAAAAAAGAAAGCCTTCTGTACACATTTCATGGAATGGACAGCATTAGTTAAGGAATGTTATATACTTGAGTTGATTAATGAGTTTTGGGGAGATTATTTCTCAGCTTGATTCATGTGCTTAAGGACTGTAAAGTAATTTAGAATCTAATTGCAATGTTTTCCAGAATTTTATGTTGCTTACATTATCCTTACAGAATACAGAAATTCCAATCCATCCTCTCCATGGTTCTTTGATATACCGTAGCATAATTCATTTTACTAGAAGGGAGCCAGATTACACATGCAAGTGTGTTATTCATTTGAAGATATTAAACTTTCTCCTGTATATGTTGGTAAAAATACCCAATATCAGTATGTTAATGTACAGCTTTCTCAAGGCTTTGAGTATAGTTCTGCTATTTAATAAAGGCAGGGAAAGATTTTTCCACTGTAATTGCAGATAGAATATTTGAATTTGTATATAAAAATAATGGTATTTTTTCCTTTTGATTTCCTCTGCTAATATCCATTCTGACAGATGCTGACTTTATATATATGAGAGCAGAAAAGGCACTGCTTTATGCAAAGTCTGTAGGTGGGAAGGAGAATTAAGGGAAGTATTTATCAGCAGCCATACAAAAAAACCACAAATGTTGAAATCACCAAAAGCTGTGACAGCAAAGAGATCAAGCTGAAAGGAAGCTGTGATGTAGAATTGAAAGTGCACCGAGTTCAAGACTTGATAACTCCACGAATTCCATGAAGGGACCCTTTCAGAACAAAAAGAAGCAGAAAGAATCCAAACCAGCTCACAGAGTTGCATGACTCAGCTGCTCTAGCAGTAAGATGATCTCTCTCCTGCTCTCAGCATTTTGCTCTCAGGACAAAGTGCTCCAGTGTTCCAGAGCTGCTTGAACATCTCTGATCCCTGCAGCTCTCTGTTGCTTGCCCATGCTCGAACACCATGGCTGCCTCCTTCATATTTGATAAAAGGGTCTGCTATTTAAACTCGGAGTAGGTTAAAGTTACAACATTTAAAAGAGTCTCTCTGTGTCATGAGTTTCTCTTTTCTCATTCTTACTTGGGGTTGACAGGGGATGTTTTTTGCCTACTGCAAATTCCATGTCTGATTTCAGAAACTCTAACCAATCTTCATTTTCCTGGATATTTTTGGGGTCTGTCACTGTGCAGTACCTAAGTCTTGGTTTACATGCTTGTGCTGTGCTAAGTGTCGTGTATGTGTCAGGCTTGCCAGAACAGCTTAAGAGGAAGTTCTGAATGTTAGGAGTTGATCAATGGCAAATAATGTCATTTGAAAAGGAAAGTACAGCTTGATAGGAGTGAAGGATCAAAATTACCTCCTTCATTTACAATTTGCTGAAAGCCAATAATTCTTTGCTTTCTGAAAACATCATCAGAGGATTGTTTTTCTCTATTTTGTTCTCTACTGTAAGCACAGACACTACAGAGGATCTAGAACAGCGAGGAGGCTTAAAGATTTTACTTCACAGAAGACAAATCATTAGTGGTATTTTTGGATAGTACCTGTTGTAAGACATGGAAAAAAGGGTGCCTCGACAAGATACAGCCTAGTGATCACACCAGTTGTCATCACCAGTAATTGCCACGAAACTAGGCAAAATGTAGAAGGGTAAGAATACTTGTGCTTACATTCTTGGTAACTGAAGCATCATTGCTCAGCCTCTTGAAATTTACTCTCCCTGGATATCTGTAATGCTCTGTACTCCTGTCTTCTTTACTCCTGATTTTTCCCCCAGTTATTACATGGCACTAAAAACTTGGCTCGCAGATTGAAATCCACAGATTTCAAAGAACTGGAAGTTTATCTATGCATTATTAGGTATTTACAGGCTAACAGTAAAAATGTTGTATATATTTGGAGATTAGGAAAGGAGAAGGAGCCCCCCAGGTTTCATCTAGTTACAGTCCAGTATTGAAGGCTGTGTTACACACAGTGTTAGTGGATCTGTCCGAATACAGAACCGGGCAATGTATTTCCCATTTTACACTCCTTTCCCCAGAAAAGTAAACAAACACACTGAACCATCTTTGCACCTCTAAAAAGGCATTGGGGAATCATTACAAGGTTCCAGGTGTTCACTGCTAATGACTGCACTGAATTGGGGAATAAACTTTTCAAGTTGTTTTTGGTTTTTTTTTACTTTATGCAGATTTGCAAATTAGTATGTTTCTTAGCTATGTTGGGCTAAATAATTATGAGAAAATGAAAAGACACAGGAGAATTTTTAAAAAGGATTAATTCGTTTGAGTCCCTAGACTGTGTTGTACCCACTGGTGATACTATAAAGCATCTAAACCAGAATGGAACGTTGATGAGATTTTTGGTCTTGGATAATTTAGGGACTATTTCAAAATCCTGTTTTGAGAACCTTTCTACTTGCTCTGAGTCAATTGCAGGATTATGTTGTGGCAGTTCAACAGAAAAGTATTAAATATTCAATTCTTATGAGTTTCTAGAAGGATAGTCCAGCTTCTGTTCATTTTTGGAGTATATAAAATTTTGATTTTATCAAGGGGTTTATAGTCCTGGGGATGGTCAGGTCATAGCTGATCAGGCAGATAAATCTTTGGTTGGATATGGTCTTACACAGTGGAAGCACGAAATCTGTGAAAACCTGCCTTTTGCTTTCCGGATTTTGGCCCTCAGTACTGAAGCGCAAGTTAAAAATCTGCCAATTTTGTTGGCAGATGGGGAACCCCTCCCCATTTGGAGGTACCGCAATCAAGTGGATTTTTAACTGGTGCTGCACATCTTTATTTACAACTTATAAAGTGTGTTTTCTTCTAAAACTTTCCATGTGATACAGCTCTTTATATTATATTACACTTATAAAATCTCACCAAACCCTTATGAATTAGAAGATAATTAGTGGTTCAAAACACATAAGACATTAGGCCAGAAGTGTCAAAAATGTCATGAAAGACCATAAATCATAGTATACTTGCATTGATCCCTCATATAGTTAGTTTTTAAATCATCTCTTTAACACCTTGTAAATGTACAAACAACTATGAACCCAAGGGAAACTTTAATATGTTTTTTATACATATTTTAATTTCATCTCAAAGTACTGGCTGCATAAAAATTAAGTCAGACTCACAAAAACTCATTGATTTCCTCTGGATAAAACCCATCTGTCCAAACTAATTTAGAACCTTTTTGAAGCCGTAAAGTTAGTCATGCAACACTGAGGTCATTATGGACATCCTGTACTGTAGGAACTCTAGTGTAATTTTAAGAAGGTAATTTTGTTATATTTACTGTATTTAAATACAGTGCTACTTTTAAGGAACAAAAGCCTTACTGTGCAACTGTATTGAAAGTAAACCAGAAGCTGTGAAAAGTGAGATCTGTTCTTTTCCTTGTGATTAATGCACCTTTCTGCCAAAATTGAAACTTCTTAACTGAGCTCATTTAATACAAAGTAAACGAATTCTGCTCTTTGGATTTGATCCGCTGGCTAAGCTCTATAGATAAGGGTCTAACAGTGAATAGCTTTCATTCTAAACAAAGGATGTTTTGATAGAAAGGTCAGAGCTAAGGTCTTTTATATTGTGATAACAGGAAAGGGAAATGACATATTAATGGCAATTCATGCCATGGTGGTCTGCTGAACATGGTGGATCCAAAAGGAAAAAAAAAAGGCTGCAGTGCTATTTTTTAAGGACATCAGTTTTTAATTGGTATTGTTTTGAATGACAATTTCTTTCATTACAGTTGGCAAGACAGAGATGCCAAAATGTACAACACTACTACCACAGGGAAGATTGGAAAAAAATTGTCTGTATCGATCTGGATTCTGCCCTCGAACACTTTGCTGCCAACCAGAATATTAAGCAGGCTTAGCCCTTGTGAGTCACACTTGTAACAAATGATGATCTGTAGCTAATTTTTATAATGCGCTAGACTTTAATTACATGCTGAATCACTTGAATAGGGCAAATAAGTTTAAATTAAGAGGTTTTCACTGTGGCTCAGGACACGTACACCGTGTTGTGTGCTTTATGTGCAGTGCTAGTGATTTGGGAAGCAGGCTTTGCATAGCAGAGTAGAAAACACCAAGTTTTAAAACATTCCTGCACATTATAAAAAAACTCTGACCCATCATGCAGGACTGATCTACCACAGAAATTTTTATTCTGAGAGAAACAAAATGATGTGATTTGGCAAGGCAGTCACTTCAGGAAAGACACTCAGTTATTCCACTCCCCTTCCCACCCTCCCAGCCCCCTCCCCTTGAGGCAGGTTGCTTTATCTGGAGCCAGCTGATGTTATCTCTAATGCCAGCAGCTTTTTACATATCCACATTGAGTCCAACAATTTCATGACATAGGATGATAGTGTAGATTCCCATGTAACCTAAGGGAGTCTGAACTGAATAGCATTTCTTTGATGCTCAGGAGAGTATCGGCACAGAGAACAGCAGGATCAAGTATTCAAGAAGCCGTGTAGGATGACAGCAGAATCGTACATTTTTCCTGTTCATGTCTCACATCTCCAAAGAGAAAACTTCCCCTTGCCTGCTTCCCTGCCTTCTCCCTTGAGATGCATTCCCTGGCAGTCAGTCACTGCCTGTCAGGCAGCAGCTGAACTGGAGATGTGATCCCTGCTACCATCCCAAGCACTGGAACCATTCTCCTCATCTAAACTACCACATACAATGAGGCACAAATAATGCCATTCTATCTGCTTGTAAAGGCCTCTCAAGCACTTTGATGACACCAGATAATTCTGAAGGGCATCTCATAGGAACGATACCAGAAACCAAACAACCCCTGCCACACTCACTTCTGCTATTTAAACAACCTTCCACCCTCAGACAGAAAATTACAGCCAGTCTCATTCCTTCGGGCTGGGATATCCCATCTCTCTGGATAATTGTTAGGAGTGCACAAGCCCACATTAGAAAAGCTTTGTCATGCCATGTCATCTGGAAGCAGCTCTGGGAAAGAGATCTTCTATAAAAAAAAAAGCAGCACAAAATGGATTTAAGCTCCAGCAGAGAAATACAGGAACTCTAAAAATGTTGCTTCCTCAGTGGAGAAAGCGTGTGCCTCTCAGCAGTGTAGTGTAAAGGTTGTTACACACCCAAGGTGCACCCAAGTTTGATGTAACGCAGCTATTAGGCAAGAAGCATTAGGAATTCAAATAATTAATTCCTCCTTTCGGTACATCAGTATATCCCTGTGTCGCGTGCCCATTCCCTTGTCTAAGTCCAGCCCAGCACAAGGGCAGTGAAAATACAGCACCTAGGACCAATAGCTTTTGCTGAACCTTGATGAGATCCCAAATCAGTCTCCAGTCACGATGAACCTCCTCTCCTCATCTCCTGTCCTCCCAGCTGATAATTCTCAAATATCTCCAACAGCAGGCACTGCCATCCATTCACACAGTTTACCAGCGACTCCACCCAGAAAAGAAAATATTTGCGTAAAAATTACATTCCCTAAAAGCATTCTACTGCTCTATTTCCTCCTATTTGCCCGTAGCACGTGGTGTCTCCCTGTCTTTCTTGCTATATCCTACAGTGCTGTGGAAAACTTATTTCAAATGCTTCTTGCTTGGGTAGCCAAACACTTACTTTATCAAAGTGTGGTTGCAACATAAGTGTTTTTATTACTCAATGACACTAAATGACACCTGAAAAAATAAGACAGCAACTAACATTTTGTTTTAGAGACAGCTTTTAAATGAAGAAAAATCGGGATACTAGCGAAATCTATGCAAGTGAATAAACGTGACATCATTTTGAAAATTTTTTAAGTTATAAAATAATAAACAGCTCTTTATGAGATAGTTAAATTTTGTTAGATTTTAATCTAGCCATGGAATGAAAACAGTTTCCCATTTTGTAGTGTGTTACCAAGTAGTAGTAACTTCTTTCAAAATCAAATTTCTCCCTTTTAATAGGTAGCTATTTAAGTACCATGGAAACAAGGCAGTAGTGTTTTCTAAAATGTTTAGGAGTTCTCTAAATTTTTTTCAGCTCTCATTACAAATACGTAATTTTGCTCCTTCATCTGAGCAATCATGCTACAAAAAATAAACCTGATATGATGGGGGTTTACCGGTGACAAAATTCATGAAAGTAAATGTAACTGCATTTATTTTCTACTTTAAAAAATTAATTAGAAGAACAGCATACTTGAACAACATGATTTGAGACACGACTTTACTGTGAAATAACTTCTTGAACGACTGCCACAGTTGCAAATTTTTGTGCAGTTGTA
>VYZT01048717.1:84195-126958 GCA_013400735.1 Pomatostomus ruficeps
AATTGGACAAGACTGATTAGGATCAATATGCCTAAATGATGGACAATTTGTTCTTCCAGGGTTCCCACTTCGCTCTGTAAACTGGAGAGGAGTTCAGGCAGAGCTCAAGAGAGATGTAAGTAAAACTCTGTTACATAGAAGAGTGAATTTGGTTCTCAGACCTGGCCCCGTCACTTAGAGGTAGCATTGCAATCTTAACTCGTCAAATCACTTTGCAAGCACAATCTTGGATTTTCTTTAGCAGTCTTTTCCACTAGCAAAGTTTCTACCCTTGATCTTTTTCTTAATATTAAAAGAAAAAAAAATCCAGGAGTAAAAATAATAATGGAGTAATGTGCTTGAAGCAAATATGTCAAGAAAGGATTTTTTCTGAATAATGAAAAAAAGGATAAATTCATTTACCACATCTTATTTTTTTTGCTGTCATAACACTGTGTAAAATTCTTGCCTTATGCTGTGCTATTCAGTGTTTATTTGTTTCTATCTTTGAGGGGGTAGCTTATCATTTAAAAGAGGAACACATTGGAAAAATACAATTATTCCCTATGTTCTCCAAAAAGAGCTTTGTTATGCAAGGTCCTCTTTAAAAATCCATCTGTCACACTCTATGAAACATTTATATGGCCTCTGTTTTCATATCTCACAGTCCTAATGTTTCCCCAGCTATAACTGTGGTACAAGAAGGTACTACTGTCTGTTCTAGTGAGGGGAAATTGAAGCACAAAGCGCCTCCGTGAATTGGCAAAATCACAAACGAGGCCTATGGGGGAGCAGGAAATTGAATCCCAGCCCTATGGCCGAGCCAGCGTGTCAGCCTTCCCTTGCAAAGAATAAATGGGCCTGGAACTTCTGAGTGGTTATTGAAATCAATATGCAAGAAATAAAAAGGGATGTTGTTTTTGCTGTAATTTTGCATCAGAGATAATGTTTATATTTCAAATTTCAAAATTGATGTACTTTCAAAGAACAAGAACAGGCAGATCAAGCAGAACAAGTGAAATATTTTAATACTATAGAATTCTGAGGAAATCAATGTAAATTGCATTCGGATGCATATATTTATGTAATTTATGTGACTGTGTATAAATATATATACACATGCACATTCTGTTTCAGAAGAGTTGTCTTCCCTCCATCACTTCTGACTGTATTGTTAAAGACATTTTCTGTCAAGGCAAGACAGAAGCAAACTCCAGATTTTCGTACAATGCCTTGCTGACAAAATACGCCTTCTTGTTGCCTGTTAGCCAATACATCAGGCATATCTTACATAACTTCATTTATTCATGTTAATCACATAATTGATTTCTATTTTTATTGATAGAATGCCAACAATTTCAGCCCACAGTTTTTAGAAACAGACTTAGTATCAACTATCTTCCCCGTTATAAACTACAAATGTACTCGCTAATATTGCATATTCTTCGGGATCTTAATTTAACAACCTTATTTCAGTACGTTGAGGTTTTGAAACACCAAGACTGAAATAAAAATCGAGAGGCCAGAACACGGCCTATTTCTCTATGATGTTCAGTGCTAATTACTGGCTATGTCAAGGAGGTCTGGAGTTGTTAGAATAGTGAAGTCATTAGCCTGACTCTTTATAACCTATTATTTAACTCCAGTGCAGCATTAAAAAGTCAGCCACTCACATTTGCTGCTCAGGCAGAGACATTTATGACCAAACAGAGATTCCATACACTGTGGTTTTCCTGACATTTCGCTCAGCTGCTCACTACATATTGGAAACCACAATTACTAAACTGTTTGCTAAATTCTGTATAAAGTTTAATGAATTAGAGAAATATACTTTACCAAGAATGATATTTAACAGGGATGAGCCTATGTCCTGACAATACTATTGGTGCTAAGAAGGAAAGAGAATTTAGGAGTGGAGAATTTCCTACTCTGAAATGAAGTGCCTGGAAACAAAAGAAAAACACCTATACTTTTCTTTAGCCTGGTTTTACTTTTATGGCTCAAATCAGAAATAAAGATAGATGAAATCTTAATGTCTTTGCAATGAAAATGTTTTGAAACTTTATTGGAATTTCATCTTCCTCTCTTCTAGGGCCATTTAGCATCCAGTTCGTTTCAGGCAATGCCAGCTCTATAGTGATCTCCTATTGATGTGCAAAGAACTTTTTTCTATTGTCATGTCACTCAATTCATATATTTTTATGCTTCTTAGGACTTGTTTACTATAAGATATGAATTTCAAGGCTCTTCAAAACAACAAGCATCTTTCTGAATCAATTTATTCTATTCCCATACATCTTTTCAGACATTAATTTATGTGAAAATTTTACATGTCATGAGTTACTGCTGTAAATTAAGGGTGAATTTTCCAACTAAGCAGAACCTTTTTAGTGTTGCAAGATACCAGTAGCTTTAGTAGCCACATTTATTTGATGTCAAGAAAAAGAAAGAGGATTACAAGTTGGAATAATTAGTATTGGAAACTAATCTTCATGCTGAACTCTGATGGAAATTAATGGGTGAGATTTTGAGAGAGACTTTTAATCACCCCTTTTATAAATAGTGAGTTTCTTCACCTCCTCTGCTTAAAAACTTCATTTTTTTTTTCTTTTCAGACATTTCCTTTCCTTTCAGACTTTGAACTGGTTCTTCTAGTTAAAGCAATGGACAGTTTAAACACACAAATAAAATTTAACATCTTTGAAAAAAAACCTAGAAGGGAAAAGACAATTCCTTTACAAACCATGTGATACTCAGTGTAACACTGAGAACAAAATCGATGTGTGCAATGGACATCACCCAGGCCAGGACCATGAATGAACCAGAAATCCCTGAGCCAAATTCACGACTTTCCAAGAACTTCAACTGAGTGCTGTGACAAACTGGATCTTTGAATTGGGCTGGAAAGGGATCCATCGAGATTGCCCGAGCCTTAAGCTCCGTAAACGGTTCAGCTCCATGAGAAGACACTTTGGTAGAGGATGGGAAGTATGTGATAGACCCTTGAGAAAGCATCACATTTAGATCAGTGATGTTCAGAATAATGAACAGCTCAGTGGTAGCTGCTTAAGTAGGCAGGTATTGCATTCAGTTTTATTTTATCTTAAAAAGGCAACACATTTCTGACACCAGAAACTTGGCATCATCACTGGTAATACATTGATCTATACAGAGAGAGAAATTAACAGAAATGGTTTCATGTCTTTAACAAAAAAATGAGGAAGTATCAGAGCTTTTAGAAATGTATGTTAATCTTGTGCTATCCAATTTTCAGTCTACAAATACTTTTATTTACAGGAATAATTACATCTGCCAATGTGCTAGAAGAAGAGTTACTTTTTTTCTTCAGTGCTATTTATCTCATTGTAATAAAACAGCACTTCCACCCCTACAGATCAACACTGATATCATATCACTGGTAATAGAAACTACCTCTGAATCATATGGAAGATCAGTTTAATCGAAAATCAATGATCTAAACTGAGGCTGGTTGTTCTATAATGTGGTTTATGTAATTTGATAATGCCAATCCTAATGGAGTTAAATATAATCCATCGAAATTTCAGGATGCAAGGGTCAATAGGGAGTGCAATGCTTCACTTCCCAGCAATTACCACTTATTACTGGGGCAGTGCTTGTGCTTTGCTGTTCCGCTCGCCTCAATAAATAATATTTGGAGACCCTGCAGCTGCAGTCAATAGAGTACAGTTTTATTGTCACAGGTTCATAGGCAGATCAATACCAACCCTTCTGAGACATGGAGAGAACCACCACACGCCAGTCTAATGAAACCATGTGTTTTTATGATTCTGAAATTATACATTTTATTCATTGCTCATGCTTAATGTCACTGTTGCTTTTAATAGGCCCCTTTTGACTCAACTTTTATGTGCCCTTCACATGACATTTATGTGTACAAAGAAAGGGAATTTGTGTTCTTAAAATGAGTTATAGTGAACCAAAATTGCAAACATTTCCTGATTTTTTTGTGATGTCGAGTTCAGTTACATTTCCCTACATTGCTGCTGCAGGGTTTGAGAATAAACTAGAAAATAATAAAAGTGTCTAAGTGGACCTCATGCTGCCATTTAAAATCCATTGAAGCACAATGTAAACTTCACTCAGGAGTGCGATTCTGTGGTGCTTAAAAAATCTGATCATTTTAAAATATGTCCGAAAAGTTATCTGCATCTTTATGAAAATTTGCATGTTACAGGTTACTCTGCAAACACTGGCCTCAGTTTGGCTATGCAACTCTAAAAGCTCAAAAGATTTAAAGGAACAATTTTTGTCAAAGGAACCTGGCTCAATTCAGGAAGAATATTTAAGATGCAAGTTAAATTCTCTTGTGTGAACACCAGTAGTGATGTGAATAAGCATCAGGGAGTAGCATTATTCCATGCAAGCAATTTTTTTTACAATTATTTTTCAACTATTACTTGTATTTTTTACATCTCATGCCAGTGATGATTTGTCACAGGTTTATAGAAATAAGGTGATCAGTCATTTCCATTGGGTTAACATAGACTTCTTTCAATGGATGCTTTGGAAACACCAATTTTTGCTGCTGTTAAAAATCCTAGAAGCTGTATAGACACTGAAAGTCTGTTCAATGATTTAAAGTCAGGTAAAAAAGGTGAGGAAGGATTTCAACATTTCTTTAAAACAGAGAACCTCTTTCCAACACCTTCAGGAGGGAGTTTTCCTTTGCAGTAGCATAAATATTTATAACACTCCCCACCACCTGCACAATCATCCCCATAAACTGATATGCTCTCATAACTGCTGGTAATGAAACATGTTGCAGGCTGCAAGCCTTTGGCAATGGCTCTGTGCAGGCAGCGCAGACTTTATCAAAACAAGAGCACCAGCAAGCTCCAGCCTCTGCTGCGCCACAGCCACTGCTGCTCTGAGGTGTTTGCTTTCCCAAACAGGCGTCTCATGTGCACGTAAACATGGACACAAACCTAGAGGAAGCAGTGTTGCTGCTCTAGAAGCAGAGCCTTGGGATTCAGGTTTTATTCCCATTTTTTTCCCACTGATTTATTGGTAAACTTTTGGGAACTTCATCTGAAGTTGCCACTTGTAAAACATTACTGACACCTTATTATTTTATCTGCTTTGAGATTAATGAATGAAAAATTACATGTATAATGTAAACACTCTGTGAATAACGTTTATATTCATATGTGTCTGGGCTTTTAAATAACCAGTTTGGAGCAGACAATATATAGTTACCTTATTTTAGAATAACTGTGATTGTTCTGTTTGGGACACCTAAGTTACCAAAGCAAAGTTACTTAACTCCTATAGCAACAATTTGGGACATCTTCCAACTCTTAATGAATCCAGAATAATTATGAATCTGAATAATAAACCAGAAAAATTAAAATTCATAAAAGTCTTAATTTCAAATCTCTCTAGAAGGTATGATTACTTAAAATCATGCCTGAGATCCCAAGTTGTGTTCATAATGTATGAGCAGACTTTGTGGGTTTCTTGGTCATCATCCAGCTTTATATGGTTTCAAATCTTTTATAAAGGAATAAGTAAGACAGAATTCCACATTTGCAATAAAATTTTGGCAGAACATTCACCTTTATTGTTCAACTGTAAAAATCTTCTCAAAAAAAGGCAACTGAGGAAATAATCTGGATAAAGACCATACAATAGTAAAAGTTGATCTCACTGAAGACAATAGAAGTCTCTTCCACTGATGACAATGGATATTGGATAGGGTCCTAAAGGCAAATGAAGGCATTTATCCAATGAAGCACTTAAACATGAGAATAGTCTCACTTAAATCTATTTGAGAACCTCTTAGTTTGGATTTCAGCAGGATTATTTGCAGGATGAGGAATGACTCTGCATGAGCAGGGGTAACAGAACAAGGTGCTGCCAAGTCAGAGCATGGGGTGAGAAGAGTTTAGTGATGAATTTGTAAAGGGGAACAAGAAAGCACAGCTTATCCCTACATAAAAATAATCCATACCATAAAATCTAAGAGCAATACATTACTGTACATTTAAAATCCTCCTTTTTTTTAAAGAATACACCATTGTAAGTGATTCCTTAGTTATCAAGAGAAGTATGTGTAGAGATAAAAACTGTGCAGTACTTTCTCTTTAAACTGTCATATGCAAACATTGATTGTTTTGTGAAAACAGGACAAGGAGAAAAGTTCTGCTTTGCCAGCCCTTGGATCCTTGACATGCAAAACTTACAGGTGGAAAAAACATAAAATGAGGAGACTACATATTAATTACTGAGAAATGTAGAGTCCAAGAGCAGAACAGATACATTTTAGTGTGATTTTTATAACGAATCACTTGACAAACAAGAGGACTGTTGTATGTGGAAGTTGTACCAGTATTTTTTCCCAACAGAAACATTTTTAGGTGGAGAAATGCTCATATATTTTATGATGAAATGTTATTGAGCATGGCTATGTCTTGGGAAATGAATGGGATCTTATATTGTCACTGAACATATTGAAAGTCACTAAAGACTATAAGTTAACTCCTTATGGTTCTCATTTGAAATGTGTCAAAGCATCACTAGAACTAGATAATTCATTACAATCCAGTGCAGTTAAGCACCTCATAAAGTTAATATTCAACACTTGTATTTACAGCACTTTCACTTAAGTAGGTTTTTAGGCATGTTGTTTAAGCCAAACTGGTGTTGACGCAATTATTTCATTTTGCCCTGTGTCAGTGTGAGATAATGATATTTTTCTTTATTGAACGTTTTCCCAAAGTCATGTTACAGCACAACGGAACAACAACTGAAAACACACCACTCCCCTTGGGGAGGACATGGCATTTATGAAAGCCAGAACTTTCAGGCCTTTTTCTTAGTCTTCCAAGAAATATCATCTCTCTTCTGCTTTATAAAAAAGCACAATATGGGACTGGGACAGAATTCCTTTTTTTATAGCTATTCAACTTCTGTTTTGCTATATAAGGGATTTACAGATTTTCCATGCTTTTCATAACAAACACCAGAAAATAGGCTGCAGTTTTCATCTTATTTCCCCATACAGTACAGAGAAGACAAGAAAATACAGTCACACCAGTAGACGTATAAATTATTTGCTACTGTCTCACCTTTCTCCCCCAAAATGAAAATATTTTGACAATGAAGTGATATCCAAGTTGCCTAGATTTTGTCTTAGTGATTCCTACCACAATCCACTTCATCCTTTTCCCTGTAAAACTGTAAAAAACCCCCCAAAACTTCGTTTTAAAAACAGGCAGTAGTTCTGATCTTTATATTGTATTTTTATCATGTAAACATTGCAGAAAAAGAATATCTTAATATTTATAAAATGCTAGCGCATGATTTAATTTGGATGAAAATAATGAACAGTGTTATTGCAGTAATCATGGTGTAATAACATGTGTGGAAATGTTTGTAGTAAGAAGAAATTCTTTTTTTGGTACTTTTATTTTAAACTACTGTAGTCTTCAATTTTATTAATTGGCCTAAAAAAAGGTATTGTCACTCTTTAAAAATCCTGTTATGGAGAAGGAATAGCAATAATGATGATAAAGTATCTTTAAAATGCTTCTATCTAGAATTATGTAAAATTGTGATGTTTGAAAATAAATAGAATTATAATACTATCTATAGTCCATTGCAATTATTGCTTGAAGTCAGAGACAATTACATATGATTTGAGGGTGTGCAGTTACACCAGTTCTGGAATTAATTCACGCATTGCTTGTTTTATGTATACTTTGTGATTCTGTTCAGTGTCACAAAATATATTGAAAACTCTTAACACCTTTTAAAATTCGATTCACTTCTGATGCAATAACAGAGATTGGTCCAATAAAGTAGAATGAAAATCCATTTGTGAACCTTTTTGCTGAAGTATATTAAAAAAAAAATCTCCTGTTATTTGAGCTTACCTTATAAAATGTTTACATGCCATTAAATAGTACTAACATCTCCTGTGTAAATTAAATGGGCTGTGATGTTCCCTATGTCCTAAAGAGCAGTAGTACTTGAGGCTATAAAAATACCTTCATGTAATAAATCAAATGCTCTGCTCCTAAAACTGGAATTATAAAAATAAAGGGACAAAAATCCCTGCCTAATTAGCTCGTCTGTACAAGCATTGCTCTGCAAGCACTATAAACAAAAGTATGTTTAAACTACAGTAGTTCCTACCACTCAGCATGTTTTAAGAGCTAGTACCTGGTGCAGGAAGGAGAATTTACTTGTCAGAATAATTTTGAGGAATAATTTTAAAGTGTGTGTGCTAGTTTGTTAAAGATTTTTCCATCTATGTAAATAAAGGTAATGGGTAACACGGTGTGACAGTACAGAAGTTTGACACAATGGTCTAAATTCAGAGGGGAGGCAGGAGTCAAAGTAAGCTGATCCTTTTAATACTAACTTAAAATACTTGCTTTCATCCCTTTAGTGATGTGTCAGTGAAAGGCGCCTAACCTGGCATGAAGGTGGGTACAAATGTTAGGCTGAACTAGGAACCTTTTTCCTCTCAGTTTGCGTGTTTCTGCATGCCATGATAGTTTCTTTCTTTGTTACATTCCACTGAACCTTTTGCAAATAAAGTTTGCCAACATGAGACTTTGCCAAACCTTTCTCTTTTCATTTAATTTCACTTTTGGAAGTATTTTTGGCCTCAGCTGTATAGAGAAGTGGTATCTTTAGATAAACCTATTCTACAAAGAACAAAATGTATGTTGTAGTGGCTGAGGGTAGCTCACCTGAACCATTTTATCAGCTAGAACCACTTTTCCATCTGCCACAAAATTAAGTGTTACTGAAATTTAGCTAAGAGCTGAAAGAATTACTTCCGTGAGGAATAGCTGTTTTATAGGGCTTTTTTTTTTAACATTGAAACATAATTGGAAATTAATTGAATTTATATAGGTACTATGAATATGACATGCCTTATGGTTTAGGTCTCACCTAGACTGATCCTTAAATGAGTATTTATTGACTACATCCCCACAAATTGTATTATTTGGTGTTACAAGTGTTCCCACGTGTGTCAATAGCTGCCAAAGGGCTGGGAGGATGCAGACTGCACTGCTCTCCCTTTCCTCAAAGATGAGGACACAAGTCCTCCAGATATAAAGCCAGCTTGTATTAGCATCCAAGAAAAATAAACCTGAGCATGTAACTCTTTAATGATACAAAAAGATTAAAGAGGTTGAAAACAAATCTGCCCTCTGCCCACCAGGGCTTTGTAGAATTTCTCTTTTTCTCCATCCTGCATTCCCACCCAGCAGGGTTAGTGCCCTTGGGGGTTGTAATGATCTCAGTGGGGACCCCCTGTGATCACTAGAAAGCTCATCCCTGTCCCTCCATCCCCTGCCGGCCTGGGAAGCCCATCCCTGTCTCGCAGTCCTGGCGTGAGGTGCCCGTGCTGCTGGCACTGTACAGGCACCTGTGTCCCTGGTGGCACTGACCCCAAATGACCCAATCCTCCTTTCCATGGACTTCCTGCACAGGCCTCAAACGTTTTTGTCTTTCCACAGGACGCACAGTCAATTACAGACAAACAGTAACAGACTAAAATTTTTTGCCACCTCATCACACGTGGGGGAAGGTGGTGTTCATTTTGGTGCCATCCTTGCAGCTTGTTTCCCTGACAGCTTTCTGTGGTCACGCACCATCCAAGTGCTTCTCAGGCACTCTGTTTCTCTCAGGAGCTGCGAGGCCATTACCGGAGATGGGTCTCACCTGGCGGAGCAGGTGCGGGGCAGAGGCAGCCGCAGCTGGCCAGGGGCTCGGGGCAGCCCCACCTGCGCTGGGCTCGGGACAGCCCCCGTGTCCGGAGCAGCGGCTGCCCGGGGTGCTGGACAGGCCGGAGCGTGGCCGGACCCAGGAGGGCAGAGCAGCGCCGGTGTCTCTGCCGGGAAGGTACGGGGCTGGGCTGCCTTTCTCGCCGCTGGGGCTCCTGCTTTGGGCGGCTGCGGGGCCGCGCCCGGGGCGGTGTGTGTGTGTGGCTCCGTGCGTGTGGCTCTGCGCTGGCACTGTCCCTCGCTGTGCGAAGGCCGGGGCATGTGCTGTGCAGTGGTGTACCTGTGCAGTGCTGTACCTGTGCTGTGCAGCGCTGTACCTGTGCAGCGCTGTACTTGTGCTGTGCTGTACCTGTACCTGTGCTGTGCTGTACCTGTACCAGTGCAGTGCTGTACCTGTGCTGTGCTGTACCTGTACCTGTGCAATGCTGTACCTGTGCAGTGCTGTACCTGTGCAGTGCTGTACCTGGACCTGGACCTGTGCAGCGCTGTACCTGTGCTGTGCTGTACCTGTACCAGTGCAGCGCTGTACCTGTGCTGTGCTGTACCTGTACCTGTGCAATGCTGTACCTGTGCAGTGCTGTACCTGTGCTGTGCAGCGCTGTACCTGTGCTGTACCTGTGCCTGTGCTGTGCTGGCGAGGGGAGCCCGCTGTGTTCCGGGGTGCCGTGAGCTGCCCGGGCTGGGCCTGGTGCCGCCAGTGGGGCAGCCGATCCGGAGGCGGAGGGCGAAGCTCGGGGCTGTGGGGAAGCCTTGGGAAGGTGATGCTTTGTCCTTTCTGTGCTCTGTTCCTCTCGGGCCCGTCCGTGCGGGGTCTGTGCCCCAGGCCCAGCAGGGCTCACGGGGAGCACTGGGGATGCCCTGGACCCCGTCCCCTGTCCCTTGTCCCCTGGAGTGGGTGTGAATTCGAGGGGGGAGCTCAGTGGGAAGCAGTGCACATTGAACATTGACAAGGACCAGGTGAAAATAGCTGGCTTGTTGTTGGTTTTCTTGTTTGCATTTTGTTGGGTACATAAACTTAGCGAGAGGTGTGCCCTGCTGTTTATGCCTGTGCCAAAACGTGTCTGTGTTTTTAAAAGAGAAGAAGAAGCAGGGTGACTGTGTAAATGGCCTTTTGGGGTCTGTGCTGACAGGTTTTCACAAGCCAGTTACTAGTGCTCTTCTACTGCCAGTCCTGTTAGACGTTCAAGTTAATTCAATGAAGCTCCCTTTCCAAAGTAGGGCACGAGAACAGATAAATGTGCTTTGCAGTTTTAATTTGCTGTTTCTTCAAAAGGTACTGTCAACATACATGAATAAATGAATTTATAACTTTAAATTAATACTAGGATATCATGAAAAGTTTGAGGTCTTACTATCTTTTACATGTGTAAAATGGTAATTTTACCAGCAGCAAGTACTAATTTACTTGTAAGCAAGCTGTGTTTATCTGTGCATAGTGATGTTATTTGTGCAACAGCCTGGAGTGTGTGTGCCCTGCTGCCCTAGCCCAGAGCTGCCTGTGAGCTGCAAGAGGCAGGAGGGGCCACAGGGCTGTGCAGGCAGAAGCCAGGTAGGGGCAGGCAGGGAGAGGGGAAAAGGCCAGGCATTTTGGCAGCAGATCAAATCTGGGTGGATTAATTGTATTGTGACACTTTGACACATAATTTAATTGTATGTTTGTAAGTGAACAGGCAACTGCTGTAGTTACGTTGTGAGTAGTGCTCTCAGTGTGGCAGAGCTTTGGATTCATTGATATTTTCAAATAAATCTGAGAGGAGTAATGTGCTTCTCAAAGAAAATTAAGTTCCTTTTACTTTGGAAATCATTATCTGAGAAAATAGATGGAGTCTTAACTGTTGAGGTAACTTCAGAACTGTGTTCTTGTTGTCCTGCTTGGCCTGATGCATGTGTGTGTGATGATAAGTACAGTAGGTGAAAGGCATTATTAAATTTCACAAGTGAAATGCGTGTCTTGGATGATGTGAATAACAGAAACCAGAGGAATTAGCATGTAGAAAAGCATGGAAAAGTGAAGAGGCCTTTGATCACGAGAGAGGTGGAGATGAGGAGGAGGAAGAACGCTCTGTGTTATGAGCTGCAGCTGGGTCTGTTGAGAGCATGGCGAGGTCTGTGGCAGCCACCTTAGCTGCTGTATGTTGGGAGTGTTCCTGTATGCCTGAACACACAGTGGTGCTTGATAATTTTAATGACTTGTTACCTGATGCTGCAAATGTGATCCTTGATTAACTTACGTGCCCCGGTGCTGAGTTGTAGTTACAGTCTTTCCTGTACATTTTCCATTGGAGCAAAGCCGAGTATTTGGGTTGAATTATGGATGAAATGTTGCCAGCCAGTTCATTTCTAGTTCACTATAGGAAACCCGAGATGTCATCAAATGTGTATTTCTTAATAGGAAGCCACATATTATTTTCAGTCAAATTAAATTTTAATGTTACCAAAAATACTTGACCTGTCCTTTACAGAAAGTTATACTGTTGTGTTGTTGGGTGGGTTGTGGGAGTGTGTATTGATGCATGGATCTCAATTATCTTAATTCCATGACACTCTCAGGAACAGGCATATGACTGTAATAATGCAATTCTCTTTAACACAGTCTGTAAAAATGCATTGATTTTATAGCTCCCCAAACTGATTACATTAATATCTGTGCATAATTAGTTTACACATTACTAAATTACTGACAGATTAAAAGTGAAATAGTGCAGTTCATACATGGCCGCATAACTGCCAGAAAGGAAATTAATATGGATTCAAATGGTCCTTGGAGACCTGCACTGAAATAGCAGAAATCTATAAAGACTGCTTGCGTTAGGAAATTTCCATCACCAACATGTTTGTGGCTGATGCTTTTCTAAGTCTGTTAATATGGGTAAAATTTAGTACAGGAAATGATGTTTGAGTGATGCTTTTACTGTTACCAGCTCAAGAATGTGTTTATTAAAAGTAAATTCCTGACTTAAATGGCAATTACATTGCATGTGAATATGAATTTTTAAATACCTTTTTAAGTGTTCTTAATGAAATGGTAGTAGCATAAAGTAGCTACTACTTAAGATGCATTTTCAAATTATATTGTTTTTAGAGACTATAAAAATTGAGAACTTGCTCTTGGTGCTTCTCCCTCAGGCCAAAAACACATTGGAGATAACCCCATATTAAACTTGATCAGTTTATACAACCTCAAACTCCTCCAGACAATTTTCTGTCTTTAGAAGTGTTTTGACATAAACTGTGCAGCTCAGCTTTATGCACAATTCATCAACAGTCTACAGGCTTTTACTTATTGGTTATATCTTGATGAAGACTGGATTACTTGGATGCCAGTTCAGGCTTTCATTATGGGAAGAACTGAAAAGAATGGGTTGTGTTTCTCACAGTTTGGTTGCAGCAGAAAGTCATGTAAAGATGCTTTTTTTGCCTTTTCTTTTTTTTTTTTTTTAATTTTCTCCTCAGCTTTGTTAGACCTGTGTGAAATATGACATTGAAAGAAAAAGAAAGGAGTGAGAGACTGATGCAAGCATTGCTTTTTGTTGTAGGCCTTGGTGAAGGCTGGGTGTGACCTCAGGGCTTCCTTAGGTGAACAGGATGGCGAGGGTGAATTGTTACGCAGAGCTGCAGCCAGATTTACTATCTACAACTGAATACAAAATGGAAATGCAGATGAATTTAGTCTCAGTTGTGTCTCTTGAGGCAAAATGCCCTCCAAGGTCAACCAGCATGATGTGCATAAGGATCTGGTTTCTTGGAAGTCTCTGTATTTATAGCTTCTATTGCCTTTAGCAGAACCTGTGGAGGTTGGTGGCTGACAACTCTAAAGCCATATTACAAAAGCAGAGCAAATCTGTCTTGGGGAGAGAAAGGCTGCTGCTGCTTCCCTGCCTTGTTCCTGCTTTAGTGTAGCCTTTAGTTCACTCTTTCTTACCAAGCCCCAAAAAATTAGATTTATGTGTATATAGAAGATTTGGGAAGACAGTACTAAATAAACCTCTTTTCTAGTGTTCCTCTAATTTCCCAAGTGGTTTTTTTTCCCCAAGCAGACTCTTTTTGGGTCTTTTAGAAACATTCTGTCTTTAAAATTCAACTTACAGAACCATAAGTATGGTTTGTGTCGGAATAGGCCTTAAAGAACCCTTAGTTCTAATCCCCTGCCATGGGCAGGGCCACCTTGCACTACACCAGGTTGCTCAAAACTCCATCCAACCTGGCCTTAAACACTTCCACGGATAGGGCAGACACAACTTGTCTGGGCAACCTGTGCCAGTGCTTCACCATTCTGTGTGAAGCACTTTTTCCTCATAGCTAATCTAAATTGAAGTTTTTTTGTTTGAAGCCATTATCCCTTGTACCTCATCCCTATAGGCTCTTTGTCCCTGTCTTGTAAGTTCCCTTCAGGTACTGGAAGGTGCTCTAAGGGTTCCCTGGAGCCTTCTTTCCTGCAGTCTAAAGAATCCAAATTCTCTCAGCCTGTCCCCCCAGGAGAGACCCTTCAGCTCTCCGATCATCTTCAGGGACAGAGTTCAAATGAGAGGTGTTCAGAGGTACCAAGGTTTCCTTATGGATGTGTTACTGAATGGTAACAAGTATGTGGCTTTGTTAAATAGGGATGATGTTTTCCTTCACGGTTCCACATGGAGTTGCCTGAACATTGCATTCTGGGAAGAGACAGATTTCATGTTTAAGTTAAAAACAATTTTCACTTTGTGATCCATTTCACTGAAGTAGTCATTGTGACTTGTTAGAACTGTATTTATGTTTATGTTTGCATGGTAAGTACTTCAAATTCAGCAGTCTTTGCTGGAATTAATCACATGTATATGCCAATTTACTTTCTGGATTTGGAATGAAGATGGATCTGTGTGAAACATGATGATTTTGTTTGTACGTATTTTTTGGTGAACGTTTCCATCAGTTCTAGCTCAGTCAGTGAGATGCCATCTGGGAGGTCTGCCAGGTTTCTGCAGTTGGCAGACCTGTTGTGTGTTGCTGTGGCACTGCTACACGTCTGGCTGAACCAGCAGGAAGGGCTGCACTTCGTGCCAGCTGCTGGGGCACTAAACTGACATGTTGGGCTTGTGGAGAAAGCAGTGGCCAAAATTTCCAGGAGGAAGCAAGGACTGCATGTGGATCTAAAAGACCAAACTTTATGGAGCTCAGTTTTTAGTATTAGATATTAGGAAGCAGAATGAAGCTGAGCTGTACTTTTGTTTGCTTGTTGTTCTTAAAGATTATTTTCAGGAGCAGAAACTTCTATTTTCATGGATAGGAAACTTCTGCAAGGTAGAGCTGTTCTTATTTGCTGTATTAACAAATACATTTTATTCTCCAGGCACCAAGTCAGCCCTGTAGATGATGTTTCAAGTGAAAAGAGGCAATGTTACAATGGCTGTAACTTCCTTGTTTTGGGCAGAATTTTGAAACAGCTGTAATGCTTAATGTAGTCTAGTTATGGTTGGAAGGATGTTGTCAAGTAACATTTAATGCATAAGGTATTTAACATGACCAGCTATCTTACTTAAAACTACTTTGTGGATTTTGAATGCTTTGTTTTGTCAATGAACATACCTTGATAGTGTTATTAAGAATTGAGTAATTCCTACTTTAGATTCATATCCAGTAAATAACTCCAAATGTTACCCGTGATACACTTTTCAATGTTCCTTTGATTTTTAGTGGAATCCTGGAATTATTGTTTTTGTCAAAGAGAAAAGTTTTGTTTACGTATATTGCATGTCTTCATAGTAACTGTAGTGAAATAGGAGGCAAGATTAGATTAGTACAGTTTGACTTGTTACATTATCCATCTATGACTCTATAGGTCTTGAAGTTATGTCTTTTCTACTAAGATGAAGCTACATAAAAACACCCCTCACCCCCAAGAAAAAAACAGCCAAACCCAACAAAAACAGCTTTCCACTCTATTTATGAACTTTACACTGCTAAAGCAGAGTTAAGATTGCTTAGAAGCTGCTCACAAAGACTGTTTCTGTTTAATGAGGTATGTGAGTGTTGGAAGAATTGTGAAACATTAGACTGCAGTTTCCATAGATGTTAATTTGACATTTTTACAGGAGTATTCTTTTTGCTTGTCTGTATCAAATGGATCTGTAATTAAGTAATGATTTTGTTTTAGAATTTCATTTGATTCAGTACTTTCTGGTTTTCATATGGTCTCTTGTAAAGCTCATATAAAGGTCGCTGCATTCAGATAGTTTGAGCATCATTGTTTCACCCGTTCTACTGGTTTCCTCACAAGTCTTACAACTTTGTGGCTTTTCCTCCTTGTATTAACTTCAGGAAACCTAAGATCATGAAAGCTGAGTTTCTTACCATAAGAGGGCAAATTAACTTGGCAAATCAGTGTTTGCTGCTCAAGTTGCAAAGCTTTCCCAGGTGATACGTGATTAATGCTGTCCTGAATGGCTCAGACTTCCAATTTTCTAAATAGAATGATCTTGAGAAGTGTGCTGGCTGGCAACGGGACCATAGTGGGAGAATCCTTCCCCTTAGAGTTAATGAAAGGGGCCTATATGGATGGACTGAAGGGTGCTCAGTTGAAATACAGACATGAATGGATGGAGGGTGAAGGTGCAGTAGCAGACTGGCAGGACCATCCCACTTGACAAAGAGGAGGGCAGAGGGGCCTTTAAATGGCTGAATTTTCAGTGCCTGGCAAGTGAGTGAATGAAGTTTGCAGCCTCAGTAACAAACTGCACAGACATAGCCCTCCATTAAGAGTTGCTTGTGTGAGCATATCAGATTTCCTGGAATGTAAACCACATTAAAAATATATATATTTAATATGCTGTAAATCTCATTAAAGCACTGAAATGAACCCAGGTATTTATTTTTATTTTCTTCTACTTAGCAGCATTTGTAGCAGTACTTTCAAATGTATGGCTGCTTTCTGTGTATTTCTGCATGGTAAGGAGCAAGTGTGAATACTTATACTTTCTTTTCTTGCAACAATATTCTTAAAAGTTGTTGTGCCATTCAGACTCCTTCTCCTAATGATGCTGAATAGGCATCAGTACACAACATGAAGATGCAAACTGTAATCTTAGAGATTCCAATTACATTTTGAGTTCAAAGCACATCACAAAAATTATTTGAGTGTTTTCAAGAAAGTCGAAAATCCTACAACTGCTCTACTTCTACTAAATCCCTGCTCCTCTGAAACCAAGAAAATGAATATTCAATATTTTTTTTCCATTTGAGTCCCTTGACATACTATTGATTCACTTTATTTTCCCAACAATTTCTGACAGATTTCCCAATGTGGATTACTTATGTGCTTTGATATTCATTTTGTGACTGCCTTTGAAAAGCACATAAAATTAGAACTGCAGCAACCTGTTCACTAGAGCCACAAACCAGTGAGCGCAGCCCTTGGAATCTCCGTGTGCAGTAGACTGTCAGCATCCAACAAACTGGGTATTAACTGATGGCAGAAAGTGTTGAAGGTGTAGGAATGAAAGAATTCCTTGGCTTATGACAACATTATTGAAAGGAATATCACATCTTGGAAAGCCTGTTCCTCCCGTGTTCCGTCTCTGTGTGGTGTATTTCAGTTCTGTTTGTCGGGACACTTCATGTAACCTTTGGGTACAACCAGCCCTTGTCCATTGCTTGGTGTTCCCTTTTTGCCAAGGGATTCCTTTCAGGCAGCAGTAGGTCTTCTGCTGGATCACTCCTAGACATGAAAATGTGAATATAAATTCTGAAACTTCTTGAAGCTGCCCAGTTCTTGCCTTGTTACCTATGCAGGTGGTGGGGGAGAAAGTTGACCTCAGGAATATGGTTTCCTTATAAATGTATCTTGAATTTTCTGCTGGTGAAGATGATTTGTTTTCTTACAATAATGGCCTGGACTGGCCACGTGGTGTTTTCTGCTCTGGAGTCAGATAAAATGGGTTTTCACCAGGGTTTTCAAACTTAAAATTTTTGGACCCAACCCTCTTCTTACCCAAGATCTCTGGAAGTGGACAGTGCAGTTAAACACCATGGATGGTCACATTTTCCATCCTCCAACAGGGACTGCTCAAATCCTGTACCTCCACAGTAATTGACAGCACTTGAAGTATCTGTGTGATTTTTTTAAAATTTTTTTTTCTATCTAGGTAATTTCATAAATCTTTAACAATTTACTTAATCTGAAATTAGCCTGGTATGAAGCACGACATTTTGCTTGATGAGATAAATGTGTGCAAGCGTTGAGATAAAAATGAGATTTGAGAACTGAGAATTTCTACCTATATAGTTTTTGAGTTATTTGAAAATTAATTTTTTTGCAAATTTGGGAGCATTTGTGCAAACACTGGGAAGATACCCTGAAGGTGAAGAAAACTTCCTGAGAAGTTAGCAAAGCAGTAAGCCATGCAATTAATTTGTAGTGTTTTAATAACTGAATGACCCAGGTCCACTCTTCTGAGGATACACATTATAGGAACACCACTTTAAATGTAAACCAAAATTCAATAACTGCAGCCATTTATTAGTTAAACAATCAAACAGAAGTTCCTCAAACAACAAAACCACAGGGTGAAGACGGTGTTTTTGTGACTATCAGGCCAGAATAATGTTAAGTGGTTCTGTTTGATCCTGATTTTCAAAGCTTTTTAAGCTTTATTCTTATTGGGGTTTAGAGCTTATATTTTAAAAAGCCTTTTTCTAGAGAGTTCCTTCAATTTTGGAACCTGAATCAAGTGAGGCCGTTAAAACTTACTAATTCTTTTTAAGCTTCTTTATGAAGGAGGTTCCAAACTGGATTAATTCAAATTACTACCTTGGCAATACCTAAGCACTCAATGCTAATGCCATTACTGAGAGTTCTGCCTTGTGTGGAACCTGTATCACTGTTATGCTCAGGCATATCACAGGATATCATGATGATCATCTAGCTGTATTTTATATTTAGTATTTAAATTCATGATGTATTCTGAATTTTAAAAGAAGGAACATTTAGCTTTTAACCTATAAAATACACGTATTAAGTTCAGAGAAGGGTAGGAATGTGTAGGAATTCAAGGAGGGGCCAAAAATCAAGTGGGATTAATGTTTAATTTTGAAATTGAAATACCATCAAGAAAGATACTATACTGAATAATTCAATTTCTTCAGTTTCTGGACCAGATTATTGAATTAAAAGATTGTTTTCTTGAAATTTTCTAAAACCTAACAGTTGCATAGGAATGAAATCATTGTTCTCTTTAAAGTAGGACCTTTTTCTACTTCATGATGACAATGTTCCGGCAAGCCATCCTTGGAGGTCAATTTAGTTTTGTAGACATTTAGATGAACTTATATTGACCAATAGCAGCTGCTGCTCTAGACTTAAAATTGCTGGGAATGCATGCAGAACTCTGGGAATGCACACAGAACTTCCAAGTTCACGGCTCCCTAGTGTTTCCTGGGCTGGTGACGCAGAGGTAGCTTCTTGGGGCCGTTCTGCTGACAGTGTGTGAGGGTGTCTGTGCATCTATTGCTAAAAACTTTTGGATTTTGTCATTCCAGAATAAATGTGGTGGAGAGCTAGAAATCTGAAAGATATTTTAATTCTGTGAGTCCTAGGAAAACAAGCAATGGTTAGAAGAGAAAGTTGTTATTCCCCTGAGAGGGAAAGGTATAATGTGGCATCAGCCTTTATTTGAAACCAGGGAAGCCACACGAGCCATGGACCTTGGGGCAAAACTCTACAGGAAAGGAGGATTTATTAGTTTTGCTCCTTCAGGATCTGGTTGGTTTGGTTTGGAAACACATTTCATTTACCTGAAGTAAAAACTCCTATTACTGTGGGAAAAACACAAAACCAGCACAGAGCTGACTGGCTAGATTAGAAAACTTGATAAAAATAATGCTGTCAGATGTGCAAGCCCTTGTGGACAAAGGCTGGACTACATATTTTCATTCTTTCTGTCTCTCACCTCTGTGTTCACAACTGGTTCTTCACAAGCAAGCTGCAGTTTTGGAGAGGAAATTGCTCATTGATAGTGTCAGAAAGTAGTCTGCTGTCTCAAATCCTGGGCTGGTACTATTAGGTTATTTCCAAGAAAGTTTACTTAGCCCAGCCTCCTGCTCTGAGCAGGAGTGACTTCCCGGTTGCACAGAGTTCCTAATGGTTTACCTGTCTGCACTCAGTAAATCTCAGAAGCTGGAGATAACAGAATCTCTTTGAGTGTCTGTTCTAATTATTAAAAACCTAGTTCTTCTAAGGCCTGCAAGGCTTTCTGTAGAACTACCACCTAAATTTGTCCTTAACCTGCATTACTGCATGAAGCTGGTATTCCAAAAGAGGTTCTTCTCCCTGTGAGGGTTCTGTTGTCCCATTTTCCTGGCTTGATGAGATCCCTTTGAATATAAGGTGCTTCATCCACAAGCAATTTGGCATCATCTGCAAACTGGACAATACCCAAGCTGCATTTCTGCTTGGTCATGTGATAAACTGCTTGGATTTGTCATTTGGATATATGGAAAATCAGTTGGATTTGAAATTAATATTGCATCAATCCCTAGGATCTACTAAGTTCCTATGGTGGGAAGAGCGTCTCTAGTAAAGGAACCTGGCAAAGACTTATTGTGGTTTGTCCATGGAGTTCTGTTAATACCTGTGTTCTTGTCACCTGTAACAATCATGCTGGGAACGTGGCCTAAGTCTGCCTCTGAATCATCTCCCTGGGGCCATGACTGGCTGTCATTTTGTACTTGGAACCTGCATGTTGGCAAGAGGGTGTTTTGTACTTTCAAGGTTTCTCTATCTGCTGATGCATAATCTTGGAAGTTTTGAGTCTGAATCACTCATTTACTACCTCTGAAGCATACGGCCTTTTATATCCCCAAAGACACATCTTCTGGCTCCTTTTTTTTCCCTAAAGACTTCTTGTCCCTGGATTATGCATATCCTTAATAAGAGGGAAGTTTTTCCTTTAGGGGCATTAAACAGTGTTCTCTAGGACTTGTGCTTTTGAGGTGAAGGTAGCAACAACAGACTCCAACAAGTTGAAGGGGTGTTTTGATCTACTTCACTGGTTAAAGCCGGGGAGGGGATTGGGGTTTAAACAGACCAGCCCTCAAAAAAGAGTTGAAACATGTTCTTGCCAAGTATGATGTGGCATATATGTATTCAGAAGAATTAATATGAATTCAGCTCAGAGACAAAAGGTATAAATTTGCCTTCTCTTGTAAACTCTCATGTACTGCTTGGGTATTGTGACTTAAATCTCTTCAGGAAAATGCGACAGTATAGATGTTACATCAAAAAAAAAAACCCAAACATTTTCCATTGTCCTTTCCACTTCCTGTTTTTCTACTTAGCAAATCTAAGAGAATTTAAAAATGTATTTTAGCAGTCACTCAAAACTTCAGTTTTCTCCCTTTTTTTCTTTTTCATGTTTTCTTTTTCATTTTTGCAAATTCCTTGAGATGTGTGTTATTTGCTAGTCTCCATTGCTACATCCTTGCAAGGAACTACCTTCTTCTTTATAATGTTCTTATGCAGGTCAGATTTAAATACCCAATCATTAATTTAGCACAAGAGGGTTTTTTTGAGTTAACTCACCCAGTAGAACACTTACATCTTCACAGGTGAATATACTCAGTATTTGAGAGGTATTAGTACTAAAATTATTTTCGTGTGCTAATCTAAAAATAGAAAGAGATTTAAAACCATTCTATTCTTTCTGTGTCTGTATCGATGCATTTTTCTGGCACACTGTCAGAGTTTTCTTTTAAGGAAATATTTTGAAAAGGCACCTGCTTAATGTCATTGGAGGCACTAACTTGAATGGAACTGTTATATCTCTTATTTTTATGGAATAGTGTTCTCAGAGCTCTGGCAGTAATGATCTTAAATTAGGTGAAAGCTTAAAACAGGCAAGGAATGACTGCTTTAAGATACCATTCCATCAAATGGCTAAACATTATAATACATGTATCCTAAAAATGTCATTAGAATGCCTAATAAGATATTGTAGTTTATGCCTGCTTATGATTGTTTGCATAGATTTTGGTAGGCTGCTAACAGGCTTAAACAAGTGCTCATATATAACCTTTACAGAACTGTGGCAGTGGTTATACAAAAAAAATCAATATACCATGCTAGGATATTGAAAAAATAGGATTTTCTACTAGTTAGACGCACACCATTAAGTAAGGCTCCCAGTACAACCCTTGTTACTTTGCTTGCCGGTTTTTTTCAGCCTGTAATATATTCTCATAGACATTTGTGACAATTGGTCCAGCTCCCTGTGTAAAATCATTTTCCATTTTGAAGGGAGTAATTTTATTTTTCAGTTTAAGGGTGTTTGGTTTTGTGAGTGTGTGGGGCTTGGGGGTGGGTGTGTTTTGTTTTATTTGTTTAGGTTTTTTAAGGAGATAGGAATGTAATGAGTCCTTGATTCTTCAGGATCCTTTTGTAGCAAATTTTAGTGACTCTGCAGCCTGTGATGGCAGCTCCTTCTGCAGACAGGCAACCTTGGGGCACAGAGCAGAACTAACCAGGGCAGCAGCAGAGATCACAGTTCCATCAATAACGCTGTAAAATACAGTAGTGAGATCGTGGAAACCATGATTAAGGCTCAGCTGAGAGGAGACAGCTCTAGTGGAAGGTGTCCCTGTCCATAGCAGGGGGTTGGAACTGGATGCCCAACCCAGAACATTCTGTGACTCCGTGTTCAAAGTGAAACAAGTCCATCCTCGCCCCTGACTTCTGTGACCAGTGCTGAGTGCTTTGGAAACTGCCCTCAGTGCTGTGAAACCCCCGGTGGCAGAGCTACCTGTGGGCTTTGCATTCTAGGTTGTCTTTTTTGACACTGTTTTATCACGCAATAGCACTGTGTATTGGCTCTAAGTTTGCATTTATGATTGTCATCATTTTCATATGCTAAATTTGTACATTCTCAAAACTTTCGAAGCTGCGGGCATAATATATGTTATTACTTGAGGTTGTTCTTGCAAATTCTTTAATTGGTTGCAGAAGTTAGTATTTATAGTACTGTGTTAGTGGAAAAATTGCATGTCACTATTTTGAAACACCAGAGATCTGTTTGTGTTTATTTGTCATAGACATTTACATTTGTAGTTGTCCATAAGCAGGCAATGATTCACAATCATTCTAAATCAGGATGCAGTGGCTTCGAATATTCAGTAGTCTGTGGGTAATCATTCTGGCACAGTAATATGCTTGAAAGGGAGTTCTGAATTGTTTTTGCCATCTCCAGTTTTAACTTTAGTTTCTTGTGGCCATGGGCAGTAGCTTGAAAATGTTTCTATTGGAGAATGTTAATTTTTGATAAATGCCATGTTGTGGATAAGTACTTCCACATTAGTTCAAAGCATATGTATCTCATTTCCATGCAATTAAATATTATTCAGTTCCTTAAAAGTGATACCTTGCTGAGGTTTTTCTTCCTTTTGTAACACATATATCAGTTCTCAGTGAAGCTGTTAAATAACTGGGATTTCTTACTGATTCAGTCTGGATAGTATTTAATTAAAATGCTGTTTGTGACAGGACTTGTTTTGGCTGCAACAGATTTTTTTTTTAAGTGCTCTGTTTGTTAGGGGCACTTGGCACAAATGTGAAAGAAATGTTTCCTGTCCCACAGAGACTATAAAACAAATGGCTAATCCAAATTCCCTTGAAATTTGTGAAAATTAATGTCTTTTCTGGTTAATTATTTATAAGACAGTTTTCATGTTGTTTTCAGATGTTGAGGTAATTTTTCAATATTTTTTAAAATTTTATGTTATATTTAATAAGTGATTGAAAGTGGTGTCTGTATGTCTGCAACATTATGCCTTTATTAAACTCTGGAGAAAATGTCCAGCTCTGTACTGTTATCTGTGATCCTAGAGGTTTCCTCGGGGTTACTGGCTTCTTGGCACATGGGTATTTAATATATTTGCAAGATGGTAGGTGTGTAGGAGTGTCTACTTACAGCTTTAATCCTGTGTGTTTTGCATGGGTCAGAACATCTGTAAGAATACTAGGAATGAGCAGAAGTTAGTCGTTTTGGTAGAACAAAATTCAACTGTTTGTAAGTAAGGCTTGAAACAGCTGTAAATCTCTTGGTACCAACGGTTAATTGTTCTGTAGTTTTCTGATATACTGTAGTTATTCCTTTATGGAGCTGTGGAGGCATTCATAGTTGTGCTAGATGTTGATATGATAAAGGTGCTGAGAGGAGTTCATCTTTAGGCTGTGCCGGGCTGGTCATACAGTGCAGCTGGAGATACCACTTTGGATCCCTTTTTCTCTCTTTTTTTTTTTTTTTTTTTTTTTTTTTTTTTTTTTTTTTTTGCTATTGTTGTTGAGGTTTATTTGCTTCTTTGTTGTTGATTGTGTCTAAAACTATTTTCTTAAAACTAGTACAAGAAACTTTCATGTGTCATCACACCAAGGAGATTACATATCACTACAGTGACAAATAAAGTTATGCTTAGTGCTCATCATCTACTGAATCACTGAAATATGGCAACAGTTCTCTGATATAATTTGAAATGGAAATATATTGTGGGATCAAGAGTACCAAATAAAAGTTTTTAAAAATACTTGTAGGATAGAGAGGCATTTTTTATTTTTGAGATTCTGGGACATGGTACTGCTGCCAAAGAAATCTGATAAGCCTGTTCAAAGCTTTTTCTTATCTGTTACTTGACCACTTTGATCTTTTCCTATGTACACCGGTGCCAACCCAGATTATTTTTGTCCCCATCCCTTCTGTCCTGTGGCACAGACACACAGTGATGTGATGTCCTTTGGCTCTGCAGAGCTCAGGGGGCTCTTGCGCTGGCTGCAGGAGGAGCAGGGTGTGCTGGTTCGATTCCTGGCTCACTTCTTGGGAAAGTAGACTGCTCTGGATTTGTATTTTAACCTCAAATGTTGCACTTGCTTAAATATCTAGCGTGGTATATACTAATTGGAGTTAATTGTAGATGTAACAAAGGCATTTGACTGTGAGTTGTTGAGGGAAGAAAGAGAGAGATTCTTCTGCCTCGTGATTTTTGCCCAGATGATGTGGGCTCACTTTTGCTGACATTAGCGAGTCTGCTGCTTTCACCAGGCACTGGACTAGTTCTGACCACGCTCAGCTTGGACAACTCAAAAATAGGATTTCCAAGGTAGCCTGTCGTGTTATTCTGAAATACGAGTTCCCCTGACACTGCTTACCTGTGTCGTGCTCGGGTGCCCCGCGTGCTGTGCGTGTTCCGAGCAGGGCAGCTGTTCAGCACCGAGCTGGGACAGCCTCTGCGGCCGGGACCCCACAGCGGGCACTGAACGTGTGACATTTTTGGAATGCACAGGGACCAGCTGAGGCCTCTGCGCACCTCGTGAAACAGGCAGTGAGTAAACAAATGAATTTACAGGGAGCACTCAGGGGTGTGAGCAGGATCGGGGTTTCCCATCTACAGCGTTCTGCCAGCATGGTTCGAACGGTGTCACCAGGGGAGGACTGTCAGACACAGCCCCGTCCCCTGTGCTCTCCGTGTGAGGGTGCTGCTGACATCAACAGCTCTGCTAAGGCTGCACAGTCCGTCCTTAGTTTTAAATCTGTGGCCACTGCTCATAGGTAAAATGCATTAAAAGAGCTATCATGTGAGAGGCCTGGATGATCCCACTTTGGGGGGAAAAGTTAGTTTTTTGTGTTGATGTAGCAAACAATTGCAGTTAAAGTGAGATTGGTTGTAGTTTCCTTTTAAGTAACAATAAAAGGTTAAAACAATAAATTTAAACAAGAAACTTGCTCACCAGTCATTTCTCAGAAAGTATTCCTAAGGCTGTTTTATGTCATAATCTCGTAATGATGACATTCCAAATATCACTTTTCGTCTGCTTACATGTGTGTAGCCTGAACAAAATAAAAATACACTCTTCATCAGTTAAAGTTATGCAATTTTTAATGTCTTTCTTCATTATAACCCAAAATAAAATAACTCTTTCTGTATTTAGCATTTATTAAGTAAGGATTAATCTATGATAGATTGTGTTATGACATTCTTGCTTAAGAAAAAAATTCTTCCTGCATCTAACAACTGCCTAAAATTCCTGCCAAAAGAGAAGGTATCTAGATTGAAGAAAGAAATAATGTCCATGAAATAGTTTAAAATGAGCACTTCCCTGGACTGGGACAAAGGAAATTCAGCAATTCTTTTTTTTCTTTCAGAAATCTGCTCAGATTTCATCTCTGTATGATTTTCAGATGTCTTTACGTGCACATCTGACTCTTTGCCTGTGTGTCTCTCTTGCTGTCTTTCAGTTTGTGCCGTGGATCCGGGCAGAATTCTCCGAACCCCGTGGAGCTGAGGTGAGTGGCACGCACCTTTTTAGTGTCTGATCTCCCGAGGAGCTGGAGCGCTCTCTCGATGCCCATTGTTCAAACCAGCAGATGGTGCTGTGCAGCATCTTATGGCTCCTCGGATCGCTGGAGTCAGTTTTGAACCAGAAAACTACTTAAAAGTTTCTAGTGCAATTCCTGAGCTGAAACAAATGTTTGTGGAATTAAGTAGTGATTTCCTTTAAGTCTGGGGGACTATTTTAGTGGGTATGTTTGCAGTCGTTAGATGTTAACATATGCCATATATTGTTTTGTTTTTTCCTGATGGAATCAGGGGTACCCAAGCACACTTAGACCAACTGTAACTGTTCATGTCACTTAGTAAAGGTTTGAATTTTCTGACAGAATAACTAATAAAACTTTAATATTAAGAGCTAAAATATTTTAGAAGAGAAAAATTCTGGAAACTGTAAGTAAAAACAGCAGCTAACCTTTTATTTATGGAATACAGATGAGGGAAAGTTTGGGGTTTTTTTTCTTTCAACAATAACCCTTGCTGCGTGAATAGTACAAACCAGTTGAAATATTCAATTATATACTGCATACTGAGGGCATAAAGCATACAGTAAGGTAATACAGCCTTGATGTATCTTTTAGATTGAAAACTACTTGTAACAAATGAAATTATCTTGTATTTAGCTTCAAATTGCAGTGTAGCTGTGCATTGCTCTAGAATTCTGTTATTTACCAAAAGGGTTAAGTGCAAATTCTGATGCAAGAATCAAATATGGAGCACTTGAATAGTAAATAAGATTGTTCCAAGGTTTCAATTTGCTGTATTAGTCAGTGACAAGTACAACATTTTTAATGCATGCCATAAGATTAGTGCACCCCAAGTAAACAAGCAGTAGTCTGTGTGCATCTCCAGCCATGGGTTCGGGTTATGTGTATGCAGCTTTGTTTCTGATAATGGATTCAAGTTCAACATAAATAAAAACAGTGTACATTAAGGAGGATAAATATCTAATTGCCATAATCTGCGTCTCAAGCTGAATGGATGTAAACATGCTAACCACAGAGGACAATTCCTCAGAACAGAAAGTAGCTAGCTGGATGATTATTAGCAAAATATCTGTTCTTCTTTTGTCTATTCAGCCTTTCCTGTTTAAAGATGGAAACTATAATTTTTGAAACACCTTTTAAAAATCATCGCATTTGAACCTTTTAAATATGAGATGAAATTATATTATGTGGTTTATATACCTTTTCTGGCACTGCAGTAAAATGCATCCTTTGTAGCTTGAAACATTGTTGGACTGCTGAAAGTTTTGATATAATTTAAAATAGTTTTTTACGCAGAACTCAGTTTAAGCTCAGAAATTATATTGCTTTTTATCTCATCACCTTAAAGAATGAAGTAATATTTTTGTCAGTATGCATGAGCAAGATACAAATAGTATTTTAGGTTTTTTGGTTATAAGTGATGTTTACAAATGTCCTGCAGTTGCTTAGTTTGAAAAAGAATGCAGAGTATTTGCTTTCAAAATGCACAGTATAGGCCCTGCAGAATTGTGTTTCTGATGAGCATCCTGCTTATTGAACTTGCATCTAACAGAATTCAAAACTGGTAATACTGGGGTGAGAAGTTTGAGGTAAATATCTTGGCTTTAAAAACTGCTGGGAAAATGTGACTGATTTGAATAGCACATATTGCTTTCCCAAGAGCCAGGGTTTGTTATTTTTGACAACTGGACAAATAGTTAAGGAGCTGCATTCACCTGTTTACTTACTAAAAAAAACAAAAGCACCCTCTTTAACAGAATTTTTTTCACTATTTTTTTGAATATTTGTTTATGCTGAAGTGTATTTGGCTTTTAATAAATATAATTAAATATATTTCTACCTTTTAAAACTACGAGAGTCTCAGATTTACATTGAACATATTAAACATTGAAACTAAATGCCTTCTGTAGAAAAAAAGATAAATGTGATTAGAAAAATGTAGTATTGGTAAATTACAAAAGATGAGGCTGAATTTGAAAACATAGTTAACCACTGTGACACTGTTCAGACTTAGTACCTTCATGTCAGGGCTTTAATTGTCTCTTACAAAGCTGAGAAATTTTTTTTCAAGAAAATCCATTGTCTAAACAGACGTTTCAGAATTTGAAGCCTCTTTGAAATTGTGGTGAAATTGTGGTATCTTCTTCTCATTTATCACAAATTTTAACAGTTTTAAAACTTCTAAAAGAAAATGCTGACAACTATTTGTAATTCAATTACTTTTGTCAGCTATATTTCTGTATAATTTCTGATAATTAATGATTTGAAAAAAATTAACAGTAGGTTTGCAGTATTATTACTCTGGAATTAATGGTTGAAAAATTGTAGTCAGGAGCTCAGAATGAGTATCACATCTTCAAGATTGTAGTAATACAGATCCAGTTGTAGTAATACAGATCCAGTTGTAGTAATACAGATCCAAATGTATTTCTAGTATACTAATATGGGCCTGCTGTCAGGATTGTGAAAATATATTTACACCCCACACAGAATTAAAATTGTCCATAGGGAGTGTTAAATCTTGTAAAGGTTCCATTACATTTGTAAATAAGAGTTATATTTCTAATATTTCTTTTAGGGGAAAGTAAGCTATTTTTTCCTTACATAAGGCAAACTTTTTAGTATGATCTTAGAAACATTAAAATTTCAGGAATATGTATAATTTGCTTGTAAATGCAAATTATTAATATTGTGTTAGAGTGCAATCTAGTTTCTTCAGGTATTTCTATTTAATATCCTGGAGATGAATATTGAAATGACTAAATTGCTTGTCCTTGAACTCGTTGCATTACTACACTTCATCTCACTTCATCATTTAATTTGTATGGTTTCCAAATCTACGTGATTATCATCTATTAGTACCCGTGGTGACAGAGGGCAGGACACTGTTGTATCAGAGTTAATAAAGCAGAAACAGAAGCCTAATTACCCCGGGAGGTAAGCCATGCTGGCAAGATTTACCTTTCACATAAGGCCTATATGTGGTTAATGCTTACAAATCAAGATGGATAGATAGGCATCTCTGTCTGTGTGTTTCTGTCTTACGTTGACATAATTCATATTTGTGTTACAATTTTTGATACATTCTCCTTTTTTTTTCTTCTTCTCCATATCCCTGAATATATTACTGTAATTGTTCTCAGATGCTTTATGTTCAGTTTTGAAAACTTAGCTATACATGGAAGCTTTCATCTGAGTTAAATGATTATGCAAATATAGTGTAGATGCTCTCAGGCATTGCTTCTACCTCTGCAAATTTATATTAACAAGTGTATCTTGTATAGATTAATTTCAGATTTATTCAAAATGGTCTGTGCATAGCAAACTGCAAACGCTCGTCATGGTAGTATTAAATATAATGCATACAGAATATTAAACGTGATTTTGTATGGAATTTTAATACAGGGGTCTGTATTTGTATATATTTGTATGCAAGTATGTGCACACACATACGTAGAGAAATCAGTGCCAAAAAAACTTATTTTGCTGCCACGGTGTTATTACTCATCACAAAAATATAATTTTGGCCCACAGTTCGTATAAATCATAGTGGTTTTAAAGATGAAATGGCTTAACCATATACTTCAAATCTATATGAGTAATCCACATATTTTCAAGACACATAAATTTCACATTTGCAAATATAAGTGTATTTAATTTGCTGGATATTATGTCAGTCTGGAAACTTTTAAATCTTTTTTCGAGTGGTATTTATGATAATTTCATTCTGAAATGATGCAGTCTTTATTCAATAAAAATAAATAGACACAAGTTTTTGTGCTGTGAGACTGAAAAACGTTACAGTAGTTTATTCAAGACTTTATATAAAATGTTTTATTGATTGACTCTGTCAATTTTAATTTAAGCTTTATGATTCAATCTGTGTCTATTTTTAATTTAAGTGGATTACATTCCGTAAAGATCCTTTTACTGTATTGACTTGGATGTACCATATTATTAGGTACTATGAGTTCAGCTTCTACAAATCTGTTAATACATAAAACCATAAGAAGCCTCTTATGTTCAAACCAGGTTAGAGTGAAGACATCAGATTAATATTTGATCATGTAGAAGTGCCCTTAATCAGATTTACTTATTTCTCAGAGTGTTTCTGCAATTATCATAATTGTTGTGCTAAATATGTTTGTCTTTATATCTGGCTTTGGGCATAATCTTCTCTCTTGAAACCCTCTCATTGTGGGCCTTGGATTCCTGCACAAAACCCAATTAATATTAAGATGACAGTCCCTGATGAGTTCCCAAGGAGCCAGCAGCTGAGCAGACTCTGCAACGTTCTTAAGTACAGACTACTTGAATGATCAAGAGCATCTGAGGGAGACATACAATTCAATAATCCCTTTCTCAGGAAAGTCAAGAGTCCTGTGAGATAAGAGTGAAATCAAAGGAACACATCAGAAAGAAAATGACTGGTATAGTCTTGTAGTGTCTCTATTAAAATGCAAAAGTTATGGATTTTTTTAGGGGTGATGGGAACCTTTTCTGTTTTATTGATTTCTTTTTATAGTTTGATGATTTCTCTAAGATTATCTTAAAAGCTTAAAGAAAAAAGAGACTTCATCAAAAGGTATTCTGTGTGACAGGCGCATATATACTTTTTGTTTCCATTATATTAATTAATACAGCACATTTCAGTGGTTCTTAGTTTTGAGACTTAAACTTTGGCACTTTACCTACATGGTACATTTGTCACAGTTGTTTTTTCTGATAGTGACCCACAAATGATAAATAAGCCACATGTGACTTACTCTCTAAGAATTGTCCCTTGAAAACACAGTTTCAGAAAAGCAGTGTTGTTTACTGGCGTTTGTATGCATCAGAATGGCAAGAACTGCTTCTTTCTGATACCTTCTCCTGTGATCTAATATCAACAACTAAATTTACTCTCTGATGGTAGTGTGCTAACCTATTGATTTGTAATCAGAAATTGGTTTCCTGTCACTTTAAAAGGGAAGCACTAAGGGGCAGTAAAAACAAGCCTGTCTGTTCTAGATGAAGCTCTGGTTCGGGCTCCATGCTGTATGTTTTCTTATTTTAAAGAGTTCACTTTTTTTTGAAGAAGGTGATGATGCTTCAATTAATCTGAAAAGGCCTATTACTTTTTAGCTTATGATATTGTGCAGGGTTCATGTGTTTGAATTGCTCTTGAAGTTCTTTTATCTGTAATCATATTCATAATTAAGATTTTATTTTTTTAATGGTTGTATGGCTGAAGCTGATATTTCTAGAGGTAAAAAAACACAAACCAAACAAAACATCTCAATGCTGGTAAGTGTTCTTTCCCTATAAATTTACACCATTAACAAAGTTTCATTATCTGAAACTTGTTTGACAGCAAGATAGTAAATGTTACTAAGTGATCAAAAATGCTCCTCTGTATCTTTGTTAGTGTTCCTGCAATGTCCCTTACGTTTGTCTTGTGTATTTCACTGAATAGATTTATTCAAGTAGTTACATAAAGATTTGTTTCAAAACCAGTAGGACTGTAATGGAATGCAGCACAGGCACTTTCTAAATGCACATTTTGGAGTCTTACTCATCCTCCGTTTTTAGTTCCATTTATTGTATATTATGGTAAACTTTGCAGCTGAGGACATTATCCTAAGAAAGTCTAATATTACATTAGAAGTATGACCTGCCAACATAAGCACTTTTGTTCATTTTCCCATGCCAAACTAGACTAAATTATGAAGGACGTGAAATAAAATGTGCTTTCTAGTTTTCTTCTGCCTAATTACTATTCAAAAGAATCAAGAGAAAAAAAATGAATACCTAAATCATACATATGTATATGCCTTTTTAAGCTTTATAATAAAGGCGAAATAACCCCTTACTTGGTTAAAATCCAACTTAAGAGTCAACATCCAAAGGTGACTGCTGTATAATATTAGACATATCTGTATTATGTGGGCACATTACTGCTCCACCAGAATCTCTCAATAGTAATTATTATGCCAAGCACCCTGTTGGCACAATTACACTAAAGCTCTAATTAGCAGCAGTAAGATTAGAACCCCTACATGTTAAATCTGTAGAAGCAAAGCTGAGTGAAGGATTTAAAACAGTTTCAAAACATTGTATTGTCTTTATTACAGTCTTTATATTTCAGTAAAGAAAGGTTTTCTATAAAATGCACTTAAAATAATCTGGTCCTGTCACTAAAAATAGCAAAGATAAGGTAATTGCAGTCAAACCTCAGTACTCTGCATCTATCTAGGTGCTTTCTATCTCAAGTGTCAGATGCAGTGAACTCCAGTGGAAGTTACATACTCCGAAGCTTTTCCTGCGATGAATTGATGAGTTTGGGGTGGATAAGGGCTTTTCCTGCTGCCTTCAGCTCCTTCTTAGTGACTGCTGAGAGTTCTGTGCTGGGACAGTCTGGCACGTGGAGAGTCTCCTGGCACAACTTTATCAGTAGCTAAACATGATGCTTGTTAATTCACGCCTTTCTCAGTTTCACTCTTCACCATTTTTTCTGTGAAGTGATGAAAACACCAAGTTCATTGTCGAGCTGTGGCTTTACAGGCAGCACACACACACTGGGCACTGCCAGTCTGAAGCTGCTCCCTTACAGGGGACAGTCAGAAGCCAACACAAATTATATCAAAGGATTAGTTCCACTGTTTGAAAGGTTGTGGTCTTTCCACCTGTCCAATAAAAGGAGATTTTGGCAGCTTTGAAATGACTGATGGTGTTGGATATGGTATCTGCTAAATCTGAGTTTAAAATATCTGCTTCTCTATAACTCTGTATATGCTGTAAGAGCTTTTTCCCCTGATGCTGGATCTTAGATACAGCACATTCAAGGGATGCATCAGTTGACTCCTAGAATAAGCAGAAACTTACATGCCTAAAGCGTTCTGCTTCTGTTTTTTAGTGTACTTTGTGTTTGAGGGGGAGGAAGCCTGTATTTTCTGGATTCTCTGTTTTAGGAACAATTTCTTTAGCTGTGTTGAATTGTAATAATGATTCCCCTCATCAATTTATTTATTCTTATTTATAGCATATGCCAATTTCTCACTGAGAAAATGATTGTATGATTGCCTTGTGTTAATGTTGATTGATTGCATAGTGCCACTGCCATTAATGAAGAAAGCTGCATGCAAAGCTAACTGAACCTGGTGAATATATTCCCGCTGGCTCCAGTATGATTTGAATTAAGCCTGCAGGAGAAATGGACTTCGTTGGGCTTTCATCAAGCCAAGGGGAGGAGGACACCTTTTGTGCTTCTTATCTAGGTTACTTTAGAGGTTGAATTATGAGCAAAACAGAAAGGCAGGGACCCAGGAATTAATTTTATGAGGGATTTTGCACTTCACCCCTCCATGTTTTAGGACAGTGTTTAATACTGTTATACATCTCACTAACCTGGTCTGACTAAACAAGCACAAGACAGCATTGGGAGTGAAGGGGTTGCCTGCATTTAAAGGTTTCTCCTCCTGTGTTTTTCCCCAGTAGAGAGGAGTCTCACATGACAGCACTACTGTGTTTTGTCAGCCCAAGAAGAGACATTAAGGTATTTTCTGTATAGCTTCAGGCTGGTTCAGTGATTTGTGCTGCTGCAAAGAGAAGCCCAGAGTACAGTCTCCATTACATTGCACTAACTCCGCTCAGCCAGCCTCCTATAATCAATCTCGTTAAATACCTTGCTTTGTAAATGCCTGGATGTTGAGGGCACAGGTGAAAATCATCAGTGCTCCAAAGGTATTGGGTTTTTATACGCATTATTGCGACTTAATTTATATATAGTCGTTGTTATCTATAATATGTGACAGACTCAAGAGCCTGCTGTCTTAGTTTCAATATTTACCCTGATTTTTTAAAAAAAAATATTTTTAGTTTCAACTTCAGGCAAGAAGGCTTGTAATGAAAAGGAAAATTATTTACAAATAATAAAATAGCTGTCATTAAATAACATATTTTATTATTTTAATGAATTAAAAAATTGTTAAAGTTCATGTTTCTCTCATTGTTAGTGCTATTAAATGCATATTAGCATGGTCATTTTTGTTTAATGGAAACAAATAACAGTTAATCTTATTGGGAGGTTAAGTGGGTTTACTCTGTAAAGGGCAAATCCCAGATGAATGTTTTCTTTTTTAAAGAATAGCTTTAGTCACTGACAGATGGTCTCTGTCTGAGTCTCCCTGTAGACAGATAGAGTTTCTTCTTACACGTTTATGAAAGTTGTAGATACAGATATTCAGTAATATGCTGTTGTGTAGGACAAAGAGCAAGTCTGGTGGATTGATAGGATTAGGTTTCAGAACAGTGACATATGGTTGGTTGCCCAAAGTGGACAAAATTTGAATGGAAAAAAAAAGTATCTACAGTTACAGCTACTCACATAATGGAAGAATTTCTATTTGGCCAATTGTCTCTTACAAAAGACAGTATGGTAGCTCTTATTTAACTCTGCTGGGAGCTGGGTGTGTCATTATTAGGTCCTGATCGTGTGCATTTCTGGCTTTCAGATAACTCTGCAAACAAATTGCCATGTAATCTTAAGTGCAGAAAAGCTGTAATGCCTTAATTTGGAATATTGATAATTTGATCCCTGGCCCTAACCAATCAGATATCAATATCACTTACATGTCTGTTGCAGATTTGTTTTATAAATAGAACTAAAACCTTCCATAAGCCTGCGTTTTGCTTACCCTGTATGCTACATGTAAAGTTATAACATCATTATAACCTTAATCAAATAACTATGCAACATATTTAGTGGTAATTTGTCACAGTAAAATTATTCATAGGTGTCTTGAGTAAGTCCAGTTATATTTGTTATGCCATACCATGTTTTTTGGCAATGGAGTTTGCTGGATTTCATAGATTTACTGTGTCTGCTTTTTTTTATGACTGACATAGCAATAACCAGATTGCAAGGATATTTATGTTGTTTGTGGCTTAGCAAGATAATTAAAGGATATAAATTAATCAAGTGCAATTAATTAGAAACTTTATGTTCACAGCAGTCCTTCTTTGCATGTATAATTTATATGTATTGATTTCCCAGCTTTCATTAGCCTATGAGATAACAGCAAAAATGCATTAGAGAAGAAAATGTACAATTAGCGTGAGAGTGAACCCTGGCATAATTGATAGATCAGCACATGTTTGGGGCAAATATAAAGCTTTGTTAACTGTCATAAGCAGTTAGAATTGATAAGTGGTATTTCACTACATATCTCTCAGCTGATTAATGGTGTTTTTAAAGAGTCCTCTTAATGGGAAGCTGATAGGTTGGTTGAATTTACATTTTAATCAGAGTATTTATGATGGAGGCAGCCATAAGAAATTTATTGGCACAGTGGTAAGGACCTTCCCTGAGGGATTTGGGGAAAGAGAAAGCATTTTAATATGGCTACTCACCTTCCCCTTCTTTGTGTGACCTGGTCAGCGTGTAGGAAGGGCAAGCCTTTTTGCTCCCAGCTAGCAACTGTTATTAGGGGAAATTTCAGTTTCTACTGTGTTAATTAGTAAGGTAAAATAAGGATGAAAACCTACAGAATACTTGCAAACTTACTCAGGAAAGAGTAGCTCTGTTATCAACAATAGTCTGTAACAACAACTTGTGGATCCTGACTGTGAGATGCTGTGCTTTAGTTACAGTTTTGTTTAAACAACACATTTCTTTTAAACCTGTAGGCTCTTCCACTGCAGGAGAACTCTTGATCCGAGTGGTGTCTGATTTTCTGTTGAACCAAGATTTAGGGTTGGTAGGTGTGTGGGAAGAGCCTCAGCCAATTTACAAGTGGGGTTTTCAATTCATTGTTCAGGTGTCCTTTGTTAGAACAGCTGTCCATGTGCTGCTTAATAAAACCATATTTGTTACTTGCAGATACTTGCTTGAAACTGGAAGCTTTCATACAAAAATAGTTTTAAGTTGTACTTTCTATTTGAGATTATTTTCTGATTTATATTTATATACACATTCTGCTTTAATAAAAATATCTAGCTAATGCACATATTCTTATATTCCCAACCTTCTGTCTAGCAAATAAGCAGTTTTTCTTACCTAGTTAAACTAGTTGCTCAAATGGAGGAGGGCTAGACTCAAAGTATCTTGCTTTACTGTTTTTATTGACATGTCTCAGAAGTTAATAGCCTCATGCATCACTTTCTGTCTCGATGAATTCTATTTGATTTTCTTTTGTATACCTATTCCACAAAACAAGCAATCACTGGCTTTCTTTTGTACGTAGTGCCTTAAAGAAAGTTTTTTAGTTTAGGTATTTCAGTTTGTTTTATTTTGTTTTACATTGCTAAATTAGAGTAGCTGACCAGTAAAAGTAATTTATAGAATGTTAATTTGATGTAAAAAAGAAAATTACATCTACCTATGAAAAGAAATTAAGGACCCCAAGCATAAAAACTGTAGGTTGTTTGTATGTCATTTTAGCCATACCAGATAAGAATCTTAAGCCATATATAGACACATTAGTTTTGTATTGTAAGTGTCTTAATTATCCAGAGTTCATTAGTTTCCTTTTTTTCACAACTCAAAATAAATGAAAGTTGGATGAGTTTTGCTATTCAGTAGCAGCAGCTATGCAGCATCACCAAGTGACAGTTTTATAGACAGCATGGTAATAGCTTATTCCTTTAGAAAAGAGACAAAGTGATTATTATATCACTTATTATTTTAATGCAGAAATGAGGGTTTCCTACATTTGTAATTTAGATAGGTTGCCACCTTAATGCAAAGTTGTCTTTTGTATTGTGTCCTTACTTGCTCAATTTGCATTGTGCCTGTTGCTTTATTCGGTATCTTTGGTTGGATTTGTTGGCATTTGGAAAGTGAGAACTATTGTTTCATCTGTCTGGTGGCCCCAGGGAAGAAGAGTATCAAGTACTGTCTGCAATACAATTCCCTTTTTTATTTATAGCTACCAGAAGTATAAAGCTGGAACAAGTATACTGTGATATAATTTGAAATTAACAACATCTCTGAATTCAAGTGACTTGATTGTCATCCTGCAGGTTTCTTTGTCCCCGATCGGGGAAAATGAATGATGGGGATCTAAGCAGTACTTGTGTGACCTGTGCTTGGTCTCATTGCACTGAGGGATTTCTTC
The DNA here is from genome assembly GCA_013400735.1 of Pomatostomus ruficeps. NCBI lineage: Eukaryota > Metazoa > Chordata > Aves > Passeriformes > Timaliidae > Pomatostomus > Pomatostomus ruficeps. The sequence continues at coordinate 121,387 of VYZT01048717.1, forward strand.
TACTGGGACGGTGCCCTTGCCCTGAGCTCTTTGCCAGTTCCTCTGATACATCCCGTGCCTTCGTGCCCCTCGGTGACTGGTACCACTCGGAAATGGCAGGTACTTCCTCAGAGTTTGGGATAATGCCCTTTTTATTGCATTCTTACCACTTGCCAGTTGAGAGTCTCGGCAGCTCCCCTGCCTTCCCTTGGCAGAGCAGGTCCGGAGAAGCCACTCAGAGTGGCCCAAGAAAGGCTCTCTCTGGAAAGCCGTACACTGGAGACTCTTGTTTCCCATTTCCTCTCATGCATGTGCCGTTCCTGGAGCAGGGGGTGTGTATGCCTTGAGTGGGACACACTTTACTGACCACTCACTTCCACATGAACCAGGTTGATGTGTTAAAGGTACAACAGTAGCTAACCTGAAGGTAAAAAACTACCTAAATTTTTCTATCTATCATTTTAAACTGAATGAAATAGAAAAACCTCCACTTTGATATTTTAAAGGGAATAAATGTTTCCTTGATTTTCCATTTACGTGGAAGGTCAGATGTAGTACAGGTGTTTGTTGCATAGCAGGTATGTTGGATAGATCCATAATGATGGAATTTCTTTGCTATGGTATACTTCATGTCATCTTAAGAATAAAAATGAAAAGAACATTTTAAGTTGTTTGTGCCAAACTGAGGTGGCATCTTTGAAAAGGTTTGACTGGATAGTTTTCCAGTTAGATATGTATCTGTTTTATCTAAAATGTTAGGTTAACTATGAGTAGACAACTCCAGATTACATATCCTATGTTGTTATTAGATTTAATAAGCAAAGATGGGAATAATAACTTTATCTGAGCAAAATACAGAAAATATCTATCAGTCCCACTAAGTTGTTGCACATGCACTTTAGCATTTTTTTATCTGAAAGATCAGGCACTTTTATTTTATAATGGTTTAGGTTCTCTCCGGTTTAATGCCAAGAACTCTCTGGGAGTGAAATGTGACAGTATTCCAATAGAGAAGATGAAGTGGCAGCGGTGTGATAAGGATGTGGGATGTAGGATGTTGATGTGAATGTATTAAATTAGTTTATATGCACCAGGAGAAGAGCTACTTGAGCAAGGTTACTGCCTACTAACCACTATAAATTCTCCAGTGAATGGGAGCATGCCCAGGATTTTACATGGGATTTTTTTGTTGTAGGATCCCCATCACTGGCTGACTTCAGAGCAGCTTTATTCAGAGCCTTATACTGTAAAAGCCGTTTGAGGGTGCTGCCCTAAGCAATTCATGACATGGGGGTATTTCAAACAGTACCTAAAGCAATTTCTATTTGAACGTGATGGCCATATTATGGGTGCCACTTTCTTTGCACAGATGAAAATTAGCTAAAATCCATCTCCTATGCAGTAAATATCATTTCTGAGAGGCAGGACATTGTATTGAAAGTACTATGGGAATTCTAGTGTAGAATGTGCTTCTGCTGTGCCCTCTGCAAATAAACAGATTTTGTACAGAATTAACAGTACAGTTGAATAGATTACACAGATGTTGGCTTCCTCAGTTGTTATCTGAAGTATCTGTACTTTTTTTAGAAAGATAATGAAAGCATTTTTCTGATCAAGCTGCTTCCTGCGACTTTTATTTTTCTGTTAGCTGATTTAAATTCACAGGTTAATGGGAGTAATGAGGATAGAACAACTCCATTTCTCAGGAAAACAGGCCATTTATTCTGAAAGAGAGATACTCTGTTACAAGTACCTAATGTTTTTATAATGTAGAATATGGTAAATGACAAAACAGTCAATCTAATTGGTCTGGCTGATTGATGGAGCCAAACTTTCTGAGGTTCTGGAAGAGAAAGGAAAGGAATCGCAACCAAAAAACCCAAACCAAACATCCAAGAAAGTATGTGCTTACGTATAATGGAAAGGGATGTGGTATTTCAGGAAAACAGAAAAATTAGGACATACACTTGGAAGAAAAAAGTCATAATTACAGTTAGCTCTTTGTAAACAACCCTCTTCTAATGCTGGTTGGTTCTGCCGATCTTGGTGAGAGTTCTGGCCGTGGGCTCACGCTTTTATTTCTTCATACTAAGCCCTCACGTTATTACTGCTTGACCATCTTCTCCATGCGTGAGAACAATCAAACATTTTGTTTGAGAACTCTAAAATGAAGTAGAAAGTTTTTTTTATCTTCAGTTTGGATATATAAAAAATGCATTGTCTTGAGTCAAAAATAACACTTTCTGTGTATATGTATCTTAGGTTTGTCACTTTGTGCTTAGTTCTAGCTCACAATGGAAAGCAAGTGAACAGTACTTACTTGAAATACTTCAGTGTGAGCTTAATCCCATTAAGTTAGTTCTGTAATTCTCCAGGGTGCCTGTGTGTGCTTCAGTGTGTGACTATTACTTGAATGTGTGGGAGGAGGTTATGAAACTTTTGGCTCCAGGGAACATTGCAGCATTGGAGTTCAAGGGTTGAATGCTTTATACAAAATAGTAATTTAGAAAAAAATACCAAATATTCTGCAGTTTAAGACTGTATGTTCTGTCCTTTAATGTGCATATCATTAAGTTTTAATTTTTTATAGACCATGTTGAACATGACTGCAAGAGAAGAGAATATCACCATCTGTGCAGATGGTGAACTTGTATTTTCAAGAAAATATCTGCAAAATGCTTGGCTAGCCTTATAATATGTGGTAATTACATCTAAATTTCTTTTTTGCTATGGTCATTCCTCCTTAATAAGAAGGGAATTTTTATTTAGCAACAGCTTTGTCTGGCTTCCTTTATTATGTTTCCATTTATTTTTGTTCCTGGATTGCACCTGCTCAGTAGTTATCTAATCTTTCTTAGAAGTTTACACTCTTGAGTAAAAGCTTTGAAGTTTACACTGATTAGTGTTTTATGGCATAGGAGATATGTATAGTTCCTTCTTTTACAGTGCTAAAGCTATTCTGCACCTGGTAAAAAGATAGACATTAAAGTGCAGATGACAAACCTTTAAAATATTTAGCAGATTAAAGTACTGAATTACTCCCTACTCCTTGTTCAAGGTCCTTCATTTTATAAAAAAATTCTGCCAGTTTGGGTTTTGAAGACAAGGGCCTTTCATTTACAGTACTGCACTGGCAGACATCAGACATTTAGCAAAAAGGTAGCAGATCATTATAGAAATCCACTTTTTAACTAGAACTGCATTAAAATGTTGCTGATTCTAGTACTCTACAGCAATATTGCCTTTTCTTGAAAATCCACATGACCATTATTCATCCAGCCACTCAGGGGTTTTTTTGTTTGCAGAAGCACTGTATTTTACAAACATCTTTGGAAGGTGGATCTTGTGTAATTCTGAATATAAAAAGTCTGTGTAAGGGAGGTGCTGTTTAAGCAGCTATTTGCTTGCCTATGGACTGAGAAAATACAGGCACATAGGTCACCTGAAAACAACCTGATTTTTCCTCCTTTTTAAAGTCATATATACATATATATTTATATAAGCAAACATCTCACAGAACTAAATATGCATATTTTTAAGTGACTGGGTGGTAAAAAGTGAAACAATCTTATTTTTCTCCAAAATATCCTGAAGGGAAAAGGGACTGGGGGAAGGGGGAAGTGGCTCCTGTGGTGTGAGATGAGAAGCCTTTTCGGGTCATGTGAATAAGAGATTTGCCCCAGCTATGGGAATTCCAAAGTGTTTTTGATGCTCTCTTGAGTTTATGAGTAAAAATGCCCTTAAATTCAAATGCAGTTTTTGTTCCTTAACAAAGTCTGAACCGAAGGCTGAGGATTTCTGTGGCCTTGCAGCCCTTGATGCTGAGCTCATGGAGCCTGAGAGCCCAGACACCTGCTGCCCTCTGGGCTGCAGCTTTCCCTGCGTTTCACACAGGACTGTGAGGAATGCTGCTGCTTTAGAATCTCCTGTGCTCTCCTTTAAAAAATGGGCATCCATTTCAATGTTTGAGCTACTGTGGAAACCATAAGTAATATCAATGTGCCTGCTGGAATAAGCAGAGCAGGATTCTCTGAAACAGGTGAATAGCATCAGTTTACACCAACTACAAACTGAAGTGGAATTGTTGACTGATTGCTGTTAATCCTGGGATGTCTTTTGAGGATAAGTAGATTTTGTTGTTGAAAGTATTGCTTGATAGTATTGCCATGAATATTTTTGGCAAAACCACAGGAAGTATTTGCATGCTCAAAACAGGAAAAACTCCAAATATTTTGCTGACTTGAAATGCAGGGTGGATGCAAACATCAATCTATGATGTCTACATAACTCATTGTAAATATAAAATTTGTTTGCACAAATCCTCGAATTTGCACAAAGGAATATTTTTATACATTCCAATTCTGCAGCTCTTAGATATCACATTGGTTTCTTTACAGAGTAACTTTCAAAGGTGATCTCTATCTGGGAAGGCATTGCTGACAATAGGTAGAATAAATGGTGTCTTTGAATGCAATTTTTGCATGTGTGGGAAAGTGAAAATGGGTGTTTGATCTTCAGTGGCAGGAAAGTGGGCTAAAATTAGGAAGTAGATCATCTATGCAATCTTGGCTTAATGAAATTCATAAAATTGAAAGGTGAAAACATCCAAAATACCTGGGATTAAATGGAAGAAACTGAGACAGGTCACTGAAATATGTAACTTGTGCCTTCTGCTTTGGGGTGTTACTATTAAATGTCATTTTGTGTCTCAGTTCTGTTTATCCTGTCAGTGGTGGAGAGAATGTTCCACTGACTTCAGAGTTTAACTGGTACTGAGAATTAATTCCTCCAGATTGCACTATTTTAGGTAAGACTTTCCAGGAAAAGTCCCCCAGGTAAACATTCTTGGGTTTTCTCTTGGGGTAGGAAACCTTTCCTTAACTATTGACAAATGTGGAGAAAAACATACTTTGAAAAAGAATGGACTGGAGAAACCTGGCTTAGAGTTTTGGGGTGGGGTCCTTTTGGTTTTGTTTGGGGTTGATTTTTTTTAATGTCTGGCTGATAGTGTTGGCTGGAATCTGCATTGAGGTGTGTTCAGTGTGCCCAGAAAGGCGGCAATCTGATCTCATCAAGGCTTGGCCTAAGAATGTAATAAATTGTCAATGCAGGACTTGTGCATTCATTTACACTAATACAGAGTGTCTCATTTCTGAGAAGTAAATCACAGTGGCTTTAGTACTTTATTTTCCATCTTGTATGTAAGTAAACTGCAGGATCAACTGGGAGGTGGAATCAATCTGCTACTTATTACCTCGAAATGTGACACCCTATTTTAAGTGCCTTATTCCCTTATGATTTAGACAGAGGAGTGCATTACATTCAAACAGTATAGAAACCAGCTTTACTCTTAGTGGGTTGTTCACTTTAGATGTGATGGATTTACATTTGTGAAAAACTTTCAGCACATCATTATGTTATTACATAGAGTTTCAAACAGACTGAAATAGAACAAGGAAAGTAATTCCAGTTTTTCCTGTCATCTAATAAGTGTTAATAATTCTATAGGGTTTTTTCCTAGCACTGTATTCCAATACTTGAATAATATATTTTTGATCAGTTGTTTAATTTCTCTTTTTTTTTTTTTTTTTTG
>VYZT01048717.1:126981-374818 GCA_013400735.1 Pomatostomus ruficeps
TTTTTTTGTTTAACATTTCTTAATAAATTGTTTTCCAAGGAAACTGTGATTTCTTGCAGAGCATAGGACATTTCAGACACTTTCCCAAATGGGTTCTTGTGGTTTAACACAACTTTTCTCCACTAATTTGTGCAAGTAAAAAGATGATGCTTTGGGGTTTGGTGTTGGTGGGTTTGTTTTGCCTTGGGTTTTTTGTTTTTGCGGGTTTTTTTTTCATGGAGGTCATGGAATGATAACTAAAACACAACTGTTCTTCCAACATTATAGTCTGGGGCCATACACTACTGAGATCGCTAATAATGTTAACTTATGTCATTGAGTTTTTCATCATACCTTTAAACTGAATTTTCATGTGTTTATCTACTTTTTAAGGAATTAATCAGAAACATACAGCTAACTTATTTTCACTTTAAAAACCCTCTCAGTTTAGTTGAATAAAAAGACAGCACCCATAATACTGGTTGTCTGAATAATTTTGACTTCTTGGTCACACTGTGTATGACTTAGTTGGGATAAAAGTCTCTGATTATTTTTGTAGCTCTGCTCTGCTTTTTCTACTAGAAAGTTTTATAAGTTTTATTTAATTTCTATCAAGTTGTTTACAAAATCAATGTTATAATTTTGAAAATATTAAACTGATTAAATTAAGAGAAGGTTTTCTCATGCAAATGAAAGAGGAACCCATTTTCTGAAGCTAAGCCTTTGGACCCCAAATCAGAAAAACACTTGAGCATATACTTTATTTTAGCATGTTAATGTGAAGTTGTCGTGGAGTTTTGTCAAGGCACAGTGACTTTTTTTGTTGTGTACTATTTAAATGGAAGGCATATGAAAGCACCCAATTCTTGTGAACTTTAACAAAGTTCTTATGCCTGTACTGGTTGCAGCCATGATCTTTGATAGCCTCTGTGTTCTTGCAAGTAAATCTTACATTTGGAGTACAGAATTTGGTATGAGGAGGAAATACCCACACTGCCAACTTCTCTCATGTACTTAGCACTCAGGAAATACCTGCTCTATGGGAGCAGTGGCAAAGGGTAACTATTTTATTCCACAAATGAACACAGCTGATAAAAAATTCAGCATAGAAGTCAAATGACCAGATAAACTGTATTCAGGTGCACAAAATTGTAAAGATATCTTGAATCATTACCTGGTACTTGAACCAGTTTGCTTTGACCAGCTTTTTTCCCCTTCCTGTTTTATTACAGGCATACTGTATGCTCAATAGTAAAGAGAGGGGAAAGCATATGGCCTCCTGTTTGAACTTCTGTAATTAATCCTTCCAAATACTATTTCCTTGGAAAGTTATTTTTAATTTTATTACGGTCTGTTCTTGTATTCTCCCACACAATCACTTGGGCAACATTTGTATCGATGAAAACGACATAAAGCAGCTCTTAACTAAAAGGAGACTGCTGTTTTACACAACATGTAAATGATTAAGTGATAGATTTTTATTACTGTTTGTGTGTAGAGTGCACTACAACATTTGAGCATTAACTCTCCCCCCATCCTGCCCCAAATCTGTGCAGTCCTACAGGGTGTGTTTAAGATTTTTTTGCTGTTTAAAATCATATGGCTTATTGTTTAGAAAGCTTTTTAAAGCACCAGTTATTTCCTTAGAGTTAAATTGATATTTCTGTGTATGTTCTGTGGATTCTTGCAGGCATGCAAAATAAAATTTTGCACTGTGAAATTACTAAAAAAGAAGCTAAAGATAGTAGTCATAAGTGATGAAAAAATACTGACAAATACAAGATGATCAAGTTGGTCCTATCCCATTCAGTATCTTGTATAAGAAAAAGACTAAAAGAAAAAAGAAAAAGTCTGTCCATTCTTAAAACCTCCTTTGTTGTTTGCCTACACAGAGCATTATAGATGTGTGCACTGAGCGTGGCTACTGGGTGCTGCAGCCCTGTGAGGGAACATTGCAGATGAAATTATACAATGATGGAGAGCAGTAAGGTTTCTATTTCTGAATACCTGAAAATGTTTTCCGGAAGTCCAGGCAAAGCAACTGAGTTGAATTGTATGATTATTTTTGTTTTACAGAGAACATATTAAATGATTTTGATTACAGTTGCCTACAAAGAATGGAAAGGTGACAAATGCTTTCTAGATATTTCCTGGGCTTGTCTTGAAATGTAGGTTGAGAGAAAGTCTTCTTCCAATTTAATCTTGAAATGAACTAGAGTTATTCTAAATTTCCTTCTTTTGGATAGCTTATAGTAAAATCCACCCTTTAAAGATATGTAATGGAATGTTTCTTTTGTCTCTTCCCCTCTTCATCCATATCAATTTTTCATCAGATTTAGTAAGGAGCTTTCTACAGCTATTTTAGCCTGAATGCTCTTGATTTTAAAGGTTGTAATTGGGAGCATAATTTCAGTTAAGAGGTCTACTGGCAAGAAATAAAACTGACTAGAAACAGTGGACATAAAATGTGGTTTTATTCAAATAAACGAAAGGATGAAAGCAATGTTTAACAGATATCTCTTAGCAACTTAATTCCTATTCAGGGATCACAGCAAGTTCACATTTCCAGGAGTGTGATCAAGGTCTGCCTCTTAGGACTGTTCGCTTGTTGGTTTTGTTCTTTGAAACTGAAATTGCTGAATGGTACCAGAGAGGACAACACAGGCTCGACTTACATAGGCACAGTCCTCATTAATTCAGGTGGAGTATTAGGTCAGCAGCTCTGCAAAACCAGGATTGGGCAGTGCCATGGCTGCAAATTCAGTTCCTGTTTTTCTTCAAAGATATGCTTTTCAATTCTGTCACATAAAAACATTGGGCTTAAATGGAGCACTTCTTTAAGGCTAAATGAAGTCATGCTTCTGCTGAATAGCAACACTTTTTCTTGGCCTACATATATGAATTATACATGTGAAATAGAGCTGTCAAAATGTCAACTTTAAGCTCAGGTGCTTAAATAATATTAGTTATCATGACTAGTTCATATATTTTTAAGTAAAATTAGTTGGATTGTATAATAGTTTTAGGAAACTATTATAACTGCTTTTGGTTTTTTATAAAATACGCACGTGAACTAGCAAAGAAATTTATGTTTGTTAATTATGGAAAAATCATACTTTTACCTTTAGTCTAGTTTTGCCTCTTTTTTCAAGAGATCATGTTATGCTTTCAGAAGTCTATGACATCTCTGTTGCACTAGGAAACCTTACAGCATCTCAGAGCAGCATTGCATTTATTTAGGATACACAGACCATCCTCACGGAGAGCCTTGGTCTTTAGTGCCGCTCATGTCAAAGCACACGATGGTGTCGTGCTCCACACTCTAACCAGAAGATACCAGGTTTGCTTCTGGAATTGGCAGCCAGTAGTAAGGCTTTGTTAATGTTCTAAACTGTCTAAAATGTTTTCATTTTCAGTCTGTTTTATTAACATTACTCTAAAATGGGATTCGTTACCGCTCTAAGTGCTGTGGATTTGTGATAAATTTGATTGTCAAACAGTAAGCTGGAGCTTAATGCCCCAAGTGAGGTGATCAGAAGGGCTTGGTGCAGAAATGGACGGGAGCTTATGAATTATCAACTGCTTGATGCCTTAGCCAAAGGCAGCTTTGTTATTTCTCTGCCCCAGTACAAATAAGTGAGTCTCAAACTTTTAGGGAATGTGAGGTGTAACTGAGGACTTCATTACTGTGCTGTGGTTGTAGGTGCTTAAAAAACTCAAGAGACAGATAGATAAATCTGCAGAGAAAAAAACACTCCCTCAGCAAGGAGTGCTGATAGAAAAAAGTTGATTTTGAAGGTTAATGGAGATGGAAAAATAGATCATTCTATGCTTTCCATGGGACGGTCCTGTTTTCTGCTGGCTACTGTTGCAGAAACAATTGTCATTTGGGGTGGGGGCAGTTTCTATGTGGTAGTTGATTTGTTTGAATGAAAACACAAATAAAACCTGCATCCTTTGGCTTATTTAGGATCAGGGCTTTTGAGTTACTTTTGTTTCACTGAAAGACAAGCAGGTATGTAGAAATAAGGAGAAAAGTGTTTCTTAGCATAAGCCTTCCCTCTGTGTTTGAACTGCAGATGAGTAAATATTCCTCGGCTCTGAGGCCTGACCTCAAAACTGTAGTTTAATAACTAACTGTAGCTTTAGGAGGTTCTGTCACAGTGATCTCCCGCGTCTCTGTCACAGAAGCAAGTTGAGTGTTTCTTTAGTATCTGTCCTTCAGGATACCTTTGTCATTGCTCTCCATGACACTTCTGTTTCTCAATTTTTTCTTTCTTTTCTCCTGTGCTTGGATTCAGTTTAACTTGCACCTAATTTTCACACTGCAAGAATAAGAAAGAGACACTCTTCATACATTGGTTACCTGTTTGATATGCCATTTGCTACAGAAATTATATCAAGGGAAATAGGTCTTTACATTCTAAAGACAAACTAAGGCATTCTGTGCCCCATTCCTAATGTTCACCAAGATTTTGACTAACAGAGGAGTAGAAAGTAGCACTGCATAACTTGTCATGCATTCATGTTTTGCTTGTGCTCTCACACAATTTAATCTGCCTGCAAAATAGATGATGAAGCTGGCTCTAGTTACAAGCAGTGGGAGGCTTTACCTTTAGCAGGTGAGTCATTACAACATAACATTCCATTTTAATGCTGTTATGCAAAGCCTATTTTGCCGTTTTCTTGTGATGTATGGTTTGTGCAGAATTTATGAAAGAANGCACTCCCACCTCTAAGACCGTAATTTATAGATAGATGTTCTTATACTCTTTAATAGTTCTTTCCCATTTCTTTCTGCTAATAAACTATGTTTTCCCTGTTATAAACTAGCATGAGTTAAACACTGAGTTCACCTGACTCTCGCAACCACAGACAACGTTGCAGGATGACACTTCTTTACCCCTCGTAATATGGATTCTTTAATATGCTTAGGGTAAAGTGAACTGATTATAGGAAGCTCATTGGTGAGATATTTTAGTAGTAAAACAGCTTCAGGCTCTGGTAAGCTAACACCCTTACAGGAGATAAGGCATAAGTATATATTGAATGCAAAAATGTAATCCTGGTTAAAGCTTTCTGGAGACAAAGTATTGAGACCTTGTGTGGGGCAGTCGTTTTGCTTTTAAAAGACTTCCTCAGCCCACCTAGTAGAGTTTGTGTTCTCCTGTATTAGAAGAGCGATCTCTGTAAATTGTGGGTTGTACTGAGCCAGCTCAAGATGAGCTATCAGCTGTACGATGTAGAAACTTGTTGCCATTCAGGCAATAGAATTGCTTCAATAAAAATGACCATCATTGTTTGAAGAGTACAATATATTTCTTAATTTATTCTAAAATGTGTAGTTATAATTTGTAGCTCCAGTCTTCAGTGCAGTTGGAAGATTTGCATTATGAAGAAAAATATTCCGGTTAAAATAAGATTTGCTCATAAATGATTCATTTGGCAGTTATTAAATCACGTTCTAACTCTCACCTGCCATAAGGAGTTTATCAGAGTGCTTTAATGGCATGGCAAACAGCTGGCTGTCTATTAGCCTTCTAAAGCTGGAAAGCCACTAGCCAGTTTACTATGTTAGATTTGTTCTTTACAGGGAGTTATTTTACAAGCTGGATGGTGTTGGAAGGCATTTTGTTTTTAGTTTATGAATACTTTATTTCTGTGGTAAAGAAAGCATAAGTGAGGTTTGCATACCAGGAGAAGTTTAATTACCACATAACTAGATGGAGTGGCAGTTAGATGACCAAAGGACACTTCAGAATTCATGTGCCATTTGCTCTTGCTGTAAACAAAATCCAAATCTGCTTGCCCTTCCAAAGCCAAGGAATGAGCTTTTCACCTGGGAGATCAGCACAGAATGGGACAATGACTCTGAAGCCATCAGAGGTGAACTCCCTCAGAACTCTGCTTTGCCCTCCCCGTCTCCGGAGCGTGTGCTGCAGTCATGTCTACATATCAGTGGGTTGGTTGGGGTTTGTCTGGGTACAAAGCATGTCAGCAGCAGTTTTGAGAAGTGTGCACAGCTCTGGTGTCTCTGTATGTACATGGTCATGTGATAAGACAACACAAACTGTGCCACTGAAATGAAGAGGAAAGTGTGCTAGAAAGGAGTCAGTAGCTGGTGCAGGAGTTGGTCCTTGTCTGGATTAAAGACAGGAGCTCATAATCTAAAGGTTGGTTCTGATTAGTACAAGGGTTGATTATATAGTTAAATACAGCAAATATGTAGCATATTTAGTAAAGACTTCAGCGCTTGCTTGGCTATTAGCTCAGTGTTTTTTCTCTTTGTTCATAATGTCTGTTTTCATTACGGGATTGCCAGAAAATTGGTGGGTGTGTGTGCCACCAAGGCAGTCCACAGAGCCCTGAGACTGTAGCTGCACTGTTGGTAATTTTGTAAGTGTTTAAAAAATGGAGTTTACCTCAGTGCAGTTTGCAGGTAACTTGTGTTGGTCTGCAATTTGGAATATACTATAAATAAGAGCTGTAGTTTATATTATTTTAATTCCTCAGATAGTATCTGTGCATGTGATTTGCTCTGTTGGTGCCCTGGGCCCAGGCAGAGTCCCTAAATAAAGGTCTAGAGCTGTGCAGGGATGTGGTGTACCAGCTGCAGGGATCTAGGTTAAACAGTAGGTTGCAAACAGACTGAACAAGGCAGGTGCCTGATACAGTGGAAATAGTTCCTAGATAATGCAGATTTTCAAGTGTTAGAGAAATACAGATATTCCTATTTACATTCCTGAGACTGCTCTTCAATGTTACCTGAACTGAAAGTTTTTCAAAACATCAGCAGTGCCATGCATGACCAACCTTTAACTTTTCTTCCTTGATGAAATTCTTTGATAGCAGAAAGAATTCATTCCTGCTTTTTTCTGTCCCTATGTACTGATACTGTGCTTCATTCCATTCTGGACTATTTTGACTCTTTTTCTGTGCTCAGACAAGTTCTGGGGTTTTTTTTATCTTTTTGCCTTTTGAGTTCACTCATTTACTCTTTGTTATATTCTTGAGGGGAGCATGATCAGAGTTCTGTAACACTGTTTATGTAAGCGTGCAGTCAAAACTGCATACCTGCATGCCAAGGGTGTGGCTTTTGATTACGTGCTGGGTATAAATAGCATGAATACAGTAAAGAATTTGAGATAGATTATGAGATACTATCTTTTTAATCATGATCCTTGCCAGATGTAATCCTTAGATAAGATTCGCACTTCCGTGACTTCACCACTGATAAGATAATAAGGCGAATTACACTCAAAGGGCCTCCCAATGTCACTTAAATCAGTCACTTGTTTTTAGCATAAGCTCTGTGGAAACAGAAGCAGAAGGACTCTTACATAAGACTCATTGCTAAACATGGTATTTAGTTATACATGAGACACACTCAGGGAAAATCTCAGGTGACAAAGGAAGATGCTTCAGAGCATTAATCCCAATATAGTAACTTACCATATACTGACAAATATATCCAAGCTTAAGTAATTAAATCTTTTTTTGAAGACACACTATGATAAGGAGTAAGTGTCCTGAGCAGATTAAATTTCTTTTCCCTCTCACATTCGGCAGTTCAGCAGCGATCATTCTGAAATCAGTCTCTCCTTTCCCTCTTCTGCCTTTTTTTTTTCTTTTAAGACCTCTGGGGTTTGCTTGAACACTTATAGCGGCCTGGGTATAAAAAAATGGATACTCTTTTCTCTGGTCTCTCAAATGCAAATTTATGACCTCCTATTATTTGTATGCCACATTATCTTCATTATTTAATCTTGTTATCTTGTTTTCCTTTTAGTATATCCAGCTTGTTCAGATTGACAGTCTAAATATACCTTTATTTAAGACAATAGTGTCCTATCCCTTATATCCAAAATCTTTAGTTCAAAGAAATCATCACTGAAATTGTTGAATGTCTCTGTCGTATCAGTGGAATAATTGCATCAATATTTGCATTTAAAAGATTACTGAGATTAGTTTAGCACCCAGGAACTTAGGTTTCATTCCATCGAATTCATTTTGGTTTACTCTTGAATAAGTCAGAAGATGGAGCCCAGGTCAGTGTCAGTGCAGCTCTGATGTGTTGGGTCTATCTGTGTTCATGCATTTATTACAGGACAGATTTCCAGTTGAGCCAAGCAGCCTTTGGAAAATTCTCCTATTAGCTCTGTGAGAAGGGGAGGGCGCTATGGGGCCATGGGGGTTTATTTTCCCTACTTCTCTGTAGTGGCAGCTTCTCTTCTGCCTGAAAAAGTAGTTGCTTCTATTTTTAAGAGGCGCTTAAGTGCGAAACTCTGTAACTGATCACACGTTCACATTTGTTTGACTTGGTGTTCCTTGCTTTCCACAACCTGTGTGAGGCAGGTGAAGGAATACTGAAAGGCAGCAATTCTGTACTGCTGAAAGAAATCTCAGTTTTAACATCGTCACAGATATCTGTAGGGTGAAATAGTCAATAGTTGAGATGAATTCCTATTTTAAAGATTTGTGAAATGATTGCTGGAAGCAGTGGTGTGTAAATATACGTAAATGCGTTATTTTCTCAGTCTTTACAAATAAATGGGAAATGTTTTAGGAACAGCCTCCACTTAACCTGCAAGCTGAAATGTAAGTTTAATGAAGAGCTGTAAATGGAGGACTGTTTTCCCTTTTCCGAGGTGTAACCCATCCTCCCAGTTGCACCTGCTTGAATTACTTCTTTTCAAGGGGGTACCACGTGAAGTGGAGCACAGACTACGCTGCGGGGGCAGAACAGGGGTAGTGTTACAGAACGTGTGCAAGAGGCTTTTTATGAAGGTGCATAACCTGCTTCATAAAGTTTTCAAGCTCTTTTGTTATTTCTGCAGATCAGTGAATGTTAAAAGAGTTATGTGATACAAGTAACACAATACTTGTTATTTCCAACTGTTTGACTACATTAGCTCTAGACAAAACTAAAAGAGGAAAAACAGCTTTAATTGGTACATTGAAGGTCACACTTCTTTCAGACCTCGAATGTATGATGCTAATTAATATATTACAAATGCCCATACCTAATACAACAAATTAAATTCTTCTTCCACTTGTGTTGGAGGGTTTTATGTCAGAATTGTAACTGTAGTCTGTTGTTTCTATAGCTAGAAGAGACTACCTTCTGTGGAGTCTTCCTCCCTGGAGATATCCAAAAGCAGGCTGGGCATGGTCCTGGACAACCAGCTCTGCCTGGTGCTGTTTGAGCCAGGGAAGTGGGACCATAGGACCTCCAGAGGTCGCTGCCCAGCTCAGCCATTTGGTGATTCTGTCATTTACCCTGCAGGTTGGTTAGATGGAGCCAGAGCATGGAACTACTGCTGCTGTCCCCGGGTGCACAGCTGTTTACAGGTGTATTGTTTCTGTGCGTGAGGGGGAAGCTGTGTTCAGTGTCATAAAGGAGCAAATAAAAGGCAGTAACAGCTAGCACAAATAATTTTTCAATTTGAAACAAGTACGTTACTAGTGTGGAAAGAGAAATAAGATGTCTAATTGAATTAATATAGGCATTGTGTCAATGATGCCACCATTGTGATTAATGAAGATTAATTTCCTTCAGAATGAATGCTCTATATAACAGCCTCCTCTTTTGTCAAAGATGAAAAATATCAATGAAGTCAGATTTAGTAGAGTAATATGCAGTCTAAGTACTTAAAAGTGCAAATTGTCATTTTTTATTTGTATTTTCCTGCTTGGGTTAGGTGGTAGCTTTAAATGCCCTTCTGCACAGCCTCTGTGGTTCCAGGTGTGCAAGAGAGAATCAGGCTATTACTCCAATTATGCCACTGCAATTGAGGGAAACGACTGATGGAAGGGGAGGGATGTTGGCCTCATCTCTTCCTGTTTGTGAACACCAAAGTGTGCTCCTTGTCAGAAAACTCTGCTTGCCTTTGGGAAGGCGGCCAACAGGGAGTTCCTTTAGCAGAACGAGCTCTTCTGCCAGTGTGGAGTGATTTCAGTGTGTGTTAACTGTTAGGCTGAGGTGCTGAGCAAGGAGGGAGGAGACTCATTTGTGGTCTGTGTGTAACACAAATTTTAGGAAAACTAAGTTGTTTGCGCCAGTGGATTGTTCTAAGAAGGTATTTGAGCAAATTTTCCTATCCAATACATTTGTGTCAAGTAAAAAGTGGCAAATGCAGTCACTCTGCCTGATTTGGTACTTAAGGGATGCTTTTTAATTTATCTTTTATCACTATTATTAAGTGCAAAAGGAAGGTTATGTCTGATAAGGTGACCCACTTCCTATTCTTGCACAACAGTACTCTGTAGAATTTCACAGCATAAATCAGTCAATGTATTGCTGAGTTAGACATTAAAAAAATCATAAACATGTTAAGAAGCTTAAACATTTAGAACTTGTGTCTTGAAATCCTTGGTTTTCCGTGTAAGATTTCTTAATCAAATATGAAGCTGCTGTCTACAGTTAATTAGACTTAGATTGTCTCTGCTGAAAAGCCAGTAAAGAAAAACAAAAATTTAAGTATCTTGGGTTTGCAAAAGGTGATAAAGCAGTACCTGTTCTTCCGACTAGTCTCAGGAAGCACAAGCAATTATCCTTACGTGTATCCTTATATATCTTCATGTTCTGCTTTAAGAATATTATTAAATCCATTGATCCTCTTAGTGAATCAATAATCTGGATAATCACTTTAAATTTAATCTTTCATGTCATAAAGAGATGTCTAGGCTTTCCAGGTAATATCAGTATACAAATTTTTCCTTGATAAACTCACAGAAGATGAAAAGGGAGATTGATGTTGATCTTGTATAACCAAAAGGATTATTTGGAAAAAAAATTCACCTTGGAAAGTAAGTGGGACATACTGCTGGGTATTTGTAGGATTCTTTTCCTTTTCTCTTACCCCTCTACATATCATTCAAAAAAACCTTTGCAACTTAAAATACAAAGAAAACAGTCAACAACAGTGAAACCCATGCTCTGCTATGCACTACCATGTGCAGTTTTAGTTATGGAGCTGAAATGAGGAACTAATTATCTTTTCCTAAATGCTGCCTTTTATTACATTATTTTTAAAGGTGAAAGTAGGCTTTTGGGGTTTTTTAATATTGAAATTCAGTGGATTAAATTACTTCCACATAAAATATTCTTTTTTTGTTTGTATCTTTAGCTGAAAGGACTACTTTGAATTTGCTTCTTGTATCTTCTAGCCTACAGATTGCCCAGTTTGACTAAATTCATTAGTTAGAAATAGTAATAAGAGATGACATATTATTCATAGCAGCTTCTGTTGCAGTTCTATGACACCAGAAATTATAAATGTTTGAAAATTGCCGGGGGGGAAAAATCTAACAAGGATTAGAATATGATAAATTCTCTTGTCTTAGTTAATATAGTATATATTAGGTACACATACATGGATTAAATTGCTCTGTATGAATTCATGTCTCTGTGGTATTGGGAAACTTAGGCTTATTTTGAGTTAACATGATTTTCTGAGGATTGTCTATAAGGATTCAGTGATGAAGGGACTATTTTATTTTTAGGATATTAGAAAGTAATGTCCAATTTCTGCTGGGAAACACCTAAAGTAGAAAAAAAGCGCAGTATTTTGATAAAAGTATTGGGAACATTGTAAGTGACTAAAATTTATGCAGTGCCTGGAAATTATGTGTAGTAGGGCAGAGTCAGACTGTGAGTGCAGTTCTCGTGTGTTGCTGTCCAGTGTGAAGGAGCTGCATGAGCCTGGGGTGAACACAGGTTAACCAGAAGAGTTTGCTCTGGGCAGAGGGCCTGGAGCACAGGGCGTGCTTGGGGCCAGCTGCCTCGAGACAGGGCACAGGAGCAGAGCCCCTGGCACTGGGAAGGGCTCGCGGAACTCGGCGGGATGGGAATCCAGGGCTCTGTTACTGAGCTGGATCTTAGAAATATTTGCTTAGGAAGATCACCAATTAAATTGTAAACAACTCTCAGAAGTTACAAAACCAGCAGTGAAAGCTTCTTTGTTTCTGTATCTGTCCTTGAAGCTTGGGTGTGAACGGAGAATCTTCTCTCCTGTGCTTCAAGACTTCAGTCCTACAACTGAATCGGGCTTGGATTGTTTTCTTTCAACAACCAGTGCTGCTGGAAAAAAAAGCTTTAATTTTAGGTTTCTCTTCTCATGTTGATCTCAGGGTGTCTCTCCCGTAGATCAAAATGCACATGGACTCTCTGACGGCCTCCTTGAGGTGTGGTGTCTGTTTTTTCTGTGCAAACCTCACTTTTGACTGTGTGCTTCACAAGCTGTGCTTGTCTTTTTTAAAGTATGTCTTTTTTATTAAAAAGATAAAAAGCTCAGATGAGATAGCAGTTATTCCATATGTAATTAGAGGAGGGATGAAATGCCTGTGCTTTTATCTTGAAAAAATTTGGCAGAGAAATTTTGGTTTTTCAGTTCTGCAGATGCAATAAAATCCAGAGCTCAGTTAAGAGTTCATGTTACCTTATGCAGAAAATATCTTGCCTTCTTTCTCTGATGAGTTAACTGGACACGGATTTTATTGTGTGAACCTTATGTGTTGCTTTATTTTTAATCCAAAGCCATGAAATGTATTGTTCTTGTGAAAAATGTTATCCAAATATTTGAAAAACAAAATTTCCAATTGGATTGCAGCTGAAGTAGGGAAGAATAACATGAAAATGTTTGGAAGGCTTGAAAAGAATGTTCATAGTTTCAAAATGGGGGAGGGAGGGAGAACAGAAGGAATGAAGAAGTAAAAGTGAAGTTACCACAAAAAAGGCAAAAGTCCTTTCTGTACTAATTGTGTTTCGGTATTGAGGAGATGGAATTTTGTGACTCTCTGTTGACTTCCACTATTAGGTGAAAGGGAGCCAGGGATTTTTTTTAATAGAGACTCTCCTGTAAAGAAAGAGGGAAACAATAGCCAGCTGTCACAACAAGCTGATATATACCTTTGATCAGCCAAATGAATGTTGCAGGCATTTCTTATAGAAAGGAGATTGCTTATCGATCTATATCAAAATATGCATGCTAATCCCAGGCAGCAGAGAGTATTTTCAAGTGGAGTTAATAATCTGATTGCTGTCCTGTCTGGTGCAATTCACTGAACTCGAAGCTCTAATCAGTCTGGGGTCTTGCAGTCAAATGTATTTTGCTGCTTAAATTTGGATTTGTGACATTGATTGAAGAGTCCTTGTAAAGGTGTTGACAAATCAAATTGTTTGTTCCAGTAGTGTTTTGCTAGAGATCAAGTCCAAAGTAATAAGCAGTGAATTTGTTCATTACTAGTAGGGTGAAAGGAATGATAAAATTCACCTGCATCATTATTGCAGACACAGTATCAATAAAAGATATGTTTTGAGTGAAGAAAAGGTACTAGCATTTGTGACTGAATGTGATGAGTGACGAAAACTGAAATACAACATTGTAATTCAAGAGTTACTTAATAATGGCTTGGAGAAAAATAATATTTTTAAAAACCCATCTTTACAAGTCAGGGAGAAGAAATAAGAAAAAGGCAAATTTTAGAGCAGTGTTTGGGATTTAAATTAGTTTATTGGATTAAAAAATGTTACTGAAATATGCAGTTTAAAATACAAATGTTTGGATCAGTCTTATTCATGTACTGAAGCTGTGGCTACTTTCCATGATATTAATTTCGATTTAATTAAAATACTGAGGTGTATACACTGGGATTTGTGTTCATTCAAAATGTAAGATTTTACATGACATACCTTGAAAAAGGATTTGTAGCAAAGGACAACAAACTTGTGCTTTGCTAAGTCTTTAAGTGGGATTCTCAAGTAATCTATCTTTCCATTAATTGATGGAGTATTAATTGTGCTTTGTTATTTGATTTGTTTCTTCAGCAGTTTCTGTGAGAAAGATATTTGCCTAAAATATTATTCCTGTGGCTCATATTTTCTTATAAAAAATTAACTTGAAAAAGGGAAACCATTTAAGTTTCACACCTCCTATGTGTGTGGCAGATACCAGATTAATTTGGTTACTTTGATTCTTATTTTTGAGCAATGTGAATTAAGTTTATATGTGACTCTCATTTCCATGTTGTTCTACATTGATTATCAGCCAGGTGAATCTAGTTCCTGAACTTTAGCCTCAGAACCCATAAATATGAGAATAGCCTCATGTTCCTGTATTTCTCTCAACCCATTGTAAAACCTTGTGCATGGAAAGTGAGTTTGCATTTCCCTGCTTAGGTCATAGCATTAATTCTTATTCTAAAAGAAATTTTGGAACTTGAGTTCCAGAAAACGCTGACAGGTTTGGAGTGTTGAGATTTATCAATGTTCTGCAATGGGGAAAAAAAGTAAAAACATTCTTTAAAATTTGGTTATATACGCTAAAATAAAAACTAACCTCTGAGTGAGTAAAGGATGTGTGCCTAGAGATGCTGGAAGCCAAGTTCCAGGTTTGCTTTTCTAGAGCAAAAGTCTCTGTTACAGAATTGGATTGAGTAGATATTAAACACTGTTCACCTCTGACCAGGGCCTTGGTGCATCAGTCTGATCTGACATGACCCTCTGTGGATTAACATATTGCTGAAATATCTGACAAATAGTTATACTCTAATTAAAAAAAAAAAAACTAACCAAACAAACATGTTTCAGCTAATTTTAATTCAGTTGTTTCATCCACATCTTTGTTAGCTGTCCAGTGGGCCATCGCTCACTTGAAATGGTCAGTCACAAAATAGACTGGATTAAGAAAAGGGTGTTCTTGGAACTCTGATGGTTTCTGAGTAATCATAGGGTTAATGAGCTTGGAAGTGACCTCCAGGGTCTCTATTCTGACTTCCTGCTTGAAGAAATCAGCTACAGGATGAGGCCACTTCACTCCAGGCTTGGTCCTTTAAGCCTTGAAGTTCCAGGGACGGAGCCTGTGCAGCCCCTCTGGGCAGTGTCCTCTGGGAACAGCGTTCTCCTCATATTCAGTCAGGGCTGTTTCAGTGCATGTTCTCTCTCCTTTATTCTTACTCCACGTCTGCTGGCAAAGGTTTTGGAACCTCAGCAACCTCCTGTGCCAGAGTTGGTACAAATCCCTGTCGGTGTCAGGTGGGTTATGTGCAGTTCAGAAGCAGGCTCTGTACTCAGGGGTGCAGCACAGGGCTGGCAGCAGTGGGAGATGTTTTAGGAGGGGGACAGACATGAATAACCAGAACCACAGGTGAGGGGGATCCCCAGAAGCTTCTTGGCTGGGGTTACTGAAGGATGCTGGCACCTGGCTGCCTTGGCCCCCTTGCTGGGCCAGGAGGATTTGCCATCCCAGTCCTAGAGCCTATCCAAACACTCAAATGCCTCCTTTTTTCTCTGGGAAAGCTGTGTCCCTGGAATGAAATACCTTCTTTTTTTTCCTGCTCCAAAACAAAAGATCATGACAGAGAATGTCATTCCAAATACAAAATACTGGAGGTAGCCATGGATTCTTTTTCTTGCATTTTCTAATCCTTCCTGAAATGGGGCTTTGTGTCCGTTTTATATTTGGGTTTTCCTCCTACTGTGTATTGATTTAACAACTAACCAAATGTTATTAAACATTTTTCCTTTTGGAATATGATTATGTTCTCAGTTTGATAGACTGACCTTTTTCTTTTTTCCTTTTGACATGCCTGCAATTCATCCCATCAAACATAATTCTTCTGATGTTTTGCTTTTTTTTCTGTCCCCCCATTTAATTTTGGTGTCTAGGGCCCCCTTCTGTTTCAGAGAAAGGCAGTGAAATGCCTAAGACTGCAGTCTGAAAACATTTTTTTTTTCTTTATAGTGGTAACTTATTTCCTTTGTAGTCAAAAAGTTTCTCTTTTCTTACAAGAAGGTCTCCTAGACTCAGTGACATGGATAATTTTGCTTTCTTTTTGTATCCTCAAGTAGTCCCTTACTCTCCCACTCACATGCCCCTTGGGTTTTTTTGTGGGAGTTCTGTGTCTGAGAACCATGCCCCATCCCACACAATCCTTTATGAAAAAGAAAAAATGTAAACTACATAACCCTTCCAGAACATGTTTCGAAACCACAGCAGCCATCTGGTTTTCCAGAAGGCCTGCTGTTCTTTTCATGTTTAGAGGAATAGTTTGATAACAAACTTGTCTAATAAATATAGAGCTGAAAGACAACAAATAAGTGTTTGCCGTCTCCTGACATTTTTGATGTTTTCCTAATTTATAACATTAAAGACTGTTAAAACAGATGGGGTTTAATATATTCTCCTGTACAAACACATGGCTGAAGTTGTGTACAATATCAGCGTGTTGGGTTATGCATACACGATCAGATTGCACTTCATCCCTTTATTCTGCAGGAACAATGTTTAACTACTGCAAGCATTTTTTGGTAAAGGTAATCTGTTAACCCTCATAAAAAAAATGTACTGTGCATTGTAGTAAACAAAAATGTAGTGTAGCATAATTATTAATCATCTGTGTAAATACTTTGGTTTATGATTGAATTAATGCAAGAAAGATAACTTCGGTCAAGTTGCAAATATTTATTTGGCCACATTTTGTATTAACTCGATTGTAGGAACTTCTCCTTAAACCCAGCATTGTGTTATCTGATTAAATGCTTGGCTGAAATTTCTCTTGAAATGAACAATAGTATATCAGTGTGAAAGCCCATATTCCTCCCTGAGGAGTAGGAATATGTTAAAGGAGGTGTTTAGTTGGCAAAGCTAATTTGGTGCAGACTCCATATGTATCTCTGCACCTTACCATTCTTTTCCACTTTGACTCATTGAATTCATGGCTTTGCTAACTGCTCACAAAGTGTTGAAATTTACTGTTCTGAGCCTGCTATTACAGATAAAGGGGAAAAAATAGATATTATGAAATCAAATTCAAGCAATCCCGGTTATTAATATAAAAGCATTCACCTGTATTTTTAAGGAAAGTTCCACCCATATAATAGAGTACCTCATAATGTTGGAGAGCTATTAGGATATTTAATGGTTCTAAGCAAACTTTGGAATCAGTGGGACGTAAAAGAAGGTGTCTATGCCACCCTACTGCAATTCATGTTAAAACATGGAGTAGATGCCCTCCTAATATGAAAATACCAATGTGTAGTCATGCCACAGCTTACTTTACTTTTGCTTGGGGAAAAAACTTAAGTCACTAAATCTTGACTTTACCCCATTGTTTAGTTTTACCATGACAGAACATTTTAAATGACTGCTGCTTTCTAGCAGGTGATCTGGTAAACTCTGTAAATATGAGAGAACTTTTTCTACTTGGGGGTGAGTGGGACAGAAAATACTGGCTCTGATCCAGCAAGGCCTGAAACTACCAGGTAAACTGCTTCTATGTGTAGTGGTAATGAAGAACTGAACAGGTTTGGGATCAGAGCAGTCAGCATCTATTGAGATTATCAGATCTGTGAGGTCTAAAGTAACACTCTAGTCTGCTCTTTCAGGAAGATGTGTTCTGGATTAACTTTGCAAAAAATGGGACTGTATAAAATGGCTGTTTTCAGTCTGATTTATTTTGCTTAAAAATGAGGTTTTCAAACTATTTGCTATCTTAATTTTAGCAGTTTGACTCTTTTGTGTGCTGACAAAAAGAAATATGCAAATGAGCTACCACTTCGCTTTCTAGCAAAATATATTTCTGTGCAAACACTTGACTTTATAATGTACTTCAGAGTTCTGCCTTGTAATTACAAGTTAAATCTGAATTTCTCTTTGACTTAACTGTTGGATTGTGTGAGGTTGTTTATACTTGCATTTCCATTTAGTCTAACTCTCTGTCCAACTACATGTGCACTTACTGTACATTACACTTGTGAAGTTTGGCTTAATTTACAGCAAGAAAATTTTATCAATATAAATAAATGTAACCCTTCTTCCAGTAGCCTGAAAATTTTGTTCATACAGATATTATTTTGTTACTTAGATGATGATTAAAGAATAGTAAGTAGGAATTTTGTCTGTGTAGTCCAAAGAATCAGAATTCACAGAAGTTCTGTTATTTCTGATCTCAAGTTGGTTCAGTGAATTAACTTTGAATGCACCAAAATACCTTTCAGAATGAGAATACTGAGGGTTGTACTTGTAACTTTGTTTTCTAATCTATTTTATTTTTATTTAAACCTTTTGTGGAAATCCTGATTTAAGGAAAGATCTTTTATAAGTTTTACTAAATCTTAACTATAAAGCAATCCCAAAGGAACTGCATTTTATGGCTGTGTAGGTGGCTTTTTTGGGACCAAAATTGCATCAAGGTTGGTTTTTCTGTCACACAGTTAGCATCTCCTGTAGTTCACCAGTCAGGGGTGTTCGACCATTTGGGATCAGCACTGACACAACCTCTGCCAGTGAATTTCCTGCCCTGGGAGGTTGGACAGGGACTTTCTATCCGACACATTGAAGTGCTTCAGTATCTCGCTCAGTTGTGGCTACAGCATAAGGGACAGAACGGAAGTCTGGGAAGTGAAAGGTGCCTATTTTTTGAAAATCAACTTTGCCATTGCAGTTTATTCAAGATGTTGTTTGTATTGGAATTTAATTTTGCTTGTGACATTGGTGCCCAGCTGTTATCTGGTTATGCTTATGGGTGTTTTAAAACTTGTCACTTCTAAGAGCTTGTCCCTCAGCCTGTAGCCATACAGAATTCCAGTCAGTATCAAAAAGAATCTTCCTAGGACTGTGGATTTTGTGATCTTAAATAACTGTTTTTTCTCTTTTCCTATATTCTGAAAAGAAAAACACAACAAACAAAAAAATATAAAAGCAGCCTAAAAACAACAAATATGCACCTATTTAAATCATACATTGGGATTAAAGTGTGTCAAGCTGTGAAATCTTGCATTTTACATTTCCTTCTAACCTTAAAAGTAACATTAACCTTTAAAAGTTATGTGTTTGGATATCTATTTGAATTCATGTATGGGAAACTGAATATTAAAACTAAGATTCTGGGTGTTTGGGAGGTAATGCTTTCTTTGGATTTCATTGTGATAGGAAAGGTTTTAATTTTCTTGTGTGGCTTTTTTTCTCTTGTGTTTTGAAATATTGTCAACCGTGCAGCCCAATGGATGATTAAAGTTACGCTGTGGTAGGAGTTTTGCTAGGTCTGTGTTTTACCACATTTGTACTGAATGTAACTGTACCTTTTGTGTGCGTGAAGGTCTGCTTTGTGTACTCTTTGCACCTTTTATTTTCTCTGTCTGTGGGAAAGTGTGTAATTATCAATCCATACGTAGCAGAAAGAATACATTAAATCCTAAGCAGTGTAGTTTTGATTTTAAAATATTCTGGATGGTTTTATAGTTTGCTTTGAAAGAAAATATGAATATTTTTCTCAAATCTTCCTCTTTACTTTCAATTGAGTACAAAAATGTAACTGTTTTTAATTGTTGCGTGCAGAACAACAAATCCATAAGCTATAAGCTGACTCAACTGGGGTTTACATTATAGACCACCAGCAAATGTAATTGTATGCTGTGCACTTGATGAAAAGTACAATATATATCCTCTCAGTGAGGGTTCTTTATTATAAAAGGGCTAGGTATTGCTTGGGTATTAACTATACTGTACTAAAACCCATAAACACCTTTTTACACGTAGAGTGCACACTTCAATGCAACAATCAAATACTTTTCTATAAATAACAAACTTATGGAAAAAGAGGCCTTTGATTACTTTCCAAGAATGCATTGAAACCTTAGACGGACTTTATTTGATTCCAGGAGTTGAGTGCTGGTTCGTGTATATCAATATCAGATCTCGCATAATTATTTAAAAATATGCTTTTATTTTAATATTGGAATATGCATAGCTTACAAGTGGAGTTTATCATAGTATGAAAAATTTAAGTCTTTTAGGTAGTGCTCTACATACTTTAACATTGTTAGTGCACACGAGGTAGATTTTTTTCTGTAAAAGTAATATATCTACTAAACACATGGCTAAAAGTAGTGTCAAATAAAGGGGTGAGGGTTGGAGTGGAACTTTCCTGTGGTGATTACTTGAATTCACTTCTGTGTTGAGCTTTGGGTAGAGTGTCAGACTTCCTTCCTACAAAGAATTACTGTGAAAAAAAGCCCGTTTTGTTTTATGCCCAGAACAGGTGATGCCTAAACGCTCAGCGCGCATTTGGCTGAATGTTCGGTGGAGCTGCCTGTGCCATCCATCATGGGAGCTCAGTGTCAGGCTGAGCCAGCAGCAGTTGTGCTGTCTCAAGGTGGGGCTGAGTTATGTGTCCTGCCTGCGTGGCAGATGGGACGCGGGTGCCGTGGTGCGTGAGCGGTGTCGTGCAGCCATCGCCACACGCGCTGCAGATGGCACCGAGCAACCCAGTGCGCAAAGCTGAGAACTGCAGCACGGGTGGGAGCCATGGAGAGCAGTTTGGCTGCTTGGCACTGCCCTGGGTGCGCTCTTGGTGTTGGGATGTTGCCCTGACTTTGCAGTGTTTAGTGTTTTTCCTTTTGTGATATTCTTAGAATCCTTTCTATAAACATGGCCATGGTTTCTCTGGTTACTATCTGTTCTTTTCCTATGTTTATACATTCCAGTATACTGGGTGGAGAAATATGATTGACAAATACTTTGACCAGTGGATTATGAGAGGTGGTAATTTCTACCTCCAATCCACGGTGATGTGTGAAAACATATAAATAAAAGTCAGAGGGTTCTGCCCTCTCTCTTTCTGCTCTCTCCTGCTGCTGCCTCTGTGTGGTTCTTTGTGTGGCTCTCCTTTAGGCCCTCGGCCTGGTAGGCCTGCCTGAGGAGTGCCATATTGGTAGGAATGAATGAATGAATGAATGAAAGGTGGCTGGCAATGACATGGTTCTTATAGGAATTTCAACTCATGCCCAAGTTCTAAAGCTAAACCAAAATAGTGTAATTACTTCTTTAGAGGAGATTTTGCATAGTAAAATATAAAGTGTTTATTTATCCTTGAGAGCTCACATTTTTGAAGGTGCATCTGTTTTCCATTGAAGATGCATTTTTCCCAAACTGTACGTCTGGGAAGCTTGAGTCACAAGAATGTTAGCGACTTGCACAAAATGACAGCTTGCCTTACATTAGGAGTCTTGATTTCATAGCCTGGTGGTTTGCTGTTGTTAGTCCATCCCTTTGCTTGCTTCTGGCTTTGTAAAGCATGCCTTTGAGAAATGAATTATATTTTTTTCTCATATCCTTATTAACAGCTATCACTGGCTGGAATAACCTGTTTGACTGATTTGTGTTTATGGAAGCTCACTAGCTTCCATGTACTTTAGGCTGGCTACAGGAAAACCTTCATGGTTTTCCAACAGCTTAATTTGGAGGATGAAATCCTCAGGGCGTGCCTTGGATGATGTGGGATTTCTATTTTCCCAGGATTTCTTGTGTCCTTGCTTTAGTGGGTCTATAGTGAGACCAGGTTTTGGGCTTATATAGCTGTATTACTACTTGTGAATGTGCAGGTTTCCAAATGGCTTCAAGGTAACAATTAGCTTCCTAAAAACACCTCTAGACAGCCATTTTGAAGACCTAACTTCCCAGGAATATAGATTCTGTTGTCAGAAACAGAATCAAATGGTTTTTTATGAAATTATTTCACTCCAAATTCTTTGTTTTTTGTGCTGGGACTTCATTTGCAAAGAGCTGACTGTGGTATTTATTTTGGTGCACTGATCCATTCCTGGGAGAATTGGGGTTGTGAGGTTTCTGTAGCTTCAGCAGTTTCGCTAGGTAACTAACACTTGTTAAGGTGTTGGAACAGATGCCTCATTTGCAGAGAATTACAGTGGATTATGGTATGACTTGGGTCACATAACTTCCTGTCTATCTCTTTCCTCACTATCTTCTGTAGCGAGATTCTGGACTCCTTCAAACATATTGAACTCATTCAGACTCAGCTCTTGACCAGAGCTTGTCATTGTTTATTATAGGAACTCATCTAGAGCCAAAAATCTGTTCTTGGGTCCGTGGACTGCTATGCAAACACTTCCTTCCAAAGGCTGTGCTAATTGAGGAATGAGCACCTGAATGTTCCTTTAGCACCTGAAGGAATTTGAAAGCTACGGATGTGCTGTATGAACTGTTTATAAAGAGGCAGCTGAGAAAAGCAAGTTTATTGTATAAGGGGTTTGCATTCATTACCATGAAGGACAATAAAAAGGAATGTGAAAATCCAAAAGAAAATTGAAATTTTCTGGTTGATAGGTAGATGTCCAAAATAAGCCTTCATAATCCAGAAGATATATAATGGGGGAAAAAAATATTATCTCTTAGAAGTCTCAATCTTAAAAATTAAAGTAGTGCTTTTAGAAAGCATAAATATATTTAGATCTGTTTTTTCCTTTATGCATAAGTGTACTCATGAATACACATGATAGAGATTACAAAATTTTGTGTATCTGAATTTAGCTTTTATATTTGTTTCTAATAATGGCAAAAATTTTTGCCCTTCATGAGTTACCATAAACATGATTTGATACAGCCAAGACAAGGAGGAGCTTCCTGATTTTTTTCAGTCTTATGCTACTGTAAATATTTAATCAAGTTTTAAACATTAAAGAAGCACTTGGGCCTTCCTTGTACAGTTTTCCCGGTAGAGTTGTAGATCTTATTAAAATCATTTGTTATGTTGGTAGGGCTCTTTTCAATGAATCAAGCTTAATACCCGAGTTCTTCACCTCTGGAGGAATGGGTTCAAAGATCTAGCTCAGGTCACAAGGTAAATTAGCTGGGTAACCCCAGCACAGCCCCTTGTGCATGGACAAACTGATCTCAGCTGTTCTTCCCCAGCCCCCNAGCAGCGTTTTCATCTTTACCCAGCGTGTAAAAAGACTCTGGGTTTGCAAGTTACAGGCATGTTTTGGCATTAGACATAATTCTGCAATTATATGCTCTATGTTAAGGAGCCAGGCTTTATACAGGCTGCTTTCTAAGCATAAACACACTTGAAAGTTTTGGAAATTCCTGTAAATAATTATCCATGCTCTACTCATAACCTTATTTATTCAGATAGAGTTCTGTCTTTATAGTGGACCACAAGTCTATTCAGTGCTTTCATACCAATAACTGTTGTGTTTAACAGAAATTACTGGTTTTCCCTATGAAGCATCCTTTCAGTTTTTCAGTTCTGCCATTGGTTTCTCTCAGGGTTGTGATCCCAGACTTTATTAGGGAGTTGTGATGTCAGCTTCAATGCAAATTTGATACCAATAAACTCTTCTATACTTTCTCTTTTTATACTTTGTTTTTCTCACAAAAACATCCAGATATTAGTTGAGAAGTTGTCTTATTCTTTTCTTACTAGTAGGAAAAAAATGAGGATTTGAAGCTTTTTCTTCTGTTATGATATTGAGGAGCAGTCAGAAGTACAATTCTCAGTTGGGAGCTAAACGGTAAATACAGACATTAGGGAAGACTCACATCAGCCAGCTGCACTGGGGAGCAGGGAAATGTTTCTGATCTTTGTCCACTAAATAAAGCAATGGAACAGCTTCTGAAAATGTTATTTTGAGATAAATACTAAGGATCATCCAGTTACCTTTGGTACTCTTATTCACAGTATCCACCTGTCATTCTGAAACTTGAAAGTTTTGTCATAAGAAGGGGAACTTGTCTTTGCTTGATTGCACGGTGCTAAGTGTATGTGAGTTCTTGCCTATAGATTCTGCTGTAATATTTGTTACAAAGTTTTTTATTAATTTAAAGTCCTCTTTGTTCTAAAATGGCTATAAAATAAGCTATAATAAATGTGAATTTGGATGGATTCTTGACCTCAGCACCTGGTCCTGGTCTCAGGGGAAAAATCATCTGGAGAAATTGTAGACATACGTGTAAAATTGAACCAATAACAGAAAATTAAACTGGTAGTATATTCATTTGTAGTTTACTTCTAGATTTGTTTGAAGTTCTTAATTTTATTTAGTTGATATAAAGACTCTTTTTTTACTTTTCAGCCGTGTAACTTTTGAAAGAATGCAGAAGAAATAATTGGCTTCTATCTTTTCAGTACTGTAAACCACAACAAGGTCTAATAATATTCACAGCTAATAAATAATGCAAGACTGGCAGGCTGTACAACCCTGTTTAACAGCAAAGACTTTAGGAAAGCACACAGAATCTTAAGTTCTTTCATTATTTTTGACATTGATTTGTCATTAAGAAAATATATTAGTTCAGGTTAAATTGATCTGAAACATCCATTAATATAGGTGATAGATTCCTTTTTTTGTTTCACTTCCTTGATATCTCAAATTAAGCAATGCAGAAAAAGCTAATTGTACTGAATATTTTTCTCTGATAAATTTTGTTCTGAAAATAGGGCTGGAGATCTATGGTGACAGGTGGATGCAAGTCTGTATTAGGCTTGCTGCTAATAAGGTCGGGTATAGCTGACATCATCCATCTATAAAATGGATTAAACATTACTTACCAAAATGTACCAGAATATATTCACAACTACATCTAGAGAATTAATGACCCCATAGTGCACAGAGGGGCTTGGATGGAAGGGAATATTTTTTCTCACCCTTTTTGATATCCATAGATTTATTTTTTTATACTGTTGCTTATTTATACAATTCATGCCCACTAAAACTACTCTGTGTACTCCACATAGTTGAAAATCTTCAAATGCTCTCATTTCAACAGCTGAAAGCAGTTTTGAAGTTCACCATTTTCCCAGAGCAGATTTCTTTCTCAGTCCTTTCACTGAACTCCTGTTCTGCTCCTTACCTGCTTTACTCAAAATAGCAGTTCACAATAATTATGCTGATCTGAGTTAAAAGACATGCTTAATTCTTTCACAAGAGGATGCACATCTAACATTTCCTGTGCTTTGTTTTGTTCTTTACGAAATGGTTATTATAGGTTTGGGGTTTTTTTAAACTATTGTCAAAGCTATACTAATTTACTTTGCTTCCCCCCACAAGTTGTCTCAAAGAAATGTTACAGAAAGATGAGGCAGTAAATCACAGTGAGTCCTGTAAAATTAATGGTATTAGAGTATCATGTACAGCTATGTCTGTATGATCTCCAGCATGGCTGTATTTGAGCTATACATCCTTAACAAGGGATTCTCTGAAAAAAACCCTTTTCAGAGTCTGCTTTTATATATCATTAACCTGTTCTGGGTTCAGTTCTTCAGTTAAAACCAGTTCCTCTTCCCTCTAGTGAGCTTATTCTAGAAGTGAGAAACAAAGCACCATATTTAAAATAACTTCCCCTAAAATCTGCCTCAGTGTCTGTAACATAGGGCTCTGTGTTTTGGACTGGGAGGGTCAAGTGCTCTACAGGAGGACATTCTGGAGCATATTTAAGCAATTTTAATAGGTCTTTGGAACCATGGAGGATATTTCTGCAATGTCAAAACCTGTAGATGTTTGATTGTGATTCTTTAACATCTGGGTACGAGAAGCCGTCAAACTTCATAGTTGATATTTCATGTTTATATCTCAAACTTATCAAACATGGAGATGATCCAGTTGTGCCTGTTCAGGTCCCTCATACTTCTGCCAGCTCTGCCATGGAAGCAGGGACACTGGGGACATTGTTCTGGCCTTCAGCAGCTGCAGTTACAGTACGCCTGAAAGCAGGGCATGGCATCCACCAATGCACAGCAACCTGTCCCTGTGGTTTGCGTGAGTTTTGGTGGCAGCAGGGCTGGGGGCGCAGTGCACGTGTGCTGAAGTGCTCGCTGAACAAGTGGTTCTGATACTGTAGAGGTGCACAGGAAGTAACCTGGTGCAGCAGGAAGACAGACAAAGAAGTGATCTGTCAAAATCATGTATCTGTTCAGCTTCTTATGGCAAAAACGTGTGTCATGTGTTGCATTTTGGTTGGTATACAAGGATACAGACATCTCTTTAATGCTGACTACACAGATGCTACTGTACTAGTGCAGATTATTTTTTTCTTTCATTTTGTGGAAGTGGGAAAGCGACCTAATTATTTTTCTAGATAATGTATAGAGATAAGGTTTTTCTGTGTTGGAGAATGTTTTTCAAGGTGTTAGGAAATATCTGTAAAACCATCCAAAGCACTAAAAGCTATGGAAAACATTTCCCAACATCAGCAAGCCTTCATAAAGAAGATTTTTCCAGCACAATTTTAAAATTAAATAATTAAAATGCATCTCTCCATTCTGTTACCATTTTATTTTAAATCAAAGAATGTCATATTGACACTTCATGATTTTTTTTAATAATCTACCATTTATAATGACCATGTTTAATTGCTCTAATTTAAAAAGACGCTATCTGATTGCCTGCATGCATATAACAAAAACGTAATTGTCTTGTGCAAACCACTGAATAGATTTAGGAATCTTCAATAACAAAATTACATTAATAGCATATGCTATTAAAGATGATTGATGGCAAAATTGGAAGCATACTGGTTTTACACCACACAAAGGAGTACGGTGCTTTGAAGATGGTTCTGAGAGTGTCAACAACAGTACAAAGAAGAAAAACAGTGTAATGCTCCAAGTCCCACTTGACTGAAAAAATGGATTTGGTAGTGGTGTAGATCAAATTTTATTTTGCTTGGGATGACAATATTTCTTTACTTCTTCTGACTATCTCTTGTGTATGTGATTACATATTTCAACATATATTGTGCTTAAATCTGTTTAAATACCTATTTTCTCTCACAGAAGAAGCTTAACTTATAGCCAGGTTGAAGAGACAAAAAAAAATCTCAACTCCATATTATTTCTCAGTTTGTTTAATCTTTTACTGCATTTCCTACTGTGAACATATAGGCAAACATGAGTTCCATTAATCAGTTTGCAATATTCTGAACTTTGAAAGCTTGTTCCTGTAGTTAAAAGAAATCAAAAGTAGAAAAAAAAAAAAAGAATGCAGGGAAAGTGATGAAGATCATAACATTCTTAAGTTAGTTTGAGAGTAGCTTCTGGTTTTATTGGTAGCATGATTGTAATGTGAAGTTCTCTAAAACTGTAAAGTTTTACAGCAGACACAATTTTAATACATATATTACTTCTATAAGGGCATTAATTTAAATTATATGTACCCTACTCCAGTTTTATATTATACTTCTGATTTTTTTTTTGGTACCTTTTAAAATAGCAGGTATTTTTCCAAGTCCTTCTGAGATTTACAGTCCAGGTTTTAAAGGACATTTGATATTCTTTAGTTTTCTAAACATTAGCATGTTTTCCTTTTATATTTATATTTAAAGTAATTTTTGTACACTGTTCCAATATGTAAACAGATATTTGCACTTTTAAAAAGATAATTAGGATTAATAATTGGATTTGTAATGTTGGATACTACCAGGAGCACACATTTAGCGTTTCTCCTTTGTTTTTGTCTGGTTTATTGCATTATTTAGTTTCTTACATTCTTATTTAGATAAATTATTAAAATAGTCTTTTAAAAATCAAATATTTTACATGTAGCAGTGCATAATATTACTGCACATGACACTCCTTTATCAGACTCAGGCTGTTGCTGTTCTCCATTTTAAGACTTTGGCCAGTCACGGACAAAAAGAGCAAGTATTCTTACTTTGGACCCTGCGAGTTGGGTTCTTTGGGTTTTAGTGCTTTATTTTTGCATCTTATAATGTATTTACATGGTAATTTAATAAAAACTATTTGAGAGGGTTTGGTTGATATTGTGACATCAATAATTTTGTGTATAGTTGATACATCCTCAAGAGAATTTTCTTTATATAGTAATTACTGCTGACAAATACGATTTTTGTCGTCTTCAGAAAATTTTTTGTACCTCAGAGGACTTATTGGTGATCTCAGTGATGCACACAATCCTTTTAAATTAGTACATTTGTAGTTATATTTAAATATCTCATTAAAAGATTTAAAAATATTTTGAAATAGAAGATTTTTCTTTTTCTGGCAAGCAGGTGGAGGGGTACTGCCTGCAGGACCTACTTTGTCAGCATGAAACCAGTCTCATAAATTTTTATTGAAATGAGCTCATTAGTTTTAATTTTTACCGGCTCTTTAGTAATTCAGGGAAGAGTTTTCCATTTTTGAAAAGCAACCAATCAATGACTTAAATGTATGCATTATTGGGTGTGTGAGCTGGCCTTTCCAAGGATGACACTGAGCAAAAAGATCTTATTGACGTTTGGAGCATTGGTTGGAGCAGGGTTTCTGTGATTAGTTAGGACTGGAAGATTTTTTGTCTCTGGTTGTTGCCATCCCCTTCCCCTGCAAGGGATAAACTTTGTTCAGGCCATACCAAGCATCTCCTACCTATAATTAGCATTTCTCTGAATGTAACAGATTTACCAGCTTTGAGGAAATAAACCTTCAGCTGGTGCAGTTCATTAGAAGTGCAACTTTTCTCATACCTGCCCAGTACACAGCGTTTTTCAGTGTTATGGTGAGAAAAGGACTTTTATAATAGTCACTCACTGACAACATTTGAAGTGAAAATTGCCAGAGTTCTTGATTCTTTACACATTTCTGTGACTGATCATCATTTCCTTAGAATTCCAGAGACTTGTGTGAATCATGCCTACGGGGTACATATGTTAGACGTTAACGAGAAAATACTTCCCAGAAATCAAATGTAGGATTCTTAAAGCTTTTGAAGTGCACCTACAAGGTTGAACGATGAGATCCTTGTACAACAGAATGAAGAAATAATTCATTTGAGAACTAAAACATCAGAATTTCTTTAGTCATAAAAAAGTACTTATTATTTATCAAACAAAATAACTGTTACTGAGTAAGTGTAAATCTATTTTAGCGGCTATGTACTATGGAAATGCTTAATCTCTAACATACAGAACTAATGTCTGGTGACATGTCCTTGAAATAATTTATGTGGATAGAGCTGTCCTACCCTATTAAATGTAACTTGGATAATATATATATTTATATATATGTAATGGCTATCAATCAGAAGAATGACTATAATAGGCATCCATTTAAGTGCATCAGTGAAATGGTCTAATTTTATATGAGTGCATATAATTCCTATTGTCTCTATCATTGCACTCCTCCCAGCCACAGGCAATCATATAAACTCAGTTATAAATACCTTTATGAATGTCTTTGTCACCATGTTCCAGTCTCCAATTAGTATTGCAGTGGTCTGTCCTATGTTCATATTTAGCATCTTTTTTTTTTGACACCAGGATTCAGTATAATGCATTCAGGCTTTTAAACTTTCAACCAGACCATTGAAATTAAAACAAACAACAAAAAAATCCCCTAGTAAAACATACATTCATATATGTATGTAAAATTAGATTTTATGATACTGACAATTTGTGTATTATGTTAGACTTTAAAGTAGGTCTGGTCCTTACCCAGGGCTATATTGCTGCCCTTAATCATGCTATGTTGGACTTTTTTCCACAAGTGAACTAATTAAAATCAATACACAAAAGAATTTACCTCATTAGTAAGAGTGGTGGAATAGGGCTCTGCCTTGTTATTCAGGCCTGGGTATTTACCAGACTCACGAGATCTGACTGGGCTGGGCTCCTGGTGCTCTCCAAGCAGTGTGGGAGAGACAGCAGGGCTGGGTTGGGCTCATTTGTCACTGCTTACAATAAACCAGGGAAATGTGATGGTAAGCATATCACAGTCCCTTTAAAATGTACCTTTAACATCACTTTAAAATGTTTCCTGACTCCTGCGGAACTCTTAATACACAGAACTGTAAATTTCTTGTTTGAACGTTCTTGCATAAGTTTTATTTATGCTTAGGAATGCATTAAGACAAACTGTCAAAGAGTAAGAGAATTTAAATACAGATGCAGTTGAAAACTTGAAAAACCACCTGTAAGTTTGATGAAATGACACAGTTAAGGTTTTCAAAACTTGCCAGTCATTTTGGTTGTATTTGTATTTGCAAACAGAATTACATTAGCCTAAATTTTGGAAAAATTATCAGCATGCAGTTAAAGTCTATTCAAAAAGTCACCAAGACTTGCTAAGCTAAAGGACTTAACTGAAAGTTGAGGTCTGGAGTTTTTTAATTTAATTTTTTATCGGGACACACCCCAAAATTGTTGCTTTTTCCCTGTGATGTGAACATTTAGAGTATCAGTGTTCACAAGCTGGCTGGGAGAAGTAAAATCTTCAGATACACTGATTATATTTAACAGAAATTCTACACTAATATCTTTGAATTTCTGAATCCCCAGGGAGAAAAGATACACGGTTAGTCTAAACCTCTGCTACCTTTCAATTCTTTCCGTGAATCAGGAACAAAGGAAGACTTTGCAATGATTGCTTAAGACACACAGTCTTTCCAAATCTCATTTTTCCTGCATTATTTTTTAAATCTTCTACAATACTTGGTATTTGTATACTTTTAAAGAATTAATGTAAATGTGGTTATGGATATGTAGTTTGGTGGGTATGGCTGGGTTGGGATATGCTGTTACCTCTCACCTCAAGCAGCCCTTTTTCAGACAACCAAGCCTTCACCAAGGGAAACCTGCGATGGTTTTGTTACCCAGGCTAAGGACACAAGGGAAGGGTTTAAGTTTTGTCTCCAGCCTTGGGATTCTGAATGGATACAGAAGAGAAAGTTATTTGAATAGGTGCATAATTGCCATGTGTTCTTCATGTTTAAATCAAAGCTCCAAAACCAGTTTTGAATCACTTCAATTCATTGCCAACCTATTTTCTTAATGAATAAATTCCATGATCTTTTCTTCTGTTTTTAATATTCTCATGACGAGAAGCATCTGTAGCTTGCTTGCTACTATGAATTGTTAGACTTGGTTAGGTGTCATGGGAATAGTAATTGCTACTAAAAAGTTGGATCAAATTTTAAGGCCGGTGGTAATATCTGGATTTTTTTTTCTGGCCATGCTTAGAAGACTTGAACTAAATTAAGAACAGCAATTCAATATTTATGTTTCTGCAGAAAAGATGAAGTAACATTGAAATAGTCCAATTTTAATTTCTTGTACAAAAAATATTAGTGCTTTATTGTTCTCAAGTACTATAAGATTGTTTCAAATCAAAAGTCATTCCTTTTCCTAAAATCTTTTGTGAAAATTCCTTTACCTGTTTCCTGCACAACCTTCCCCACCCATCCCCCAAATTTCTGGTACAATTAAAAAACTGTCAGAAAAACTCTTTGAATGCAGTGTATAGGTAGATATGCTAAATTGCTGTAAGTGAAGAGTTGTTTCTACCAGGACTCAGTTTTAAAATATTTCAGAAGAAAATTAATAATAGAAGGTAATAAATAAAAATGGTGGAGGAAAAAAGAGTTTAAAGCCAAGCAATCTTCATACAAAGATATCCAACACTTGTGTCTAATATGAGGTCATAACACATCTTTAGATCCCCTTTCCTATTTCTCCTAAAATGAATGCTGAGTGAGTGTCATGTGCTAGTACAAGAGGAAATTAAAGGCCTCCTGTGGTTCTGATACATTTTTCAAAACTTTTGTTGCTCAATTTCATCAAAATTTTTGGGTTTTATTCCAGAACTCTTAAATTAAATTCACACCAAATTTGTCTGTAAAAGCATTGATGAAAGACTGCTAAACAAGTTTATTGTACTTTGAAACAAACCAAAGTACTCCTGTACTTACTCCTTTCCTTACTCTTCAAATAAAAGAAGTTGCATTGGTTCAGGTTACATCCTTCAGGGATTCATGGATTTTCTTTTTTTTCTTTTTAATTTTTACAATTACAGACATTGAAGGGGAGTGTAAATAGTGTAAATGAGCTAATGTTGCTTAGATCAGTACCTTAGGTCACTGAAACTGTTATTTTATAAACTTTTTATCTCTAGTCTGGAGGGTTCTGAAATTGATGGAGTGTCTTGAAGGCTTTATTCATCTGTTAAATTTGGAAGTTTAGTTGCAGACTGC
Source organism: Pomatostomus ruficeps (assembly GCA_013400735.1). Classification (NCBI taxonomy): domain Eukaryota; kingdom Metazoa; phylum Chordata; class Aves; order Passeriformes; family Timaliidae; genus Pomatostomus; species Pomatostomus ruficeps. Next base: position 158,720 of record VYZT01048717.1, read on the forward strand.
TGGTGAGTGTTTGTTCCCTGCCAGGGATCATCCACTGCCATTGTAACTTGTAGACAGCTGGAGTGTTTATAAAGAGAAACTTGCAACAAAAATAATTTTAGAAGGTGGAATTCCTATGAATGTCATAGTCCTTCAAAGAACATAAGTGAAGGCAGAGCATGGGTGTTGCCTCACATGAAATAAAGGCTGACTTCTGTCTTAACATACCAACTCATGTGAAGATCTGATAAGTCTCAGTCTGTCCCATTCTTTTAAAGGACCTTTATATATTTACACTGTCTTATGACTGTTCTTGTTTCTAGATTCCTGCATGTGTCTGCAGGATGTAGTTGTTGGGATTACGAGACAGCAGTTTAAAATCTGTTTTCAGTTTCGATAGCAGCTACTGCCTTCAAGGGCCTTCTGAGAGTGCTCAGAAGTACTGAGCCTATTTCAGCATTTCTGCATGTCACCAGTTGCCTTGGATTGGGAGACACGATGCAATGGTTTTTTTGGCTGGCTTATCTTTGCAATATGGCTGGTGCACTGCATGGGGATTCCCTCTGCATGGAAAATACTTCATATACATGGTGCCGTACTGAATCACCCTGGGTTCAGCTATAAAAAACCCCACAAAACAAGTGCTGCCTTTCCCACAGCGTCTCTCCTGCACACACACACACAAAAAAATAAAATAAAAAATTTTGAACATCTTTGTGACTGTAAAACTGTTGAACACCTTAGTGGTTATGGAAAAAATACCAGGAAGGAACAGGCTCCTTTCACACCTTCTTTAAGCAGATATATGGAAAAGTTATGAGAGATTTGTGAATGTGATCACTGCTGTTTAAAACTGGGGTCAGAGAGTACAAGAAACTGAGTCTTTAGTATACTTATTATTTGGCCCACAGGTACATCTCAAATGTTAAGAAAAACAGTGCAGCTGTTGGTGCCCTGATCAAAGCAGATTCAAAAACATAGGGAGCTACAAGAAATACATATGCTTAAATAGTCTGCAGAGTTGTTTAACTGAATAAATCCAACACAGTTTCATTACATTAAAGACCAGCTGTTAGGCACAGTCAGGATGCCAATATAAAATCAACATATGTAATCTTGGCCAAGTTGGGTTTTTTCCCCATCAAAAAGAATATTTGTGCCAAGAGCATATGCTGCAAAAGGACTAAAGCACAGTCCCATTACCACTGCAGGGTACATAATTACATAAATTTACCTAAATATGGAAAAATTGTAACAAATAGGGGAGACTTGGCAGATATTTTGGTTTCACATTTGGTATTTGGCATAACACAGTGTCCTGTTTAATTCCCATTGCTGCTACTTAGTATTTCCTTTAATTGTGGAGCACATGGCAGCTCTTATTCTATTTAATTTTCTCATAGCAGCTCTCACATTTTGGCTACAACCACATTACATGAAAAAACACGTAAGTATAGATTATACTGTACTACAGCCTGAGGGCATAGCATATAAAAATAGTAATTCTCAAGCATAAAAGCTTCTTGAATGTAGAAGTTAAACACTATTTTAGAAAACAAGTACAAGACACAATGCATTTGTATGCACGTATTGAAAAGTTTTAGTGTCCCAGAGTGGTAGAGGGAAGAAAGAAGGAAGAAGATCTATTCCAAACCTCAGCTAATAGCTTTTGGTCTATTTGGCATCCCTGTGCATTTGCAGTCTGGGCACTAACACAGCTTTCCTTCTCTGTAACAAATCCCTTGTTCCTGTTGCATACTACACATGGCTTCTGTGTTAAGGAAAATCCTGAAATGTCTAAGATTTTCAGTGGCCCTGAGGATAGGTTCAGGGATCTGGTATACATTTAAAGCAGAAAATTATATATGCAGATCAGTACTATGTGAATTTAAAACATGCATTGTTACAAAGGGAGTTGTTTGTTTTGATTGAAAGGACTACTCTATAGATACATTTTGCGTGTTGCATTAAGCATGTTTTTATTTTTCTCCCAAAGTTCTCAGAGGTCTTATAAACATTGCATCTTAGTGCTTGATACACAAATGGGCTCATGCCAAGTGGTTACCTCATTTTATTTTGTTTCTTCTTGTATCTCCATATGTATCTCTGGGCAGGCTGAGTGTAAAGTTGTGCTGTAGAACTTACGGGGATACAGCATGGGAGCCTTCATTCTCAGCTGCAGGGTTCTGGGAGCCCTCTTGCTCTGTTACCATTTTACTGATGTGTTCAGTAGCACAGATCTGTTTTTAAAGTAATTTGGAAACAATTTCTTGCCATTTCAGTTGCATGGAAATGTTGTTGTGAATGATCGTAGAGCTTGTATGGACGATGCTACGAGTCCCAAAGCCATCCAGTAAAAAAGTTTGTTAATAACATTCAAAATAGGCTGCATTGCAGCTTTGGGGGAGTTTGGGTTTTTTTAATTATTGAGGTTTTTTTTGTTATAGTGCTTGATTGTAAAGTAAAAGAAAGCCGTAGAATAGAAAATGTTGCCATATATTTTAAACAGTTTGAACCAATCTGAGAGTTTATAGGACAAAAATTGACAGACCTCTGCAACAGCTTCATGAATTAGACTCTGTTTACTCACCCGTGAGGAAAACTGCGAGAGGCTGTAGTATTGCACTGCTCCTGAAATTAATGTCCAGTGGGCCCACTTTATACAATACCTGGAAAGAATGAATGTAAAATGAGGATAATAATTGAATAATTATGACATCTGTTACTCCAGCACCTCTTAGTGGGAAATTAACTGAGTGAATCGCAGCTTCAAAGATGTGTTAACAATTCCATAGCAAATACAGCTGAAAGATGGGCTGGGGAAAGGGTAATGGGGATGAAATTGAGCTCTTAGATAATCATTTGACACACAGGTAATTGAGCAGCTATCCAGTGGACTGATGAATCCTTGTAAGGAATTATATTTATTGCTATGTGGGATTTTTTTTTTTTGCAGAATTTCTCTTTTTTTGATGGCTATTCAGGATCTGCAGTCTCAAATTAATAAGGATAATTGGGAAATAAAATAATTATTTTTTTAAATTTCAAAATAGTTCTCAAATGTCATGTCATAATGATAAATAGCAAAATAACCTCAAGCATTTCATCCTAGAGATAGCTTTTATAGGGTTGTGTAAGCAATCACCTTAATTTTGAGGTGGCTGGTCAATGTGGAGTTCTTGTGTGTTAAAAAAATACCAGTCAAGGTCCTGTGCAATAGGGCAGCTTAATCCATAAAGAGCAAAAGATTATCTTATTACTTTGCTATTTTTCTCTAAGTAACTTGTAGTCATATTTATGGTTTTACGTGGAGAATGTCTGCATACATCTTCAGAGTGTAAGAGTGGCTCTCAGAAATATGAAGGAATATGTAATTGTGAAAAAACAGTAAACCTCATTAAGAAAGGTTATTGCACCTATAGCTTCTTCTCTCAGTACTCATTGATTAGGGATTAAACATTATCCTTTGTGCTATTCAGATTGGGATTTTTAATTAGGATGTCATTATTACACAGATATACTAAATGCTAAATTGATTTTTGAGACCTTTTGAAATAATGGCACTACTTCTGCAAAATGAAAATCATAATAGATTATTGACTTATACTTGGCTTTTGGTTCAAGGGCACATCTCCAATGTCAACATTTTCAATATTTTTAGTTTCATGCAAAGAGACATTCATAATTAGGCTTATATTAAAAGTTTGTGCCTATTGACTCATATTTTATTAATGACAATACTATAGCATTGATTGTCCTTGATTTATAATAGCCAGCCATGATGCCTGTTGCTGACGTGTCAGCACAACATAAACTTTCAACTTGATTATTTTATTTAAGAATTTGTATTCATGCAAGAAGTATCATAAGAGCTGTTGGCATTTTAAAGCAGATATTTCCTCCAGGTGGAAGTTGGTTTTAGAGGAAGAGATTCCTTCTTCTGTACAGCATGTATCAGGTGCTTGGGTTTTATAATGGATGCTCAGAGAAACTTTCAGGATAGACTTTCAAAATAGAAACAGCATTTCAAACCAGGCAAATACTTTTGTGTATTAGTGCCCATTTAGTTAAATTTGGTCTAAATATAGTTAAATTCTACTTTCCTGATCAGACCCACTCAGCTTTTGTTTTTCCATAGACTTTGAAACAAGCTCATCTGTCTTGCTAAAATCCTTTAAAATCTAGCATTGCTGATAGCTTTTGTCTGCAGATAGACTTCACATATGCTACTTGTCAAGCATTTATAAATCAAACAGAAGAGCTGGTGCTGACAAATTTGTGTGTTAAGATTGGGAATTCTCAGAGTACGGACTGGATTTCCTAGTAAGTTGTGGTTGGTTGGTGCATTTTTGGTTCAAAACAAGGAGAAAAGTCTCCCTGCAGCCAAGGCCATCCAGGATCTGTCTTGACAGGGGTGATTCTTCTGTGAGGTGGGACATGCCCGTAACCTCCACAGCTGTTCACATCAGTCAGTACCATATCCTGTGGGATGCGTCATTGTCCTACTTGCTCTTAGCATGCTAGTTAAAAAAACTATTATTAGAGTATTCTTATGTGAAAACCCCCTATTATTTTAGGTAAAGTACTTTGCAGAACTGATAGTGAAAAGATATCTTTAAGCTATTTAGCAGTTTGAGCATAATTTTTTTCCTGTTCTCCATTGCACGGTTTGCCCATACTTTCCCATAAATTGCATATTTAGACTGATTTTCTACCTGGTGGGTGCATTGCCATATTTCAAAATTTGACCTTTCATGAATTGCAATAATGCAAATATATAATAATAAACAAATATACAATATACAGTGCAATAATAATGTTTTCTCTCACCTATTTATTTGCCTAAAAAAATCCCCATCAAACAAGGTAGATCTCAGTAAACCCGATGCACATTTAGGACACCCACAGAGATACATTTGTTGGAGGGTTGTTCCAACAACTCCCCTAGCCATTTCCGAATTCCTAAAATAATCTGTCACAACTTTCTAAAAAATATATCTTAATATTTCATGTCTGTTAAGTCAGAATATCTGACCATGAACTGGTCATTCATATTCTCAGCTCTGGACTTTGCATTCAGGTGTGTAGTGCTCATCCAATCTAGTAAAAAGGAAAAAAAAAAGGTAGTAAACAGAGCTCAGTACTTACTTTCTATGCTTGCTCAGCTGAAGGTGGTGCTTCTAAATCTGTATTTGAAAGACTAAATATCCCTTGTTGTGTTCCCTGATAAAAGCCATTTTGTCCCCAGGAGATACTTTGGTACAGATCCACAGTGTATATATACATATACATATATATATATATATATAAACTTTTGTCTGTGGGCCTTGCTTGCAATCACCTGTCTGCTTCTGTTGTCTTAAATAGTTCTGTTCATACTCACACAAAATAATTTCTCAGAGTCTGTCTTAATGGGAGCTTGTAGGCACTTAGTGGGAGCTAAATATCAAAATACTTGCATACCATCTACACAAAGTCTTAAAATCTTTAACAGGACCTTAAACAGGAAAATGGAGCCTCCCTTTGAGACAAATTTATTTGTTTTAATTGTTAACAGGTAGAATGTTAATTTGTCTCCTCCCATTGAAATAAGTGAAATTGAAAAAGGGGGGGAAAGGTGAAACTGCACCAGTTGTGTTTTAGTGAAAGAATGTTATATCACATTTTGGTTCCCCAAAGCCTTTAGTAGCACATTTCTGCATTGTGCTGGATATTGATATAAGGGGCTTTGGATCAACATAAAAATATATGAGTATAGAGAGCTACCTGCAGGATAGGGCTCTTAATTCATTTGAAGTAAGATACCTACTCTGGGCACAGTCTGTGAAGAACCTGTGATTAAAGAAAAGAGTGTAAAATTCAAATTCATATATCGGTGAGGATATAAGGAAATGTTCAGGAAGTCAGTTTTGCTAAAACTGGTTTGAAGTAGTCGGAACAGGAAGCCATTTGGCGCGGACGTTAGATCTCTCTAATGACTGTCTAACTGGAAACAGGCTATCCGAGTTCCCAGCCCCAAGCAAGTACAAACGGCCCTGCTTCCAGACCTCACTGCAATATTTACTGTGAGGGGAATGGAAGACTTTTGACACCGTAGTCATAAAAATTACAGGGGACCACTTATCTGTGTTTGATACGAGACAGAGCGTGGACCTGGAAGTTCCAGTCTCCTGGAGGCTTTAACTTTACTCTTTAATGACCTTGGTGGCCAAAGACCAATTCCAAACGTAGTGGTGATCCAGTACATTTCCTTCAAATATAGAATTTTTCCTCTCTTCTGAGGAAAACTTCATGTGTATTGTTCCTGTTGATGGCAAGAGACACAAATCAAAGCATAACTAAGCAGGCAGTGAGTACCGTTCATGATTTCACTTTAAAATAATTTCTCTATTACTTATTACATGATTTGTTATTTAGTCCTGGAAAACATTGCTAAGTAATACAATGCGTTCTAGAAACCAGAATTACAATTGTTCGTTTTTTAGCTTTAGAGCTTGCTAAATTTGTACTCTCTTTACACATGGCCATAATGCTTTCTCTTGTATTAACACTTTTCTCAGGTAGCTTGTCTATGGCTCCATCTATACTGCAAATTCTGAAAGATTTTTACAAAGTAAATAGTTTCATTAAATGTTCATAGAAATATTTTCATAAGTTAAAACTTTTCATATTTATGAATGCATACCAGATCTTTCATGAAGTAATGTATAAAATGAGGACATTGTACTCCATTATACTTGTCAGTCCTGATCATCTGTTCAAGTGATGGTTTTGTTGTTAAAATTTGCTCATATGAGACTTAGGACAGCTGTGTGTCATTTAAACTATCCAATAAGTTACTTGTTTTGGCCTATTGTATTTCCTATTTCAGGCTGGGTTTACACTAAGAACAGAGGTGTGGTATCTGCTCAACATCCTACAGCCATCAGTGTTTGAAATCTTAAAAAGGGGAAGCTCTAAGCTGCCTGCTGCTCTAGCCTATACCTTTGGGCCAGTTTGGACTAATTGTCCTATTGTCCCTCAAACCACAAGCTCATAGTTCTGGCTGACTTTCTGTGAGGAAGTGTGGGGGGAATCTGTTTTATTGAACTTGATCAAAAGTAGCAAACCTTTAATAAACTATAATGTAAACAGTCAAAACAAACAAATATGTTAATGGAAAGAAATTGATTAGATTTCTTTTTGTTTGTTTTCTCTCATATTTTCCCACATCCCTCTACTACTCCATGTCTTTCAGCTCAAGACTTTAAGAAGATATTCCTTATGACTAGGGAACCATTACTGTTCAACATGAGTTAACCAGGGACTTGTCATTCCATCAGTTATGGAGAAATGTTTTGTTTTAGTGCCCAAACCCTAAAAGCCATATACTTGCTGTTCATATATGAATTCAAATTAATGTTTTTCATTTTTAAGATTACCTGTATTAATAACTGCAAACTTGGGGAAGATCAATTTCTAGTTCAAGGCTGTAAGTCACCAGTGTATGTTCCACATGTACATAGGACAATAAATATTTATTCCCTTATACAAATAGCTCTTAAATAGCAGAGCTAGAACACTGTGGCTGCTGGGGTGGAAAGGGTAAAAGTTTAAGGTTAAATTTTTTGACTGTGTCACATCACAAAGTTTGGCATTATCGGGTTTGGTGTTTGACATTGATCCATCTCAGGTTTGTGCAAACTTGTCTCATGCTGATCAATTACACAGTGACTGTATTTAGGTAATTGAACAATGGAAAGCAAATGATTTCATAGTTGATCTCTGAAGGGAATCCCTTGCTGTTTGTTTAGTCAAATTCCTGAGTTAAGTCTCATCTTAAAAACAAACTAGCTAGGCAGTTGAGATTATGTAAACTAGGCCTTGTCTCTATTCCATAAGCATCTTTGGAAGCTCATCATGCTTCTTTTATACTCGGAATTTGATGTTTACATATCCCAAATGTGCTGTTTTGCTGGTTTTGATTTTTAAAGCTACCACAAATGGCTTTACCTTACTTACCAAGTATTTTATTTAGTCACTAGAGCTGAATTTTATTTCCGTATATAAGCAGCTCTTCTGTAGTGTTTTCTTTTAACAGATCTCAGACTGCTCTACAAAGCAAAGCACAAACTCTTCCTCCTTCCACGTGGAGCAGCTGAAGGGAGGGGAAGTGGTATTAAAGGAATTTGGGAGTAGAGCTGAGATCTAATTAATTCACATAGTTAAATTAGGAACTTAGAAATACTGTAGGAAGTTTAATTAGTGGCAAGAAATTCTCTTTAAAATAGGCATAAACGAGGCAGGTATTTCAACCAAGTTAAACGTGCTTACAATGCTTTTGGTAGACCCAGTGCATGGCATCAATTCTAGGCGAGCTCTGGAATTTCTGACATTTAAATAAAGAGTCTAAGTTAGTGTAATTTATAGTTTTAGTAGGAAATAGGGTCATGGAGTATTCAAGGTAAAGGATCATGTTGATCAGAAATAGGCAGTAAAGTTAACAATGTAGTTTTCCTTGAAATAAATCCTCTAATTTGGTTTGACTGGGATTTTAAAAATTAATATTCAGATTGTTTGCGACTGGTTTGCTCATTTTTCTTTCCTCTAATGTGACTTGGAGAAGCATTCAAGAATTTGTGGCTAAAGAAATATTTTCATCAAGTTAATTAACAATTAATGTCCACATTTTATCACATTGGCCATGTCTGTTCTTACAGTCAGCAACAGGGCTGTTATATTTACTTGCTCTAACATTGTATTTACTTGCTCCAAGATGCCTTTTACTTAATTGGTCAGTAGGATTAAAAACATTCTGATGTAGTGAATGCATTTAATGGCCTCACACCTCACTTCCCATAAAGTTGTATTTCTATTCCTGTTCTGCATCCTTTTAAAACACTCACCCAGCAGTTTACTGATGTAACCAATTAGACTACAAAAGAGGTGAGATTTCAGAAGCTGTTTCAGAATTACTGGCCCCTTTCAGATCTACAGCAAAGGAAGCTTATTTACAGTTTTAATTATTATTACTTTTATATGTTGTTTAAAAGCTTAGTTAAAATAAATTTCATTTGCAGTAATTTATTTCAAGATGAGAGTTTAAGTGGAACTCAGGATTCATGCAGATGTTTTGCCAAGACTTTCTGAAAATTGAATTTCATTCAAACTCTCATTTGTCTTAAAACATTAAATAAATTTGTAGATTCTCTCACCAATATCTTCTATTTAGGAAGATACTTTGTTCATTAAATGGTCAGCTGGATGACACATCTAGGCCAGGATTATTGAATTCCAGTGATAATTTGAGGGTCTTTCCTTTGTAACAATGATAGCTGATTATCAGTTTGAAGTAAATGTCAGTCACTTATGTTAAAATCTGTCAATATATCTTTAAGCTCTATCATATTTTTAAATGTAAGCAGGTAGCAGAAAGCAGCATCAGTGTCACCCTTAATGAGTGAGGAAACTCCATTCCCTAAAAGCTGCAGTTCCTTCTCTCTAGGCTTTGTGTTTATAAGAGATTTTATAAGAGATTTTGCCTTTGATTGGTTCAGTCCCTTTCTTCAATTTCCGTGGCAAGGTGCAGTTTTCTATAAGAGGAATTACAGCACTGTTTGCAATAAATGGCCAGGTAAGGAGCAAGGTAAAACCAGGTGCCTTCCTTTAGGTACATTTAAAATTCAATTGTCTAATTATCCAAATAAATTCGATCTTCTCAGGGATTTCAGGTATATTTTTGATAATATATTTCCCTCGAAACTTTGCTGTGCACAGCTCTCAGGTGTATTTTAGTTTTGCAATAAAAGGCTCTTTCTTTGCTAAAACAGGAAAAAATATCTGGGGAAAATATCTCGTACATAAAAACACCAGCAGAAATTGTTTAATAGCCATGTTTTCCCCTTGTTGCTTGTGTTGGAAATAAAACCTTAGTATTAATTACACTTAAGCTGACTCTAGGATTGTATTCCAGAAGAATTTAGAGGACTAACAGAGGACTAACAGAAATAAAAAAGCTTTCTAATAGCCTGGGAAAGTAAAGGAAATGCAGGTGATAGAGTGATCATATTTCACCAATTCATTGGAAACTATTGAATATTGTACTATGAAGAAAATTGTTTTCTCTAAAGAGAATTTTGAATGAAATACGAACATTCAATTTTGTGTGCAAACAAATGAACCTGAGATGCTCTGTGATGTAATCTACACCTTCTTAACCTGCTGCTTATTTACAGAAGGGCATTGATTCACAAGGGGGATAAAATCAAGTGGTTTCGTGCTGCAACAGGCTGTTTATTTGTTTAATTTTAACTGTCAAATCCAATAAAAAATTTATAAAGTTTCATTAATAGAAGTTGGCCATAAAGGGTGCCTTGTTATAGTCAGATGTTCAAAAAGATGCTGATTCCTAAGCACACAGCTGCCTGTCCTGCTATGCCTGCAGCAGTGCTTCTTATCACCCATGCAGCCTTTTGGCAGCATGCTCAATATAAAAAGACGTCCTCTTAGTTTAATTTTCAATAATTGGCATCGAGTTAATTACAAATTTTGTTTTCAGCAAGATTAAAACTGGGATTTTAGTAATAACTTTTGGTGGAGCTCTCAGAATAAACTACAGGCAGCATTACATTAATTGATTATATGTTTTGTTTCTAATCATTATCAAGTATGTGTTATACCCCGACACTACTCATCTTTGACTTGGCTTCTTGCTCTATGAATTGCATTGCTATCATGAACTTTTCTTTCAGAAATGTAGAGTAAATCTTTAAAGGGATACAGTGGAAACAACTGGAGTCTTAGCAAGGATTTTGAAATTTTTGTGTGCTTGTAAAAGGTGCTGTGTTGGGTGGGTACCAGGTGTGCAACACTTTCCTGATGTGTAAGAGGGCTCGTACCTGTCTGCTGTCTGCAGAATTCCTCCTTTGGTGAGCCGGCTCTAAGTGTAGCCATATTTTCAATGCCTGTGCTTATACCAGAGATCTGAACATTCTCTGTCTGTTCTCCAGGTCTGCCCTTCTTCTGCTGTACCTTCTCCCAAACACACTTGTGTGAAGCACAGTAATATTTCAGCTGTTAATTAACTCAAGTCCTGCAGGGACTAAAATTGCCATGGAATGGGCTGGTGCTGTAGACAGTCTCTTTGCTTACTCCCAGTTTCTGAAGGGTGTCTTACTTTGTATTATTCCTGTCAGTTGTCAGGTCTAGGTGTCTCTAAGCCTGTGTTGAGAAGGTGTTGATCAAAGTATTCAGGCAGGAACATAAGCAGATGCTTTATTGCATTTTTTTGCAACTAATACCAATCAAGATCATCACAATAACATTGTAGACCCTTCACACAAAAATATTGTAGACCATTCATAAATAGACTGTGTATAGAATGCTAATTTTTTAAGTAGGAATGTTTGTTGTGAGTAAACCAGTATCTTTAAACCTGTAAATAACTTCATATTGTCTTAAGCCATACGTACACAAGTGAATGTTGTGTCTGTACAATACATTACCATGGTAAACAGCCCACTCCTCAAGAGAATTTTTTCTTAAGTTAGGTCATAAGCCAACAGTGTGGAGTTTGAAAATGTGCCAAACTCGAAGAACAAATGTCATCTGTGATGTGATAGTTAAGGTCTGTCATGAAGCAGAAACCTGTAAGTAGTGATTCAGTTTCGTCTTTTCTTTTCATGCTCCAAACAGCCTCTGTTTCTAGTGGCAGATTTAATGGTATGATTTACAGCTCTAAAAGACCTTTATCAGGGCCAGAAAAATGACAAACAATAAATATATGGAGCATTATGTTAACAGCCACCACACAATACCTTGTCAGTTACAGCTTGATAGTGATACATTTTAATTTTGTCTTTCATAAAAAATCTTGGCGTGTATGCCTTTTTTGAACACAGACTTGGAAGTCAAGTGTGTCATCCAACCATGCAGTTTATCACCCTCTATATTTTTTGTCCTTTTCACTTAATGTCATCTCTATGGCAACAGGCATCGCCCTGGAAATAATTTTCAAAACAGCTTATTTGTTTGAGGGGGCCTGACTGAAGTTCAAAGATGTTTGGTTTAGAAGAGCAACTTCAGTTTATGTTTAATAATAATTCTGAAGAGTTTCTTGTAAACAGCACCAGACTGGATACAGAGAGATTAGGAAGAGATCCTTTTGCCTGACAAGGGTTGCACCAAATTGTGCTGTTGGGTGTAGAAACGACAGTGGTCTGCCTGGGGATGACAGTGCCCGTGTGGGAAAGGGCTCTGAGCCTCAGGTGCTGCTGGGAATTTGGGATTCCTCTGCTCCCCCAGCCAGACAGCAAATGTCTGACACACCCCAGTGCTGGGGCAGCCACGGGCCTGTCCTCTGCCTGGGACGTGGTGCCGGGAGCTGTGGGCTAGAGGGATCCTTGCAGGTGCAGGGTTCCAGCTCACAGGAGCCACCACTGAGCCTTGTACATATCCACACTTTGTGGAAAAAAAGGATTTCATGAACTGTTCCAAGCCCCAGACTGAGAGGGTGATAAGGGTGGAGAGGCCTTCATGTTTCCAGATACCCTCCTTCTTTCAAGCTGCCTGTTTTAAGCGGGATTCTGAGGCAGTTTTAAGGACAGATAAAATAGGTTCTTACCTAAGGACTCTGCTTTGTTTCTCTTCATCAGTGTACCCCTGTGAAGCAAAGCAAATTAGGAATATAAAAATTGGATGGATTATTGTGGGGGTTTTTGTTTTTTGTCTGGTTTTTACTGAAAAGGTAATTTTGCCAGTATAAAGCTCTTAGTTTAGACTATATCCTAGCTCTGAAAATAGAAATATGTGTGAATTTTAGTGGAATTCTCTAAAACAACAGATGACTGATTATATTATGTTCTGTTGCTGGTTTATTAAACATTTAGTTTGCTTTAATGTAAATTGCACATTCTCCTCTCAGACTTTTCTAAATTGCATGATGAGTTTATTGCATATATTATTCTTACTAGTTCAAAGGCCAGGCTAATTTATTTGTAAAACCTCTTCAGAAAAGGAAATTCCATCTTAAGCATATAGGGTGGCTTTCTGTTTGCTTCAAGTAAAATGTTGGTGAGCATATAATAGATTTGCTCTAAGTTTAATGGTTATGGAAAAGCCTTATTTTTTTTTAATCCTATTTCTTTCACTGTGATCCTTTGGATCTCACAGAACAGTCTAATGTGAGCAGTGTTTGCCATCTGCAATTTAACTCTGAATCTTATGAAGTATCAGATGTGTATCATCATGGTTATGAGTACCTGAAGTAACTACAAATTTACCCTCAAACTCCGAAATGCTCTATTAGAAGAAATTTTAAATTATTATAAGAAATTATGTGCCAGTTTCACTATTGATAGCTGTTTGCTGACTTTAATGAATAATTAAATGAAAATGTCAAAAACCTAACAGAACCCCCCACACACACTTCCTTCCTTGGTGTTCTGCACTGAAAAAGCTGCAGGAGAAATCCGGTCTTCGAAGCTCCTTGTGAGTGATACTGCTCAGGACTTCGAAGGGAGCCTGTAATTGCCCTTCCAGTACCCAGCCCCGCTCAGTGCTCGCTAATGCACCCACACATTTCCATTTCTTAGCACCTGGGAAAGGGAATTTTCCTTCAAACCATCCAGTGCGGGAATTCACGGAAAGCGCAGATGAAAGGAATTATAGCAACTTTCCACTTCATCTGGGCTGGTGCAGTTCCCACTAGCAGCTTGCTGTGGAGAGCTGTTGCAAGGGGATTATATGGAAAATGGACTAGTGAAAGATATGGGATAAAAAGCAACCCCAAGGGAAGACCTCCTTTTTGGTATTTTGCCATTGCATTAACTAATGGAGTTTAGTGGTTTCCTTCCATCACCGTAAACAGACACACGCTCATAAACACACATGGATATTCAGACTTCTAAAGGAGGGGGAGGAGAAGTAAGTTTTCTTTGCAATAATTCCAAGCATATGGAAAAAAAATATTGTTTGTTATAGCTCATGGGCTTATGATATTTAAATTAAAATAGATTTTCCTAAATAAAAATAGTCTTTATGACATATGGCTATTAAAATGGTGCCATTCTGTTTCTCGGCATTGTTAAAAAGTAATGTTTTTAAATGTTTTTTACCACCTTGAATTTTTGGCTGGCTTTCAACAACACTGAAGCTTGCCATTCAGAAATTAAAGTAAAAAAGGAAAAAAAAAAAAGCAGCATAGATAATAGGGTGTCTCCATAGCCCAATTACAGCTCCTCAGTATTCCTACTTTGAGAGTTTTCCTTCTTCCTTTATAATTATTTAGAAGCTTAGAAGCATAAAAATTTTAACTGTGTTAAAAAAAAAAAACAACAACAAAAAAAAACCAAAGCAAAAAACCAACAAAAAGCCAGCAAAGAAAAGCTAGTTGTGAAATGATGGCAGAGAATTTTCTCAGTGATGTAACTCTCGTTAAAATTGAGCAGATTGTTTCCACAGCAAACATCCAACAAAGCAGAAATCCAGGTGCTTTCCTACTTCCCACACACCTCTACTTTTTAAATTCTAAGATGAATTTTATCTTCTCTTGAAAAATTAATTATTTCATTTTACTAATTGGAGAGCCCCTCCCTTCCTGATGAAAATGTATCCCTGTGTTCACCTCTCAAATTAGAATCCATACCTGGACTCCCTGGATTTTAGCACAGTATTCTAAATCACCTGAAAACAGATCAGGTGACCTAAAGCACTGTGTTACAGGGGAGGCTTTTTGGATCATGTGAGAGCTATGGAACAAACCCCAGAGAGAGAGAGAGCAGTTGTTACCCTGCCTTTATTCAGGCAGCTGTGAGTTCAGGTAAAGGGACAGACGGAGATGTCGGCCAAATATGGCCTGGGGACAACTCCTTTGACCTGGCAGGCAAGGTGATAGAATTGCTCAGGCACAGATTTGGTGGGCATATTGGCCCATATAAAATCTAATGTGCATTCAAATGGATTTATAGCAGAGTTTTACACTGCACCTGCCTTTCTAGTTCTTCAATGTGGGAAATCATTTTAAGGGTTTAAAACAGGTTGGTTTTCAAAGCCAGCTCTTAGCATGCTGCCCTGAGCACCGTAATTAGAGTTTGGGACAGACAGGTGATTTCAAAAACTAATCCCAAAAGCTGCCTCGGGCAACTTTTATTGAGTCTTTGATATCTTCTCGAAGTGTGAGTGCAAGTGGAGCTCTTCTTCAGTTTTGTAATGGCAGGACCTGGTGGTGAATTGGTGAAGCAAAAGGCGATGCAGCCAAACCGCACCGGTGCTGTGGTGTGCAGGGACACTGGGACACAGCCACGCTGCAGAGCTGAGCTGAAGGGCTGGGTCAGGGGGAAAACTGCAAAGGGGAGACTCTCAGCTTGCGCTTTCACCTTCCTTTTTTCATGAGAATAAACAGGCTTTGAGACATTACAAAAATATATAGAAATGATGTTAGCTTTAGAGGAGAGGAAATGGGAGAATATGGCCTTCACAATTTCTCCCTCTTTTCCCAGGGGACGGGTTAACAATATGAGCTGTTGATGAGGAAGCAAGGAAAATTAAAACATTTGGAGTCTTGCTGGTGAACAGAAACCTGCTCAAACCGTTTCCACCTTTCCTTCTTTAATTATCTGTCTCTTTTTAAAGCCACTTAAGGCTTGTATTCTACAAACATCTTTTGAATTAATTTTAAATTTTGAAATTTGTTTACTGTTGTTATAGTGCATTTCCCATTATTTTTGAAAGCTGCTTAGTTTCACTGGAGAAGATATACACAAAGTGAGATGAACCTGAAAAGAAAAGAGGAGTGGGAGGTACATGGTATTTTTCTAACTGACTACAAAACATATCCTAACCAAAATCAGGTTACACTGTAGATCAAAAAAGTTGCTCACCACACAGGAAAATGAGATTTTATTGTAAGATTTTCACTTACAAGCAAACTGTATTCTTAACATAATTTTCCAGAGCAAATAAGGCACAGAATGAATTCTATCTTAGAACTCTTACCTGTAGAACTTTATTTCAACCTAACTTGTAGGAGCTGTTTCCATACAGAATCTCAGTCAGCTGGAAATAAGCACAGGCCTTTAAATAGCCTGTGTTTTGGATCAAGGTATTCAAGCAGTTAGCTGTGGGTTTATTCACAATGAGCTTGAATAGTCATTTATTATGTTAATAATTTTGTTCCTTTAAAAATGCACCCTGTATTTTCATGAAACTGTGCTAATAAATTACCATTTTTTCTTTCATTGGAAAACGATAGCTTCTTGAATTTATGGCATGAATCAAGGATACCAGTGGTAGGAAAATGGCTATTCGTTTACATAAATATACTGTAACAATCAAGACATTTGGTCTATTGACAGAAAAAAGAAATGTTTTTAAAATGCTATTAATATTACTCTCTGAATTCAGCCTAGTTTAAGGTTTATGTACGAGCCCCATATTAGTTACTAACTTCTCTTTCATTCTTACAGTGTTATGCCAGCATGGCCTATTGATGAAAATTACTTCCTTGGTAAAAACATTCCATGCATCTCACATTGCTTGAATTTATATTAATACAGATATTATGCTCTGTTGAAGGATCAAACCAGAAATAACAATAACAAGTTGTTCTATTAATGCTTTAAACCTCCAAAAGTATTAGGATTAAAAATTCAGTCAGGTGAAAAGGCTAATCAAACATTCCTATATAACAGACCAGATCCTGTTTTAGCAGATGCTTAGGGTTTGTTTTCTTGGGTTTTGTTTGTAATTGCAAAATTATAGTGTTGTAAAACAATTTTTCAGGTATTTTGTATGTCAAAATCTGTTTTATCCTTAATCCTTAACCAGCCTGGATTCATTTATAGGATCTATCTTAGAGCTTCCATTTGTATTTTACAGCTAAAGACCTGGTTGTGGTCACGTAACCAAGGACATCACTGTATTAGAGGTAGAAACTGGGGTTTTAATAAGTGCTGTACTTGAACATCTGCTTTCATAAAAAAAGAAAATATCACATTTGAGAGATTATAAATTGATTATTAATTAGCTTGCAAGTTTTCTCTTGCACAAAATGCTTTTTGCTTGCTTCTAGCCTATGATGTGTGCATACCCATTCCCCATGTGGGCACATATAGAAGTAGTCTTGGCATAAAAAAAGAATGTACAGAAATTTTCACAGAGCAGTCTGGAGGAATTTTGTCATGTGCATGGAGAAGTCTTTAGATAACTGAAAGAAAAACATACATTTATGTGAAGTCATAGGAACAGATTTACACTAATGTCTTAATTCTCCTCTAAGTCAAAGCTGCTTTGCAGAGCTTTGCTTCCTACTGTTGCTGTAACTGAGTGATGGAAACAATTTACCCCCACTACAGGCAGGGAAGGGTGTGCTGAGCTTCACGCACCCGGTGCTGCCCCAGACAGGGCAGCTCCTGAGGAAAAGGGTGGTGAGGCCCTCTCTGCCCTCAGCAATGGTGCTGAGGTTGGTGGTTCTGCTCGTACATACTGGAAAATATCCCAAATCTGTGGACAAAGTGATGATCAATGAGGGCATCTTTGTGCCTTTTTTCCTTTCTTGTTGAGTCATGTTTACCTTTCCTTGTGTAGTGAGTGAGCCTGGAAATGCTGGACAGATTTAGATGAAACAGAATCTTTAATTTTAAATAGAATCATCTTTCTCTATATCATAATAAAATCAAAACTAAACTTCATGTCTTTTTGAGCTGAGGAGTGGGGGAAGGCAAAGCATTCTCCTGACTTTGTGCTTCGCTGGGATTTTGCTCAGCAGTGACACTGCTGAAGTATTGTGCAAGAATTCAGCTTGTCTTTAGATTGTGGACAATTGTCATTCTGCAAACTGCGTGATAAAAGACCATGAATGAGCTGTTCCCGTGAGCATTTTTTTCTTTTGTTTATTTCCGTCCATAAAACAAAATCTACAAAGTTGCATCAGAATATCATTTAATAATGTGGTGTTCTGGTTGTAACCTTCCTGTTTGTTTCGTGGTTTCCATTGTTTAATACTCTGCAGTGAACATCATTAACCTAAAGGCTCTGGGATTCTATCGCTTTGGACCTGGGGAGGTTTCTGTCAGTGCAGTATGACTGTTACTAGAGGCAGTTTGGAATATTTTCCAGATAAATAAGTGTCATTCAGATGTTTTGATATAAAACAAAGTAAACTGAAGTGTGAAGCAGCAGATACAGTAACAGATTTGTATTCAGCCATCAAAGTTTTTCAGCGAAGGGAGTATCCAGAATATTACAGTGTATTTTTAATACCAGTGCCATAGCAAGTAGAGTATGAGTTGATATAAGAATATCTTCTATTTTAAACTGTTAGTTTACTTTTATTTTGCACTGTGTTAGCCACTTTGCCTTTTGAAACTTTATAGTAGAGATATTTTAAATATGAGTACAGTTTGAAGTTGTTGAGGTTTTCTTTCTGTTTGAGGATAATGAAAGTTCAGGGGAAAAATAAGAAAAGAAGAAACAGCAACAACTTTATTAATGCAGCTTCTTTGAAGGGCTAAACTCCCTGTCACATCCTCCTGCCAAGAGTTAGAAAACTACAACCATTTCTTGCCTTTTCTCTTCCGCCCCCATTGTGTGGCTTTTGAACAAATCATTTCTCCTTATCTTATGGTGGCTTTTTAATGATTGTAAAAGTCCGAGGTGGTTGAGCAGAGAACGTGACTTCTCTGATTCAAGTTTAAAGTCTAGAAGAAATAAATAATAATGATGCTTATAGTAAATATATGTGTAAATTTTTTGTATTGAACAAAATATATATTATTACCTCCAAAGTTTGATGGCAGTCACTTCTTAGAGCTGTACTTTTATCCACCTTGATATTGGTGTCGTCTCTCAAGAAGAATTCAGTGATCTTTATTTCTTGCTATGGCAGACAAATCTGCAAAAGGCTTTTTCCATAGGTGAGCTTTCCTTTTCACCTTGATCCTACCTTACCTTTACTTGTTATTTCCAGTGTCACTTTCAATCAAGTCAAAGCAAGTTTTGGTGCAATCCAATTTTTGCTTGAACACAGGCAGTCAGACACAGAGATTGAGAGGGGGTTTGTTACCAGCTTGTACCCTTAAAAGTACTTAAGAAAGACATTTGATCTGCTTGGCTGCTGTATCTAGGAGAAATGCACTTCACTTTGAATTCACTGCTCAGTGTATCAAAAAATCCCGACTATTCAGAATTCCTCAATTGATGTAACATATAGATGAAATTTTTTAAGTGTGTTTCATTGCAATACTTTCAATGGTGATGAGTTTGTTTATTTTGTTGCACAAAAGTAACATTTGTAGCCTAGATTGCTTTTCACGTGCCATCCTGAGCTACCTTTGAACCAAACCAGTCAAATATCAGACATATCTTATCCATTAGTGATGTTTGCCAGGCTTTTAGTCTTTCTGAAATTCAGTATCACATTTATTTCTTCAAGCTGAATTCTTGTAGGCTGAGAAACTCTTTCCTCTGAGGGTTGGTATTATATTGCTAATCATGACAGAGAACAAGTGACCTTTTTAATCTCACTGCTAAGAATGCATCTCTGTTAAGTGCTCAAATAATTCCAGTGCCCTTGTTATTTGCTGACTTTAAGCATGTGAATGTGTTTCTCTGCACTACAGGAGTGTGAGTTTATTGTATGCTCTCCATAGTTCCTTACTGTACCTTGTTCACATTTCCAGGCACAAAGATAGGATGAAAAGATGATATTGCTTAGGGTTTGTCTGCTGAAGTTGGAATAGTTTGTTTTATCTGAAAATGGATGCTCCCTCTGACACCTTTTCCTGTCAACGTTCAAGTTCATCTCATTTACCAAAATAATCCTGATTAAATATTATCTGACAACTGATGCGTTGGCTGTTGTGGGGTGATTAGTGATATTTTGGATGTTTTATGAAATGAGCTCAGTGATTTGTTTTAATCTTCCTTCCAAGAATATGTAAGAGCAATTCTGCAAAAACAGTCTTTATACTTTTAGGTCATAATGTGTAGCTGAAAGAAACATAGATCTTGATTTCAAAAGAATCTAATTAATAAAACATTTTTAAACAAAAATATAACTAATCAAAATAATTACAATGTATAATAGCAAAGTGCAGTTGTTCAGTGATACATATTAGCTAGAAAAAGAATAATTATGTTTTTCTGAAACTAACTGGCAAAACCCAACTGCACTCATGTTTTATTAAAAGCCACTTTTATTGCACTGGCTGTTTTGTCTGAAATGTAATTTACATTTCCATCTGCAAGTACTTTCTTATAAAATTCTGTAGATAACTTCCAGTTGTCAGTACTTTTATAGTATAAACTTTTCCTTGGTATATACTGAAAAATTGCATGTCAATTAAGCATGCTTTAAATATCTGTCTTTGTTAACTTACAAGGTTGTTCCACAATGTGTTAATGAGATTTGCTATATTATTTTCTGCCAACTTACTTTATTCCGGCACTTCCTCTCTGCCCTTTTACAACTGGATTTCTTCACATTTCTGGGATACTGGTTATTTATAGTCCCAGCTACAGGCATAGCTTCCAGTTAATGGGTGAAGTACATAAATACAAGTTTTAAATCAGAAATACAAAATGGCAGAGCTGACTCGGAGCTGATTTGTTTTTGCTTGCAGCCGTGTGCAAGAGCAGCGATCTTCAGCAAACAGGTACTGGAGAAGGGCAGCTCAGCAGCAGAGTGGTACAGCCAGAGAAGCTGGGGAGCACCCAGCTCTGCAGGATGTAGTAATGGTTTGGGAAGTCCCAGAATGCCTAGGATATAACATTATCATGTATGATTTTAGTTTGGGACTAGCATCTAGATCTGTGTCGGATGTTTAGACAATTTGCGTGGTGTTTGTAGATAGGCAAGCAAACCACCTGTCATGCTCTGTATTCCCCTGCACAGAGCACAAGTATTGAGATCTCACCTGAAATCCATGAAGAGCTGCTCAGTACGTTTACCTCAGGTGGCACCTGTCTTACCCAGCTTCTCCTAAGAGGCTGGGCAAGGGAAGAAGAGTAACCTCATTTTTTAGAGTTTATGTCCAGTACATGTTGCTCCCTTTATTATTGGAAATATTTGACTCAGGTAAGTCACCTAACAGACTCAAGATGAGTCCATTAAATGGAAACACTTCCAAACATTTGCCTCCAAAATTAAGACAAGATTTTTAACTCTTATGTTTAGAATCAGGCTTATTGAGGCACGAATATGAGCGCAAACCTGTTTCCAAAAGATCATCTGCTGTTATATTGTCACTGGAAGATTTTAAAGTCGGTGGCTCGGAAGAGAACTGACCCTTATTTAGGCAGGAGGACAGGTTGTTTGGACTTGAAGAGACCTTCGAAATTTCTGTTTCCTGCAGAAGTGCATAGAAGAGTTGTTTGGGCCCAGAGCACATTGCAGGAACATTGACACATGAACACAGTATGATCACACATAACAGAGAGGGAGGGGGCCGATTAGTAATGGTGTTTGAGGATGGAAAGGGAGAACCTGGTGGTTTCTGTTATCCATTAAAAAGTGTATGATGGCGATATTACCATAAAAAGGGAAATGTCTTTTATAGGCTCTAGATGACAACCAGTACCCTCATACATGTTAAATGTAATCTTAATACTGTCTGCTCTCTCCAGAGAAAGTTATTACTGCTATGGATTCTTTACATGATGAGCACTTCTTTAATCCAGGTGATATTCCAGTAATTTAAATTGCTTACATTGGGAAACAGATCACTAAAAAGCGCTAAATTATTTACAAAAATAAATCTATGAAAATCAATTTTGAAATTGTCTTTAAGGTGCAAGATCAAATAAACACAAGCACTTTGAGCCCATTTTCTGCTGAGCAGCATCCGTTTGGACAGATCACTGCTTCCCAGAAGGGAAGAGTTTGAATTGTGTGGCTCCTATGTTGAGATTTCAGGTAAAAATTGGCATGTGAGCATTCCTGAACAGACTGAGGCCTTCGGGATCCTGAGCTTTCTAGATACATGTTTGTTGTTCACAAATGTCACTGACAACAATTGTGATCTAATTATTAACCTGACACACTTCTCAGTGAAGTGCTAACAGGAACACTTATGAATCATACATAATGAACTGTGTGAGAAGACCTAAAGAGATTTGGGGTTTTTTCTCTGCATATGCACAAAAATCCACTAATTCTTAAAATAGAAATATAATCAGGGATATTGAAGTGGCATGTCTCCCACGGAAGAATGAGGGAGAAGAAAAGCCATCTTCTTGCTCAAGTTATTAAAATCTTACCTTAAAACAGAAGGCATAATCATGAATTCTCTGACACTAGGATAGGCTTTTTTTTTAAATCACATCGAAGTGTTCTGGATTAATGGTTGCTACTTCTTTCTCTTTTTCTCGTTTTTCTATTTTGTTACTGTTTTGCTCTTACTCTTGAGCAGCTCTAACAACCAACATCTGTGAAATTTCTTGTTACAAATTTTGAATCCTGAAAGTTTCAAGTTTGTGCATACTTAGCATTGAGATCTTTGATTTGAATAAGGTTTCCTTGCATTTTGGTGGCACAGATGTTTGCTTCCAATCCTACCAGTATAGCAGGAAAAATACCACCATTTGTTTCCCATGTTGTTGTTTGTCAGAGAGGGATAAAATGTTTCTGTTTACTTGCGCTGAATTTTTTTGTCCAGTGTGGCACCCTTGTGGATTTTAGTCATGCACGTATTATGTTATAGAAAATGAATGTCTGCAAACATCCTTAGATTTATACTGTGGAAACAAGGCTTGTATGAATTTGCTGGTGATAAATAATCTTAGTTCAGCCTCTGTCTTGCTCCTAAATTTGAGAGGATTAAAGATGACAAGATGCTGTTTTTGTGAGAATTGGTAGGTTGGTGGATTAGCAGCCCCAACAGGGAAGGGCTGGCAGACCCAGCATCTCCTCATTCCCGAGGCTGTGAGTATTTCAGTCCTTCCTTGTGCTGCCCAGCTCCTCGGGACAAACACAGCTCGTGGTGAAGGACCAGGTGCTGCCCCTTGCCCAGACAAGCTACAGGCCTGTGGGAGCAGGCTGGGCAGGAGTAGTGCCACAGAAAGGAAAACAGGGATAAACTGGGTTTTAGCTGGAAGGAGCAGGGGCAGGGAAGGGACAGATCAGAAAACAGGTACTCAAATTCAATCCATCTCCCTGTTTATATAAAGTGAAAAGTGATTTTCTGTTGAAGTATAAGCATAACACATTGCAGATTAGAAGTGGTATTCACAGTGAGGTCACAGCCAGAGTAAGGTTGCTTTAGCTAAAGCAGGCAGGATTGAATGTTCCCTTAATTGCTTTAATATAGTGTGATCTTTGATGGTAAAGAATCCAGCTTCCCATTCTGTATCTGAGCCCTTCCAAAAGGGAATAATGGCATTTCAGAGCATACTGCTGCTTTGAGTTCATTCATTTTATAGAATCTTCATATACTTCAGATCTTCATATGCAGCTGGGATTAGTTTCTGAAAAATCACTGGGAACAGCATACATGTTTGGGTAACCTTTCTTTCTTCAGGTAAAAAAGTCATCTGCTACGTAAGCAGACACATTCTTTTCACTTAACTACAAACTCCTGCAATGAATAATTTTCTCTGTCAAATCTTAGGATGTCAAGAGATATAGAATCTAATTTTACCTAAAGTGAAAGCATAAGTATGAATAAGAAATGGAAATAAAATATCTGCTTTCAGACAGGTACTATATGTGTGCTTTTGATAGTCTATCGAGCTGCATTTCTGGTGGTTTCATCTCTGTGTTTTATGGATCTGCCTTGCTGGTGGGCTGCTCATTTATGCCATGAAACAGCTTATAAACTGCCTTTCCATTTTATTGCCTTAAATGAGCTGGGTTTCTAACTCTACAGATAATTAGATAATCACTAGAAAATACATTGTTTCTTTTCTGAGTTTTTGGTCACTCTCGAGATGTCTGGTGTATAACTCAGAAGTAAACATGTATCAATGTGTAAGAGCACAGCTGCTCTTTGTAGGCACAATACCATAAAATAAAACCTTTAAGTGCCTTTGAAGCAGCCTCCCTGGCTGTTTTGCTCCAGTCCATCGTGGGACCAGTATTTCTTTCCAAGAAAATAGATAATTTCAGAAACTGTTTTCACAATGGGAAATCAAAAGTTGTTTAGCACAGGTGTTTCTATGGATTTGGTGTAAGAATATATGGGCTTGAAGACTGTACTTCCACCTGCTTACAATGTAGCTTTGGGACAATATAAAATGGTAAAGTTGCCTGGATCAAGCTGCTCTAAATGCTGAGGTTTCTTTGTTTGTTTTGTTTCTTGGTTTTTTTGGTTTTTTACCTTTTGGGTTTTCTTATTGATGCTCCTTTATTCATGTGTGTATATCTATATCTATGGTTCTGGACTCCCTACCCAAACCCTTTGTTTTAAAAATAACCATATAATTAATAGAAAGCTGGTGGAAAATTTAGAAAAGCTGTCTCCCAAGATAATGCTTAGCAAAGACACAACTCCGTAAGATGAGTATGGATGAGATATACGTATTTTTTAAATTGTGCAATTTGTTTAAAAGTGTAATTTGTTTTAAAAGTTTAGTTCTTATTTGAATTTTCAGAAGGAAATTGTACTTTTACAATATAATACAAAGCAACTGCTTTTTAAGGACACAACGTCAGAGTACCTTTAAGGATGCATATCATCTACATCTATATATAGGTTCTGAAGCTATAGAAATACGTAATGCTAAATATGTACCTAAAGCTTTCATATGATTAAAAAAAAGAAAGAAAGGATTTTTTACTCTAAGTACTTTAGAATTTAGTAAGCATATCTGTGGAATTATTAAATGGTCTTAATGAATTCCATGGCATAAATTAGGTTTTATGTGTTTACAAATAATTACTGCAGAGCAGATTTATTTTCCTCTCTGCCTGCATTTACAGATGCATAGCAAAGTTTATCCTCTTCCAAACTGTTTTGTTGGAGCAGCTCTATCTCGAAGGCAGATTGGCTATGTGTGTATTTCACTTTTGGTTTGAGATCATACCAAATTTAAAAGGTCATTCAACATGCAATTTTATGCAAGCTGGGGGGTTTTCTCTATGAAGATGGTAAGTTGCTCCTACCATGTGGAGAGTTTAAAGCAATTATTTCTCTGGGTACTTGAAGGCAGTAAGTAAATGAATTGGTTGTCATAATGCACTTTCCAGTCTTGATATAATGGCAATTATAGATCCACTGCAAAAACTTAGGTGTCTTTCAAACAGTAGTGTAGGGGGTTGGTTTTGTTTGGTTTTTCCCCTCTAAGGAGTCAGATGCAGGATGGGATGCCAGGCTTCTGATGATTATTGCCCCAGTCTGTCATTTCTGCAAACACTCCTGCATTGCCTGTTGCAACAGAAGTGAATTCTGGTTGCATTTCACTTCCAGAGTGTTTCCAGCTAGGGAAAAGTAGATTTCCTGGTATCAGCTGGGTCATGTGCTCTGTGCTGCAGCAGGATTACACATGTGCTGCTGTGAAATGTGAAAGAGCAGAGCAGGACCTCCCCTGAGAAACACAGGCTATAAATTGTAAAACCTTTAAATGAAGGGCTCGAAGGAAAAGGCTTGCCTAAGGTTAGGGTTAATTGGTTTCGGTACAAAGAGTTTTATGTTCATAACTTACTGTCTGTCTATCTGTCCTCTTCCTGATTTCTCTAATGTTGTTTAGCTTTGGGGCAAGTTTGTATTTGTTTTTCCTGATAATGATACAGTTGAAATTGAACTGAAATTCAGGTGTGATGAACTTGAACTTATTTACTGAATATTTATCAGATCTTTCCCTTGAATGAAGATTCAGTTGTGTCTAAAAAGTTCATTTTCTGAATTAAATTTCTTCTCCTCTTCTAACTTTTTCTGTTTCAAAGATTGGTACTTTCTGCTTTCACATTAAAAAGTCATATAGTTTCATTAGTTTCTTGCAAAGTTCAAGTACTACAAGTCTTAGCAACACAAACCTTACAATGGCAGAAAATTGGCTGACAAATAGTGGTTGACCCAAGTATTGGTTAACACAGATAACTTTTAGGGTGTGCTCTGCTGGTTGAGAAAGTCGGGACAGCTGGGTTTTTGCAGCATGGTAATTCTTGACAATTTACTCTAAAGTATGGTTGGGTTAATTCTTTCCATGAACCCATGAAACCTGGAAATGTTTTTCAATCTAAAACATTCAACTGGTCTGAAACAAACAAATCAACAAATAGCTTTTTCCCTTAAAATTTCAATTGTCTTGGCAATACCATGCCCTCTGACAGGTCCACTTGAAAGCAACTCAGGCTTGCTGAGGAACATGAGTTGTTCTGTGTGAATTAACAGGCAGCCCCCAACATTGAAGTGAAATGGTGCCAGAAGAGGCCAAATCTTTCTCAATACTGTAGTGGCAGTCCAATGATTTGTTAGGAAAGTACCACAATATATTGGTTGGGAAGTGTTACTGAGAGAACAAAAATTAGATAGTCCCCATTACTTTGTTCTGTGAGCCAGAATTATCCATTAGCATCCCTAAAAGTCAAAATCTGCTTAATTTACACTGACTGAAATTGCCCCAACATATTAAAACTGCAGAAGCTTAGAAATGTAAAAAGTTCCTGAACACAGCTCTATTTACATTGGAAATAAATTTGTAACTACCATGGGTCTGAAACCTCACTTTTATTGCACTTTGAGATGGTTTCTGATCTGACACACGTGTCACAGGAGTCACTTCTGCTCAATACTGAGACCAGAAACGGACCACAAATGGGTCAACAGCAAAGTGGGAATGAAAAGCAGCAGGCTGGAGTAGAGTGCTTAAGAAGGCTGGAAAGTAGATGCATCATCTGTAGGAAGAAAATGGTTTTAAGTTGCCCTGGAGAGTTAGGATCTATTTCTGCATCTGCCATACAAGCTACATATATTCCTGTCAGATCCATCCAAGATCATATCCTAAAACAATGGATTGTTCCTGAGCTTTTACACATTCACTTTCTCTCTCGTGTGAGCCCAGTGACTTGCCAGTTGAAGTAAATTAGATGTGGGTTTGGGGACTGACTTAAGTTTAAATATCTGGTTGTACTGCCAGTTTGAAGTCATTTAATTCATACTGGATGAGGTGGTGCATCCAAGTTCCTTTTTGGCATAACTAATACTCATACTATAGTTATAGCCGTCGGTGCTGCAGAATTATACTGCAGTGCTAGAAAAATCAATTTATGATCATTTATTTTTTAGTGTCAACATCTTGCCATGGCGTCTGACAGAGTGGTGGAATGCTGAATGTCATTGTTCCTTAGAGCCTGTGGGCCACACAGGGCTGAGCACTGCTTGGCTGTGTGAAGGAATTTGGGGAGACTCGGGGTTGCCAAAGTGGGCCCTTGGAATTACTGAAAACTCTTGACCTTACATTTCTGTCCTGTAGTTTCCTGTCTGATAAGATGTGCAGTAATACCTATGTATTTGAAACCTCCCTAAAAGTTAATGCATGAATGCTTAGGAAGGGCTTCAAATACAGTGGGGAAGGTCAGAGAAAAGCTGATAAGAAATTAGCAGCTCGTTTGTCAAGCAGGAATTGCAGAGTACCTATTAAATAAAGGATCAACTCATGTGTTGAAAGAGGGGGCAAAAAGGAGTAGAGGTTAATGTCTCATTTTGTGATTGTCTTCGCCTGTCCCGTTGGAGGGGGAGGCAAAAGCATTGGGTAGAGCACAGGCTGTACATGGACAGTTCATCTGCCTGGGCATCCATTCCCCAGAGCCATTTGTGGTGGCAGCATCTCCCCCTCATTTCCACGGTCCCTGGGATCACACAGAGCTTGGCTTGGAGGCCTCCCAAGCCCAGGGGAGATGAGCAGCTGAGAGGCCGCAGTCGATCCCTGCCCTTTGTGCGAAAGGCTGAGATGAAAGGAAAACTGTGACAAGAGTTGTGCCAGTTGGCACAGCCCCTGCCTGCCACACTGCCAGGGCACTCCAGCAGCTGGGCAAGAGCCAGGCTGCTGCTGCCCCATCGCCTGCCCACCTGCTCCACCCCTGTGAGCAATCTGCCCCCAGCACCATGGGACCGTCACGTGCCGGTGAAGTGTGCTCTGTGTCTGGGCAGGAGAACAGCCACAATATTTGGTCTTTCCTTGCCACGGGCAGAAGGCACCTGCCTTCTCCTGTGTGAGGGTTGGCTCTGTCGGCACAATGTATTGGAATTATGGACTTGCTTTTATTTTGATATTTTAGCTTAAATTTTTATATGCAAATGCCTTTAAAGGTAACATGGCTGTTCAGTCATAAGAAAAGTGTAAATGAAGTTATGGAAGGAATAGGAGAAAAAGTTTCAAAACCGGCAGATAGTCTAATTCCCTCTGGGTTGTTATTGCTGAATCCTGTAACGTCTGTATTCTTTCCTCTTTGCTGCAGCAGATTGGATTTATAAATACTCCCACTGTCCTTGATTGTAGTTAGATTGTTGTGTTGATTAAATTAATTTGGCAGACACACAGCAATAAGCAAAGTACAATCTGAGCAATAAAGTGGATAGCAGCATTTAATTTCAAAGATGTTTTTTACTAAAATCAGTAAATTAAAGTTACGAAACATACATGGATACATGTGCTGTGTAATTTGAACCATGTTGGCAATAGGCAAAGGAGTAATTTGCTGTAGATAACTAATAACAATACATATTTAATTTACATAGATGATGGAGAGGCTTAGAGCTGTTTCTAAGAAAGAATTGGTTATTCATCTCGGATTACACATAGGGAAACTGAGGCATAAACTGCAGCATGAAACATGCCTGATTGTCACTTGATGAATCCAGCAGTTATAAAACACCATGAACCCTAAGAAATTTGATCTTTTACCTTCTACTTTTAGCCTTATGGCTAGTGTTCAGTGCAAATTGTAGCAAGTGATGCTATTAAATTGTTAATTGGACACCTTGTGGTAAAATCCGTATTAAGACAGTTGCACTATTTCATTCTATTGCTATGAATATTTCTCCATTCTAAGCTTTGTTTTAATAGGGCTTTTTGGTAAGGGGTTTACCACCCTTATTACAGTGAAGGGGTCAAATTATGACCTCAGTTTTATTGTGATGTCGATACAGTGAATTTTTATTGGATTGGCCCTACCATTCCCAAAATTAGCACTGGGTTTGCACAGCATGAATGAAGAATGAAGCTCTCCTGTGATCAAATCCTCTGTCATTAGAAGCTGTACACATTTCATACCAACTGAGAGGAGAGTCAGGTCTTGTGCATATATTAAAAGCTATAAATCACTCATCTGTTCGTTCTGGTTTTTGGAACTGTTTGGGGAATTGCTGATGTCTTGGAACACAACAGGTCTGGCGTTTTTGCAGTTTGATGAGTCCTTTTTGCTTGATCCTGGAAGGGATGTGCTGATATTGCCTGAGGCTGTGATTCTGTCTCCAGGAGCAATCTCCTGCAGGAAAAAGGCTTTAGTTAGTGTAACAATACCTAGAAACTGTTAAATATGTAGGACAATTTCTTTTGACGCTACTGGTGTTGTGTGTTAGCTTTAGGGCAAGGCCATAGCGGAGAGCTGACACGACAAACAGGAACACCACCGTGTGAAGGTAATTCCGTGGAAGTAAAAAGGTGTCTTCAATTTGTCATCAAAACAGATTGCACACTCAGGGAAGGGGACAGGGTGTTAGTCTGTCAGGACCATCATCAGCTAGCATTCCACAGCCTACTTAAATTCCTTTTCTGCTTTATCTCGGTCCTGCATAGAGTGACTGCAAACCTAAGGCAGTAGTGGGGTACTTGATGACATCTTGCTTACATCTTGCTTTCCATTTCAGTTTTAGTATTTGGAAAGCCTGCAAAAGCTCATGAAGGCCAAATTTAATTTAGAATAAAAATGATTTTGCATCCAAATCAGATTTTATCTTCATGTGTGGGATATTTTACAAACAGCTGCTGTAAATATTAAAATATGTGACTGTTAAAGAGAATGGAAGATACAAAGTCATATCAAATGTCTTACATTTGTACAGTAATTTCCATTTACAGTCTGTCTTATCTAGATATTGATTGCTGTGGTGATGACTGAAGTTCCAGATCTGCAAATGTTCCGTATCTCTCAGTAGAGACTCAGCTTGTATCAGATTCACACGTAGATTTGTCATTCCCTTTGTAGATTTGACACAGAACACACATCAACCTAGGCTGAATTTGTCTGATAAAATCTCCTTTTTTGACAATAATACCCTTGCATGGTGCAAGCTCAAACAAAAGAAAACTCTGAAGGGCTTAGTTGCGGTGAAGTCAAGTCCCCTTCTGTGCTTTGTCTTAAGGAGAAATTCAGCCATCACTTCCAGCAAGACTGAGTGCAGGCCTCTGGCATCAAAATGTAGGGTTTCAGTATCACATCTGCCATGAGCATAAATTTCATATGAGAACAAATATATCAGTATTTTCTTATCAGTAACTGTAAATTTTATTATACAGAAACATCCAACTATTTCTGAACTGTTGAATAATTAAGCGGAGCTGTGCTAATCTGGAATGTAAGCAAAATGTACATTTCTTGGAGCATGAGCCAAAGCCCGTTAAAGTCAATGGGTATGTTCCTGTTTATGCAAGTGGGCTTTGGATCAGAGCCTGCACGATCACCTGAGAGGCAATTTGCTACCTGTTATTTTCTGTATCCTGAAAAGCTGTTAAAAATGCAGCATGTGCTGTGCTCAGCTGACTGCCTGGGTGCACTGAGGGGATGCTTGCAGGCACTGCACTTCTGTGCTCAGGGCCCATTTCTTTAAACTATATTTTAATTTTAAAGGAGTGTGAATTAACTTTGTTTTGGGAGGAGTAGACACTACTTTCAGTGTTCAAAATACCATCTGATGGGATTAGAGCTGTGAAATGCACTACCATAAAAGTGATCATTAATTTCTGAGATGATTCTCGATTACAAAGGCATTGAAGTTCATGTTCTTAAATCACTTTTTAAAATTACAGTTTATAAATTGTTAGAGTATCATGATAAAATTGCTCTAACTGGCACTTCAGAGGAGCATTAATTAACTCATTTTCTGTGACATCTTTACATAACCTTTAGCTCATACTCTCCTTGAGTAGCACATATTTCACAAATACTTCCTTAAAATGAACGTGTATGTTAGCACAGCAAGGCTGTGTGCAAAATGTTACTATATTCCAAGATACTTAGAGGTTTAAGATCTCTCAGAAATATAACTTAAATATAGACCAAAAATGTGTGTGCAGAATCCTCCAACTAAGAATTAGTTTAATTATCATTTCATTGGTTTGATAACCAGAGCAGTTTTCATCTAGATCAGTGGGAGAGGGATTCACCATTTGACTTTGAAAATTCATCTCATTTATCCCAATCAAAAGTGTACAGAAAAAATTGTGACTGAGATAATTTGAAAACACTTCATGTGTCGCTGTTTTTTCTGCCCTTGTAGTCTTTCAGCAAAGGTTATTGTGACAAATTTGGTGGGATTCTCATGTTTTATCCTAAAGAGCAGGAGCCCCCTCAAACCTTTTTAACTTTTGCAGGTGATGCTTCCCTTGAACCTCTTATCAGTGTTCAGTTTAGCTATTATACTACTGCTACCAAAATATAATTGTACAGATATCAGAGGATTGTTGTGACAATTCAAAAGGCTAAATTAATTCCTAATTAATTCAAAGAATCTGCCAAGGACAAACAATATAGTTGTGCACTGGCTATTTCTTCTTTCCTGATACTATATTTAGAGTCTGTTGTTAGGCAGAGCCCTTGTGTGGGCCATTGGCCAGGTCAGAGGTTGGAAGTACAGTTTTTCATTAAAACTTGCTTTATTGGGAGGTTTATTTGAGGCGGTGGGGGGAGGAAGCATACTATCACTTTGTTTTCTTATTAATACATTGGATACTAAATACTGGAATAGATATTAAACTGAAGTTTATCACACACTGGATCCTTCAAAGTGAGAAGACTTGTAAGTACTTTGTTTGCCTAAAGAATATGAAAATCCAAATGTTTGTCTCATTTTGAGCTACTAGCAATGAGGAAGATGGTGCCAGTCATAGAATAAAGTAAGGGAAGACAGATTACATAAATATATGTCTCTATAAATATCTGTATCTGCATTCTGCCCTCTCCAGTGTTTAACCATGTAAATGTTTTGCTGTAAAAATGCAGTTGTGTTAGTCTATTACCTTGAGTCTCAATTAATGACTTATATCCATATTCAAGGGAGAGACTGTGAAAATGTAGTATATCTGAAAATATTTGGTGCTTGCAGAGTAATTATTTAATATTTAGGACCATGCAAAGACAGCAAAGTGTTTCTGGCCTTTCCTTTAAATCATCTGACAGATTTGCATTGATGTCCTGGTAACAAACTGCAGGGCTTGGTGCCTGTGGAAGGTCCGAGGACACACACCTTGTGACTCTGCTGCACCGTTGTTGCTGGAGGCCATTCCAATTGTTCTCATTGTGATGTGGGGAGTCTTCTACTTAATTTATTTTTAACTGTTGATCTCCAAAGACTGTTGTTTGCATCTGTTTATTAAATTGCATACTCAGCTGTGAAAATGTTTTTTATGGTGTTGTTTTTTTACAGTCCCATTTACAATTGGAGCTGAGCACAAACATGATAAATATTTTTCTTTGTGGAGGCACACATTGTTGGAGGGCCATTGAGATAACATGAAACTGGAATTGTTTGTTTATGAGATCAGATTCATTCATTGCTTTGGTGAGGAGCTGTGAAATGTAAATCTCACATTCCACTGGACAATAATAGCACCAGCTTGAACTCATTTAGAGGTGTGATATTGCATTCAAAGGACGGCTGTTAATTTTATTGACCGAATTTTGGAATTGGGGTAGCATTGATATTCAGGAATGCTTCTGAATTGCTTTACTTCTATGCCACTTTTCTTATCTTTGGGAAAAAGAAAGGGTTGAAACTTTATAGAAAAGTATTTCTAGTTTTTAAAAATGTAGTTTTATTATTCTTTGTTAGAATTCTTCTGTTGCACATTTTCCCATCTTTCTGATAAAGTGCGTGTGCAGGGATATAAAATAATGGATATAATCATATCCTTTAGAACTGGTCTTCGTTTTCTTATGTAGGTTTGTGCTCATGTACATTTTAGGCTGGTGGAATTCAACAATTTTATCAAGGTTCTGATCAATGAGTGACAAAAGGTTTAGTACCAGAGCACAGACTTTGTAAAATAACAGTTGAAGGCATTTGAAGTAGCATTTAAGAGACATTTTTAACGTAGTGACTGAAACGTCAGTGTTGTAAGGAATATTACGAAATTGAGTAAATTCTTTATGCAAGGCTATTTAAGACCCATTTATAATATGAATGACTAAGATTAAAACTACCAAAAACTGGAGACTGACCTTTTAAATTCTTTTAATGATTTCCAGCTATAATCACTCAATGAAACTAAAGACACAGAATGAAACATTTTAAGTATGTGGTTTCTTTAACAAAGGGAGTTCAGCACTTTTCTGAAATCACCTGGTTTATTCCTGATTTTGATCTGGCACCTAAACCCCAGGTACCCAAAACGTCTGCCTAGATAAACCAGGATCTGTAAGGCTGGCTCTATACCTGTGTTTTGCCACTTCCAGGTATTTGTTTTATGAAGAAACAGAATAAACTTCACTTTATCCCCAGAGCTGACTCGTTAGATCTCAAATGGGAACCCCATCAGAATAATTCTGTAACTGGTGAATCTCCTTTCCTCTGTTTTGTTACTGTTCCTGATGTGCTGCTGTTTGGATGGGATTTGGATCCAAGCAAAGGAAAATCAAAGAAAAACTGTCACTGCTACTGCCCAAGTAGGCAGTGGCAGCTTGAGTTTAGCAAGGGGTTTGACACAGTGCTTGATGTATTCCAGATATTAGTAATCTGAAATCAAGGGGTCCTTGATTATTTGGAGAGAAGGCGAGAATTGTTTGGAGAGGAGGTTGCAGCTGGATCTACCTTATGTGTGGATCCTTATTTCAAGTTTTTTCTTTTTTTTTTTATTCCCTTGAGAAAGAAAGAATATTTACTGAGATATTCTTAGGGAAAAGAATGAGAGTTTGGAGTATTGAACAGTGGCATATAAAAATATCAATGATGTCACAAAAGCTCTGTCATGAAGACATTTTATTGTTGATGAATTGTAAGAACCATCTGGGTACTATTCTCATGATTCAGAGGCCTCTGTATGGATGGTACAGATGCTTCTTTTGTTATTGATGTGATCTTGTAAATAGTTAAAATATTTACCAAGGCACCTCTGAGCCGAAGCTATACCATTTTATTATTTATACCTTTTCAGAGGGACAAAAATGGAGGTGTCCACTAAATGTGATGGATTAGGCTTATAAACAGCCATTATTGCCATCAAACCTCACATGTCAGCTCCCCCTTTTGTGTCTGTGCATTTCTAAGCTAACCAGTGATCCATGCATAAGATAGGAGGTTAAGAATGTGCAGAGAGAAAGGGGCTTGACTCCGAGCAAGATGTATCTTCTGCTGATTAGAAATACAGCTGTAGAAAGGGGAGAGAAAAGAGTTTTTGCAACATGACACTCCCCTTTTCATTTCGCACAACTCACTGTTTAGGACCTGCAAATCACTAACTAGTAGAGTCACTTCGCTGCTTCATGTAACTTAGTGCAGCTGCCTTTTGTTTTCCCAAGATAAAAATCAGGAAATGCAAAAATTAAACAGGTCCAGAGAAGAGGAATAGCAGAGGGAATGAAAGGAAGAAGGTTGAGCGAGTGACTTCACAACTTGTTGACAGAGCAAAGTACCATTTCGTTATAATTAAGTATGCTTTAAAGGCTGGACAGGAGAGAAAGCTAACAGAGCTCGTTCAGTATAATCCTGTCAGTACCTTCAAGCTGAAAAAGTTATTCTTGCTCTCAATGCACATGCAAAAAGAGATATTATTTCAAAACTAGTAATGTATCTTTTAAAAATGTTACCCTTTTCTCTGAAAATGTAGAGCTCATCATAGCAGCTTTTCCAAATGTCCGCATCTTGTCATGTGACTTTTCCCCTTTTATTAATTAAAAATTATATTATGCTAAAAGATTCATGAATATGAAATGCTTTTTAAACTTCAAATAAGAACTGAATACAGTGGGTTTATTAACTTTTGATGTGATACTGGAATGTGACGTGTTGTAGTCCAATTGTTTGTGATTCATTTCTTATTATAGTTAAAATTGTTTAATATGTCAGTGTGTTAGTCCTGAAAGAGGAGAACTGACTAAAAATCGCATTTGATATTCTGGATGAACCATACAAGTGCAATGATGATTTATTTGGGCTTGTTGTTATATTACATAGCTGATTTCTCTTTTGTCTTAGCCAGAAACTGATTGTAGCAAACTGTTAGGTAATTCTTATGTGCAACTAAAAATGGAGTTGTATATTCATGGGCTTCAGAGGAAAAAAAGAAAAAAAAGGGTAGAAAATACTTATTTTCTCTGTAACATTTGAAAACTTCAATGCCACTGCTGAAATAACAGTGAGCTTAGTAAACTATGGCTTAGAAGTAGGTGGTGAGACCAGAAGTTATGTTCCACGTCTGGAATTACATGGAATGGCCTGACATTAAACTGTGGTTTTACTTTAATTTATAAATACTAACAATGGCCAGTCTGGCAGTCGGCTGCATTAGTATGCTGGTGCACTGACCATCCCGGCTCTATAAGTGCTGTGATCTGAATTGCACAACCAACGTGGCAAAGGTCCAGATTTCAGTTGCCACTCCCACTGGGAAAGAAAAAAACAGGCTTGTACACAATTTATGTCTGCAGTTGTTTCACTGTATACATTGAAAAAAACCTCGTCACGAGAATGGCATTCAACCTTATTCGGGTCAAACGTGATCTGTATCGACAGCATTCAAAAATGCTTAGAGAAATAGAAAAAACTTACTTTTTCTGAAACTTACCATTGCAGCAAAATGGATGTAGAAATATGGATGCTTTTGCGTGCGGTAATCCAGGTCCACTCTTCACACTTGCTGTTTCCTTGCATTTCCCACCAGAGGAAAATAACAGTAAAATGACAAATGCCCAGTAAACTTGCATCTAAAGTAAAAGAATATTCTCATCTCTGACCCACGGTTTACATAAATGTCTGCAGGCTTTGATGTAGCTCTCTGGAATTAGCACTTGGGAATGTGAAATGAAATTACTCAAAGCAGTGAGTATGGGAAGAATTTCAAGTCCAGTTAGTCTTAATTAATGTTTTTATTTTTCTGGGAGTTCTGCTTGGTAGCCTGTGTGCATTTAACTGCTTTGCTTATTTAGCTATGCCCCTTTGAATCAGGCCTTGATTTAGGATGCAGTCCGATTGCACGAGTCACAACTATGCTGTTTAATACTGCATTCCTGGTAAAGCTTTAACTTCACTCTGTACTCCTTCTGTTTGTGTAAAACATGTAAAGATGTTCTTGAATACCCTTCACAAGGCCACAGGTCTTGTGGTGAATGCCTGCAGGTAGTTCTGAGACAGAGAAATTCTGCCTGCACGTATTTTTAGGTCATGAGAAGCAATTGGATTTTTAGCCTTTTTAGTTTCAAGGAACTGACGTATACATTTAGGTTCTGAGTGTGATGAGTGTTTTTTGTAACATCTCCTAGTGTTGAGACTGTTCAGTTATAAATAAAAAGGGCAGTGCAAATCAAAAATCTAGGAATGTGCATTGTCATTGTATTTTTTCATTTTTGTCTGTGTCTTGTGAAT
This sequence comes from Pomatostomus ruficeps, assembly GCA_013400735.1. NCBI lineage: Eukaryota > Metazoa > Chordata > Aves > Passeriformes > Timaliidae > Pomatostomus > Pomatostomus ruficeps. The sequence continues at coordinate 195,406 of VYZT01048717.1, forward strand.
AAGGTGGGGGGTTCTTTGGGAGTTTTTCCATCAGGCAGAAGGCATACATCACTGCACTGATTTGTAGCTCAGCTCTCTTTGAGAGCTTGAAAAATGTTAAAACAAATCCTTCACCATTGTCTCTTTATGGCCTACAGAGCAAATGTTGGGGTTTTCAGTGTCGTAGACCTCCCATTAGCTGGGCACAATCTGGAACTCTTCTTGGTTATGATTCAGTGATCATACAGACAAAGTGTAGGTTTAACTGAAAAGAGCATTTATATACTTCTTGGCCTTTATGCTGTTACTGATGAATTCTGAATATAGGAAGGAGAAGAGGAAAAAGGGTTTGAAAAAAGAAGCCCAAATCCAGACTTTGTTGTAATCGTGTAGGTACCAGTGACTAATACCTCACGCAGACAAAAGCCAGTTAAAAGTGACTTGAGATAAGCATTCTTCTGCAATGACTCATCTTCCCTAACAAGAATGGAGATGCAGCCCCTGTTTATGAGATAGCTGAAGTGCAAATAGTGGTGTCCATGAAGCTGAGGTTAATTACAGGAAGGACTTTCATGATAATTGCTAATAAACAACACTTGTCCTCCTTTGAATGTGTATAATTCTCGGCAGAGGAAGTAGGCTTCTGCAATTCTCGGCAGAGGAAGTAGGCTTCTGCAATTTGAATAGAATTTTGAACATTTGCTCAGGAGGTGTAGGCAGTAAGGCAGGAGTGAATAATAAAAGTCAGCCATAAAAGGGTAGGAGGCTGACCACATCTGACATTTTCTCTCTTATAAAATGTAGAATTCCGAGCGGGTTAGTGAATTCCCACAGATCGTCACTGTCTCAGCATGTAATGTGGTATGACCAAAAAGAAACAAGCCCTGCATCCATTCTGAGCCTGAATCTGAAAACTAGGCAGCCTGGGAGTGATCGTTCCTGCAAAGGGACAGTAAAATATTCTTTTAAAGGCTTCTAGTTCTCTGGGGTGTCTAGAAAGCTGATTTCTGCTTTAAAGGGTGTGTTCTGTGACAGATTAAAATGGATTATAAATCCCCATAGAAGTGAAATCATAGCAATTAGTCTTGGAAACATACTGTTAGGATTATTTTAAACTGTAAGAAAAGCAATTATGGAAGTATTTTGAGAGTTTTAAGTTTGTGATACTAATTTTATTAAGGAACTAAAGCTGAAGCCCCTCTCTCCTGTGTGTCATCCTTCTTAAATTCCTGCAAATGTGCTGTAAATGGGCTCCTTTCACAAGAAATGCCCGCAAAGGTCTGTGTTGGGAAGGCGCAGAAGGTGACCACGTCTTAGTCTGCGCTCTTTACAATGCCACATAAGTGTCTTTATCTTATCTATATTTGTTAAAGCAATTACTGGAACATATGGAAGTTAATCCATGGCTGCCTTACTTCTGTGGTGTGACACAGTATGAACACACGGCATTGCTTGTCAGGGCAGAAAACATAAAGTAGCTCCTGGGTAAACGTCAGGTCAGAGTTGTGGTTGTGTAGAAAACAAGTCTCCGTTGTCTTTGATAAAATTATTCAACATTTATTTTACGTGGTTAATGATTTGAATTCCTGTTTACCACAAGTATTGCAACAGTAAAATAAGGATGGTCAGCAGCGATAAAAATGCAGCCTTTTTGAGAGATGTAGAGTTCAACTGGCTTAGTGACAGAGCTGATGGAAGTTGTTTCAATATTGCAGCAATTGAAAAATATAGATTTGGTCCTCCAAAATTAATATTCCATAATTCTTATTATCTGTTTGTGTGTGTTGCATTACCTTAAAAAATTTGAAAATTCAGGTTACTTTTGTTGAACCTGCACTTTTTACCTCCAAGGGGTTGTCTTAGGCTGGAGATATGGGGACCCTCCTCTACTTAATCAAAACAAACATTTACTGGAGCAGGCACTAAAATCTGCAAGAGGTGGAGCTGTACACTGCATGCAGATAATCAGGGCATTGCCGGGAACTGGGGGATTCCAGCATGTGTTCTCCAAGGAAGAAAATGAGGAAAGATGACAACTTTCTTTTTGCCATCTTTGTGGGTGCAGTTTATTATGTCCCTTGGTTTCCTTACAAGTATCTTAAAATGAAATGCTTTGCTTGATCTTAAATATAGAATTTAATATCAAATACTGTCTTCTTTTGTCATTGTAAAAATTTAATTTGATCCAATATTTCTGTGTGAGTTCAGCGTATCTTCCAAGGGTTCTTTATGGCCTGATTTTCATAGTAATGGTAAAGTAATAAATGAACTCTTATGAAAATATTAGTCAGTGCAGGCATCTCTATCAGTAGGCAACAAGATTGGTGAGTGCTGATGTGCAGCACACTCCTAAAATCCATCTCCAGACAGAGGTTTTGCTGCAAGATGTAGATCTAATTCCATAAAGATCATAAACATAAATCATAGGTGTGTTTCTGAAGGAGTGTGATAATTGGTGGTGAAAACCAGGGCTATACATGCAGTAAAGTACCCAGGACACAGAGTTCTTTAGGATCCTTTGTGTGGATGGATGGTCAGCTGATGGAAAGAAAGGAGTCTGAATTTATTTACAATAACTTCAAAAACTGGCTGGGAAGTTGTCCTCTAGGTTCCCACAGGGAGCCTCCCTTTCCAGGGAGGGCAGATATTGAATGAAAGTGTCAGAGAGGGAGAAGGCTTCTGCCTTTGCTGTGCCTGTCCCTCCCTGGCAGTGCTTTGGGGGTGTTGGACACCCCTCGTTCCAGGCTGCAGTCCCGGGGTCTGCACACGGGGCTGTGTCAGTGCACACACAGAGACAGAGGGAATCCCAACGCAGTGTGTCAGTATAATTACGGCTGTAATTGTAAATTACCCTGCAACAGGCTTCCAATTTTCAAATGATAGATAAATCTTGTAAATTAGTGAAGGTATCCCTCATATGCTAAGGATTAATGTAGTGCAGCCTTGATTGCTTCAGATTTTGTAATAATATTTAGCAGTTCGGGAGTGATCACATAATTGGCCTGTAATATGCAACATTTTGGCTTCCTGAGACATCAAGAAGTTTCAGCGTGTTCTGCCTAAATACATATTAAAAGCAATTTGCAAAATCAGAGCTATGCAATTGCCTAGCGATACAGGCTTCTAAAATGTTGAAAACAGCTATGCCCAAAAGATCATGAATAATGCACGAATATTAATTTTTATGGTAGCTGCCTTAAAAATGCTCTGTTTCTAATATTTTCTCAAGTTTTTAAAATGAAAACTATCTTTTCATTAAATTTACTTTAAATGGATGTTTTAGTGAAATTAATTCTATTTCATAGAAATAAAGTGAACTGCACATAGTTTTGTAAGGGAAGCAATTGGAGGCTTCAGCACAAAGCTTGGAAAAGCAGATGTTTGTGAAGCTGCTGCTCACAACTCACTGCATGTATCTGCAGAGCATGTCAGAGTCCTGAGCAGGCAGTTCTAACGGAGTTTCAGACAATAAATATTTTTATTCCTTTAAACAGGTGTATAATCATCTTGTTAACATGGTTTTATTTAAGATAAATGGGGAGTAGGCAGAACAGAAGGGTAATTAATTATTAGTGACCTTGGAGAAAAAGCTTCCGTTTGTCTTTGCCCCACTCACACACTGCACTTGTCTCACACAGCCAGGCCACAACTGCAGGCAGCAGAACACTGGTTTCATAAAAGTTATGTGCCTGAAACATTCACACACAGTTTTTTTCCTAAATCACATTTCTCAGAGCGTAAATCTGGGCAGAACCTGAATGTAAAATTTCCTGGTACGTTTTATGGTGCAAACACAGAATTGTCTGCTCCAATAATACAACCCCCCGTTTTTTTTATCTCTTTTGAATGGAGTGAATTGTTTGGTACCTGAATAATGCAGCAGCAGGGCCAAACTTAACTCCTCTCTCACCAGAATTCTTTCTTCACTACTGACTTTTTATAACTTGTAATAGTCACATATTTTCTTTTGCTTAGGTTTCTTTCCTTTTTCTACTAATTATTGCTTTCATTATCATTAGGAGAGGTAGGAAGAGGGGGAGATGTTCACAGAGATGTTCACTTTTGCTTAGCAAATCCATATTCCGCTGTATTTGTAGCCTCCCTCCATGACCTTTCAGAAAAATTAGAATATGTTTATTTCACTTATTTGTGTAAAGCCTCATAGAACTGAAGGGGAAAGAAATCTTGCTCAAAGCAAAATAGGTGAGACTATGGTGTGCAGAAAGTGAACGAAGTTTGAAAGTGTTTTCTGCACCTACCTAAGGACAAGATGTGCCCAGTAGAACAGAGCCTTACCCAGTGCCACTAAAACAAGTTTTTTCTGCTATTTCTTCTGTTTAAATTACCTGTTTTTAATGAGCGATAGAAAGTAGTCCTAATGTCAGGAATTGCTATTAACTATTAGTTGGGTGCCTTTCTAAATTTAAAGATGGGCGTGAGGTCTGGATAAATTATCAGTGGTTTGGGTTCCCTCCCTGACGTGTCATCTGTGTGGTCTGCAGGCCAAAGAGCGCTTTGTTTGTTCACTCCGAGCCTGAAGTGGTGGGATGGTGCTTATTTACTGAAATGCAAACAACAAAAATAACATAAACCATCCAAAGATCAGAATGGAGCTGTTTAGTTTCTCATGCTTCAGCAGAAGGGAGCTTAAGGACAGCAGAACGGGCGTGCAATGGGAATGTCCCCTGTTTGTCCTGGGCTGGTCACTGCTTGGACTGCTGGCCCCAGGGGCATTGGAGACCGGCCTGAAGGAGCCCCCGGGGCAGGGGTTCCACGTGGGCCCGCAGCTGGACAAGGGGCTGGCTGCCAGCTTACACTTAGGGCGTTTCAGGAATTTGTGACAGACCCTGATCAAATACAATTTTCCCCTGTTTTTCCTCAAGAGTTTGTAACCTTTGGCATTGTTAAAAAGGATTAATGAGAATTTTCTTCAGCATGTCATGAGATTAGTTTTATTTGCATCATAAGATTTTAAAGAATTCATATATTTAAACCTGAAAAATACAGTTTTCTTTCATGATCTTGAATGTTCATGTCAGACATTTGATGATGCCTTGGGAACAATTGCTTTTGATTTTTGAGAGGTTAGTGGTAATTCCTGAGGTCTCTGAGAGATGCAAGGGCACATCTACACTATCTCATGGCTGGCTGTATGTTTTTTTTAAAGACCAGACTTGGCTGTTCTCTTCAGTGTTATTTCTTTAGCCCTAGACTGACTCAGTCTTCAGGTGTAGCTTTGCTGTGCTTCTTTAAAATAAAATAAATGTTAAAAGAAAAAAAGCAATAGTTCAGTCCATATTTAGGTTGTTGGCCTCTTTCTGAGCTGTTTAATGGACAACTGGTTTGTTTTATTTATCTGACAGGGTTTCTTCATATTGTTTCAGGTTATCAGCACTCTTGCAGATCATATTACAGCCTGTGCTCAGATTTGACCCTCACTAGGGTTCACTTTAAATCAGATCCTTATCATTAATGCAGTGATAAATAGAGATGCTTTGGAAGCAGTATACAGATTATTTATTTAGTGCCTCTCTGGATCATGTTTTATACAAGCAGGGATCAATGTCAGACCTTTATGGATATAGCTTAGGTTGCATTCAGTAACTACAAACTAAAGCCCTTTAAATAATGTTAACTTAATAGCTGACATTTTTATGAAATAAGTCTGCAAGGGGGGAAATGTAATATTGCTCTACAGTGAGGAAGATTTTGATTTTTAGTTTCATCCCAAACCTAAAGGGATGTTTTTAGTTTAACAATTGCCTCTGAAGTCCCCATTAAAAGAAAATAAATAAAAAAGGAGACAAATGCTTTTAAGGAAAAAAAAATAAAGAGCACTCTACCACAGGTGTGACCTGGGGTTATTGCTTTTAGTAGGGATACTTTTTGTGAGGCTCTAAATAATTTTTCCCCTTGTAACTCTGGCTGGTCCTTTTATGTCATAACTGATTTTCTTTTTTGTCAGCTAAATTGGGGCTGAATTAAAACATATTTTCCTACTTTCACTCATAGTCTTATAACTTTATATAATACTTCTTCCCAAGTGTCATTCTTGCTCTGGAAGATGGCAGATTTGCAGTCTCTGTGTTTCCTGTCTTGGTTGCATTTCCACTGGTTTTAAAGTCTCCTTCTAGAGCAGATAACATGCAAGTTCAGAATGAAGAAAAGTTTTTCTATTAGAATTTCTGTGTAACAAGCAAATTAAACTATAGCTAGGTTAATGAAATAATTCATTTAAGTTTTTATATTGTTGCAGGCCATTTTATCAGAAAGCTTTTTAAAGCAATTTCATGGCACATAAACAGAAGAGAAGTGCCCAGTCAAAAGGTGTTTTAGTACAAACTTAAGTTTTAGCAAAAATCAGATACTTAGATGTGAAGATATATAATGGGTAAAATTGGATTTAGGTTTGGGTGCAAATACCAAAATCTCAGGAGTAATTCTGATAAAATTTCAGCCCATACAGTAAAATTTCTGAGTATTTAAGCGTGTTCTTGAATGTTTTCTTCCTGTTCTTGGCATATTTTCTTCCATCTTGGAAATAAAATCTGCACAGGTGAGTTATTGGGTTCAGTTAAAACTCACTCTTGAAAAAAATAAGAGCAAATATAAAAATTGTTCAAAACGGTGGAATGGTTTTGAGATTTGCAACTGTTGAATTGCATCCCCACCATGGTCTGTGACTGTGGAATTGTGCTCTATAAAGTATTAAGCATTTGAGGTCCGGCACATTCAGAGAGAGCAGCTACAGGGATTTTGTTACCTTTGCTCTTTCTTCCCCTTGTAACTGTAGTCCAAGCTGGGAATTGTGTGTCTAAGATGGAGAGAAAAGCAAAACTGAAACAAAATTCAAGTCCTTCAGGGGTTTGATTGATCTATAAGTCTTTCCATCATATTAAGTTTATCTTGGAAAGGATAAAACAATACTTTTCAAATGGATCCACGGGAGTGTAGGAATATATTACAATATAATTTTTGAAATGGCTGAAACACTTTTTTTTTATAAATGAAAAAAGTCACAGCTGAAGTTGTGCTGATCCATTCAAATATTCAGGATTTAGCTGATAGACTATTCCTCGTAAAGAAGAAAGCTGGAGATACATGATTGATATGAGGTGTTTGAAGAAAATTTAAATAGAATGCATCCCTACTAAGCCAAGTATTAATTCATTTAGCTGGAAGCCATCCAAAAGAAGCAGCTGTCATCTCAGTTAAGTTTGTTCCCATACTGTAAACTGCGTTGTTGCTTGTTTGTGGATGATCTTAGTGGCTCACTTAGCTGGATTCAAAAAATATTTCTGAAATTACTGCTTTATGTGTTTCCTTGTGATGTGAAATTTCCCCAGTCTTGTAAACTGGGGAGCTTGGGGGGTGGTTTGGTGGTTGGGGGTGTTTTGCTTGGTTGGTGGTTTGAGGTCTTTTTTCATAACTTCAGTTTCCAGAGGTACTCCCTTGCTTCTTCCCATCTGTACTGGCCACTCTAATAAAAGGTATTAATTAATTAATTCACCAGTTTCATCTGGCTTACATGCTTCAATATTATGGCTGAAACAACACTGAACACTTATTTCTTGTCATCTATGCTTTTATATTATGTCGTTTGTCTTCATAAATATCCACATAAACTGAGAATTACTCCAGTGATTGATAATCCAAATTTCAGATACTGTGTTGTATTAATGTCACTTTTGGGTCAGCGTTAATAAAGCAGGTACCTGAGTGGAGGTGCACATGCCTGTCTCTGCTGCGGCCTTCAGAACACGCTCAAGAAGATGGTGTATGAAGGGGCTTTAGATGGATATTTAACTGCATTATCTGTGCTTGTTGACGTGCTAATTGGCCTTAATGGATCCTGACAAACACTAAGTTAATGATAACTGAGTGCAACAGATGGATAACAAAGGAGTCTAAAAACTGCAACCCAGATTTTCTCAGTAAAGGCTGAATTTACTACACAGTAGGCTGTTTCTGTTACAGCTCATTTTTAGATGAAATGTTACTGTTTGCAAACTGCATTGTTCACTTTTTTTACCGTATTTTTCCCATCTGGAGGTGAAAAGGATCATAAGCCTTCAATCAGGCAAAATATTTCAAAATGAAGGGGAGGGTATAAAATCAGACAAGGATCTTGTGAACATTTTGGTTTTGAGTATATTCTTGTGAATATTTGAGAAAGACGGGTTTGCACAAAGAGCTTATTATGCTGTGTTAATTCAGTTCTTGCACAGTGAAATGAGAGAACATCCTTAAACTTTCTTGTTGCCAATCACCAGGAGTTGTGAAACTGCTGCAATATTAAGTAGTGGGAGATACAATGCCACCATGCAGCACAGGCCTGTCTTTAAGATGAAAGATGTATTGATGGGCTTTAAATCCCACTTTAAAGAGGATGATGTATTTAAATCTGGATGCAAGGGGGAAGGGCAAGAACTTTCCTGAATGACAACTCCTGATATTCTCTCAGTGTTATTAGTGATTACTTTTACTCACACATCACTGTGAGAATGTTAATATTGTTCTGTTGGCTTGGAACTGTAATACCAATGAACACAATTTAAAGGAAAATTTCTAAACAGCAAAATCCAGAAACACAAACAGTTTAATTCATATTGAACATGCTGTGTAGCAAGTTGTTTGCAGTGTAGTGCTAAGTGCTGAAACACTTCACAAATTCATCTTATGGGCTCCAATTATTTTGGGATTGAAATTAAGTGCCAAAACTTCATGTTTAAATACAGTTAGGGAATGGACAGTGATTGACAACAGCCAGGCAATTCCACATTCCCCTCCGTGTTGGCCCACAGCATTTCCATCAGACTGGATAAGACCTGAGCACTCAGTAGCTGTCTGAGGAGCTTTAACTTTGTTCTGCAGCTGTGCAAGGAGCATGTGCCTGGCTAAAAAATACACCCCATTTTCAGATACACTTGTTGGATTGCAGATTCGGATCAGTCAGCAGTCAGGAGGAGAGGCTGGCACCATGAGCCCTGGAGTAGTGGGGAAATGGTCATGAACTGTGCACTGGAATTTCTGCTTAAGGGAGAGACCAAGGGACGAGGTCTGCAACCCATGAGTGGCTCCAGCTCGATTAAAGCCCTTGAATCTGTTCTCACTTCTGCTGGCATTGATGCTTACTTAAAATGGCAATATGGAAGGTTGGCGCAGATTAAAGAAAACAGAATGCAGCATCTGCAGAGGGAGTCTGTTGCCAAGTCTGCAGAAATTTTGGAGCGCTTATCCACTGTACTAAATTAAACCCGGTGTATTTCTGAGCCATTATCTTCTGTCTGACCAGAGGCTTCAGAAGTAGGTGAATGAAACGCACAAACCCTCTTACATCATGACAGTGCCATAATCTCCATATGGAAAAAAGGAAAATCTTTCCTAAACCCTAAAAGCCAGTTAGATTCTACCTTGATGATTATCTGATGACCCAGATCTTAAATTCTCGGCTTACACCATATGAATTCCAAGCAGCTCTTTCGGCTTTGGGTTACTCTTGGGCACACTTGCAGCATTGTGTCTGGGGTTTTCAGCATCTCAGGTACATTTGCTGTTTCCTGGTCTCTAATGTAATCTCTTCTGGAAATGGGATCTGCAAATTCAGCTTCCCGAGGTGGCCAGAATGTGGTCCTGTGTGTGACCTTCCCGTACAACTCCCACGTGCTTGGTGTCAGCTGTGAGCACTCTGATTTACAGTTTATCCCTGCACTGGAAGAGGGGCTAAGAAATAGACTCAACCTTAGCAAATGCGTTCCTAAGAGCAGTTCCTTGATCACTAGCCCACCAAAAGGATCTTTAAGGTGATTGATTCGGAGCAGAACATTGCTGAAGTTTAGAGACTTTTAATTCAGTGACCTTAAGAAATATTAGACTTCGGCTAAGTAAAAATGATGGCAGATAAAGACCAAAAAAAATTAGTTTTACAGATAAATCTTCTTTGAGAATATAAATAGAATTTTTATAAAACCTATCCATGGATTTCTAGGATTCAAGTCTCTGTTCTGGATTTGGGTAATTATCCAAAGGTATTCCTCCAAATGTGGGTCGTTGTCCTGGATAGTCCTCACTGGTTTGGCAGCTGTTTGCATCTGACTACACTTCAGGGCATGCTGAGAGATCTTTCTTTGGTCTGAGAAGGCAAGAATTTTCAGATTTTCCCTTGGAAGGGCAAAAAAAGTATTTATTAAGAAAATTATTGACAAAGCTGAATGAATATCTCATTTTAAATGAATACTTTCTATTCCCAAGTGGCTGATGATGAGAGGATTCACATTCCTGGTTCCAGCAGGCATCCACCTGTGTCACTGTGAAACAAGTTGGGAGTGTGACACTTGGGGAGCCATTTCAACCTTTCTTTCTATAGCATCTAAAACTAACCTGGAAACCAATTAATTGTCTCAATGATCGATTTTACATTGATACCAATTTTTGGTATGAAAACGGTACTATGTTTTGTCTTTTCTATATTTTATATTCCCATTGTTGTGGCAAGTTAGTGCTAGATTTTTTATCTCAAGGAACAGATCAAGTGCACACATAGAAGTTATAGTTCTTGGAAGAAAAATATTACATATATTACTTTATCAGCTTTTTTCTTAATTCTTTGTCCCTTTAAACATTTCTCAAGTGCAGCTGTACTATGTATATGTATTCTGTTTTACAAAGTAACCTGGGTTTATATTTTCCATTTGTAATTCTTTTGAACTGTAATTTTTCCTTCATATTATCTTTTCATATTCTAGCAGTTTCCCTAAATGAGGCCACCTATGAAACTGCTGGCAGGTAGTGAGAAAATAAGTGTTTAATGAGTGAGGAAACTATTAGAGCAGTCAGGAAAGGGAAATTACAGCATATGTAATAGGACAATCATTACTTTTATATAATTCAGTATTAAATTGTTAATGTCTCTTGACAGTTCTTTAGTAATTAAGATTTCATCTTGATTGTCTTTCTGTTAACATGAAATGATATGATAGTTAATATTGTTTAAATCACAATGTTAAGTGAATGAAAAATCATAGTGTAGAATCCTCTGGATAGTATTTGTTAGAGGCTTTAATGTTATACTCAATTTAGAAAAATGTTTTTTCATTAAATTGTGAATGTAGGTTTATAACATTTAAACTGTCTCTTGGTAATATTACATTTATAAAATATATATATGAATGCACATTCATACACTTTCCTAGCTTTTTAAAAATACATAAACTGTATAAATAAAGGCTAATTATGAGGTACGACTAAAAGCTAGACTGTTAGACTAATTGATAATCCAGTGAAACTCAGTGTGTGTTAAAAGTATTTGTAACAAGTGTAATTGCTAAAAACATATTTATGAGACAGGCAGATAGTTATTTTTCCTACTGTAGCTGAGGTAGCATTTCTCATTAGATACCATCTAGGTAAGAAAGAAGGTGCTAACCGGGCTAAGCAGGTGCTTCCTGGGAGGATGAAGTGTCATGGAAATCAGCCTCCCCCAGAGGCACGGGAGAAGGTGCTACAGCTACTGCCTCTTGTCATACACAGGAATACACAGCCCCCCTGGCTGGGAAATAAAGCAGAAATGTTGCACCACCCAGAGAACTATGAAGGGCACATTAACAGAAATCATAGTAAAATATGAAAAAGTAGCTAAAATAGAGAAAGTTGAAACAGTTAATTTAATAAAGAACACAGGTAAGGGCTTTTGACAAGCACACTACGCTTCAGTTTAAGCAATCATAGTTGGGACCCACTCTGTGACTTTAGGAAAGTCACTTATTGCTAAAATCCACTACAAGTTCTTACTGTGGTCCAAAGAGCTAAAATCAGTTTCTTGATTCCTGTGGTTCAGCTCCTCAGACACAAAACAGAAGGAAATAACAATTTTCTGTCTTGGAGGCACATCACAAGGATGAAGTCATTCATTCCTTATCTGGGACAACACTACGACACAAGCATATCTGTTAGAGTATGATTAAATAAAATAAATGACATGTTTAAGAAGGGGAGAAGAGAAGGTTCTCATCACAAACTGAAAGTGTTCCCAAAATAATATTTTGATCAGCTGATTCAATAACTTTGTTCTTAGGATTAATTGGCAATATTGTGTCTGAGGCAACCCAGACACTGTAGAATGGTGGTTTATGTTCTTCTCGAGCACTTTTCAAACATTGCTGACATGTTCTGTCCATGAATACCAGAATACAGAAATTATTTTTTAAAAACACACCCTAATTTTGATATTCTGGATTTCATTGCATAACTTTTTCCAAATACACAGCAGTGAACACATTCTCAGATACAAAGTGGAAAGCAGAGTGCTTACAGTATGGAAGGTCCATATGTATGAAAATCAGTAGGGTTACTACCAGGAACATACTGACTTTCACTATCAACCATTTAAAATCAATTTGAAGGCATTTGGAAAGCATTTTAAAGAGCAACTAGGCATCAATAAAATTTAATTAATTGGGTCTATGGATGCACATGTAAATTGAGTGCTAATTGTGCTAGCAATGCTTTTCCATTAAAAATTAAACTCATGATTAGTAACTAAGAAAAAAACAAGCCAATATTGTTCCATAAACAAATCTCATTTTCTTTAATTGTGCCCCTGCTTTAGATAACAATCATAATTCTCCATTTGCTTTGTTAAATATGAGCAGCTCCTCAGCATGGGAAAGACAGAGTCCTTGCCAGTTGTTTTAAGATATCAAAGAAGTATCATTCAAAACTTCTGAGGCAGTGCTTTTGTTTAAATTGCCTTATCCCTCCTTTGAACAAGAATGGAAAGTGCTTTTCCCTTAATATCTGATAGACTACTTAATTAAGAAGAAAAATAAGTTTTTCAACCATATTTTTATAAAGAAAGACAATAGTAGTGTGGGGATTAGTGGGGTAATCTATTTACCTATAGATCTGAGAATACAGAGATGAGATTTAAAGTGAGGGTCAGTTCAGGATGCAGGTGTTTGAAGCTTCAGTTCTGTTCTTGCTCTTCCACAAACCCTCCTGCTGTAGCTGTGCTTTCACAACAAATACAGATCGAGGGAGGGGAGGAATTTATGCTCAGTCTTGGTAGAAAGTTCATAGATTTCAGGAGTGAAAGATAGGATCTAGTGCTTGTCAAATAGAAATGCATCCAAAAAAGCTGGGCTGAGACTTCTGAAAGCAGATTCTCTCCCTGTACAGTGCTGAAGTACCTGCACGGTTCTGGATTCTGTTCCCAGGCAGGCAGCTGGGAGTCAGGACTTGGAGACCCTAAATTTTATTAGCTGGATCTTCTGAATGATTTAAGCACTCGTTGAGTTCCCGCACCAAGGGAATGACTGTGTTACTTCATTATCTCTCTGTTGTAAAGGTATAAACACCTTAAAAACTGCCAGAGACCCGGGCATGAGTTAGACATGGCTATAAGTAGAGAGCAATGGTGATTTTGTGTTTGAATATTATGACAGTGATTAAAAAATAGTAAAAAGGCATGAAAGCAAAAAGAATCTGAGCCAATACAATCCAAGTGTTCTGAATCCAAATCTTATTCATACCACCTCCACTGCAGAGCTTCACTTCACCTGTGGAAAAGCTCTTTGTAATTCCTTTTGTCCCTTCAAATCGGCCTGTGACCACACATATTACATATTAATTGTTAACTTGTTCATTTCATCTAGAGCTGGGCTTGTAGGTGGACTTAAAGATGATGCTGTTCTGAAAGGACTTGAAGTCCAAATTAATGAAACCAGGCCAAGCAATGTCTCACTAGAATCTAGGCAGATAACAGTAAGGTATCTGTCATGTTCTGCCCTGGCAGAGAATCAGTCACAAATAGTTAAGTAGCAGTAAATAGGGGACCTGAATAAAAGGCTTAGGAGTAGCAGGACAGTATTTTACAGATAATGCAAAATCAATCAAAATATGAAGAGAGTATTTTATGGCATTTACACTGAGCTTTGAAATTCCTCATTGTCTGTTGGGAACTGTATCTCTCTGAGTAGCACCTTCATATCTCAGGAGCGTCTTTGACAGTGCCGAGTGGAATACCAGGAAAAATAAATGTTGCGAAATATCACAACATTTGTGATATTTGTGAAATGGTGCACAAGGCCTTCCTTCTGTGGCCTTGTGCACCATTTCACCATTCATAACGTGCTGTGACAGCTGGGAAGCACGGTGTGCTGGACTTCCATGCTAAACTGGGCCAGTCCCGTTCAAGTTATTCATAGCAATCTGTATCCAACCATGTGAGGCAGTTGCCACAGTCTCTCCTCAAATCCAGCTACTGTAATTGTTCAAGTTATCAAGTAAAACCTCACTTTGGTAGCAACTGGACCTACAGGAGAAAGGTGGCAACTCTTGCTGTCTAAAAATGCGCGAAGGAAAGACCAGGGAAGAGTTGAAAATGCTGAACAACTGTCCTAGAAAAGTGGCCAGATCCAAAACTTTACTTATTCTCAGGATAATATTTTATTATGTGAGGCTGTTTCTAGTTTATTTTTGCCTATATTATTTTTATTTACCCTGTAATAGACAATATAAAAAGGCCTATAATGAGAAATGCATTTTTTCCTCTTAGCTACTAATTCACAAGCTGAGCAACACTCCCAATCATTTCCTTGATAGCTGCACATGTTGATGGTTGTTTGCTGCTGCTCTGTCAGTGGCATCCCATGCTGGTGACTCCCCTCATGTGAGCTGTTTCTGAGCTCTCGATGGTATTGTGAGTTTGGATAGTGTTAAAACTGAAAATAATTTCATGTTTTCCTCTGACCTAAAACATGTATTACCTACAAAAGGAATTATCAGAGCTTTATGAAATCTACTAAGAGAAAAGCAAGAAGTAGGAAAAGTCTCTGCTGTTTGTTTTTCTCATGCTGCTTTGCTTGTGTCAGGTTTCAGGCCTTGAATGCCTTTTGGTTTGTCCATGTACTTTTTGTTTGTTAAACTTCATGTGCTTATCTAACTTCCTAATCTCCTGTGGGGACTTGATAACCTTAGTGGTTTTTTCATGCTGCTTCTAGTGCCATGATTAATGGGATAGACCACTAAACTGGCCACCTCCAAAATTATGGAATGTGTTAATCAGATGGGCAGATGACCTCAGGGAGTGCAGTGACCCTTAGGATCAAAGGTCAGATTTTAACAATATGACAAATACAAGGATGTTGTCATTTCAGACTAAAAAAGGGTAAATAGATAAAGGGTAACTTGAGAGTGACATGCTTATTTCTTGCAGGTTTTATCTATACAAATCGACTTTTGCCATTAAATAGCGAGTAATGTATCTTCGATGGTTTGCTGTATGGGGTCAGAGTTATGAGGGAGAGGTTGCTGGTAAGGTACCTGATACAAAGAACACAAGATTTGGGTTCAGTTTTAGTATTTGATGTAAAACAACCTGTGTTGTTTCTGTGCCTTCCTTTTCCTCTCTGTAAATATTACAGAATAGGACCCTCGGTGAAGCTGTTCAAAAACCAGGCATTCATGTGGTGCAGCAGGGCAGTGCAGCGTTGCTGTCAGTGCTGCTGCTGAGTAGCTGTTCCATGTATTATCCATTTGACTGGAAGCATGACACCATGTGGTAGTTTAGTATGGAATTTTATTTTTCTCTCTTCATTGTTAAAGTCATCTCCGTGGAGTTGTGTTACAGGAGGAAAAAGACTCAGTCTTCAGTCAGCTACAGCTGAGAAGAAAGAGAACTCAACACAAATCTGTGCTTGCATTACACTGGCTGGCCAGCTAACACAACAGACTCTGCAGTAATTCCAGACAGCTCTGAGCTACCCTGGCTCAATAAGCTGGGAACCTGTCAGAGCACTGTGTGATGTTTCCTGACCATGGCAAGGAGTCTGCTCAGTACTTTCTAACCCAACCTTCTACTAGGCCTTGGGAATAATTAGTACCAAAATGCAGTGGATCAAGGAGAACCATCTGTTCTCCTCTATGGCAGCTTTGTGGTCTCAGCTTCACAAACCTGTTCAATGTAGGGCAGGAGTTTGAAGCTGAGGTGTGTTGAGCCAGTGAAACATCAAGCAGACAGTGCAGTATCTTTCATAAAGTTTCTATTCAGCAGGATTTGTAGTGGACAATATAGTCTAGAGTGTCTTGATCCAGTTATTTAACATTTTTTCTTATCTACAGCCTTGAATATTTCACAAATGGCACAAAAAGCAGTATGAAACCCCCTTATCTCTAAATAAACCAGTATTGGAAATGTTTTATAAACTTTTATAGTGGTACTGCTGTCCTAGCTGTGATGGTCCAAGGACATCACTGTCAAGTTTTGTGCTGGATCACGGTACCTTTGTTATGATCAGCATATCTACTTAGACTTGTTCTCAGCTTTCATATTGTTCCCAAATTTGTTGCTTCTGTTTCAAACTTAAGAATTGGTCAAAAGCATCCCTGCTGATTCCCCACCACTTAAGTGTTGGCTGGTTCAATAAAAAAAATTTCTTCTCCCCAGAAGCCCAGACTTGCCTTAGGAAATTCTGTCCTGAGCGCCCAGATGCTCTGCTGCATGTTGGTTCTGTTGACAGTAAAGGAGACAAAGCACTGAGGAATAACTCATAAAGCATCAATTCACCTTTATTACTTAGATAGAGCTCTAACTTGGTTGTGGCAGTGGGAGTGAGTAAAGAATGCAGCCTAGCACAGGAACTAAAAGGCTAAGGCAGACTGAAGGGTAACACTCTGATATTTTCAATTAATATTCAGCTTTAAGGGCAACCTCCTTACTAAGGAAATATTTCCTTAATAGGTCTTCAGCTTACTTTTGCTTTGTAGTTAATAATGGAAATGAGTTTTACTGAATATGGTCAGTTGAGACTTGGAATGAAATATTCTGTTCTGAGGGCATATGTATTTATGTTCTATGTTCACACAAAAAAATGTTTTATAACAATAATAAAAAAGAAAAGAAACCATTTTGCATGAAAACATGTTTTAACTGTATTTGTAACACTCAGTAAATAAATTACAGGTTTTATATCATTCAGAAAGAGCTGCGAGTGATTTATTCAGTTATTAACTTCACACGCTTGGAAGAATGAATTAAATACCAGTCCTTGTTGAAGGCTTTTGGATTATTCTGCCAGAATATACCACTTAAAAGTTTTGGCAGCTCAGCGTGTGTTGCGTGATGAGCAGGAAGGTTTTGTTGGAAGCTGAAGCAGATGAGTCTGTATCTTGACAGTTTACAGCATCTTATAAATTCCATAAAATGAAAATGAATTATGTATTATTGGGTTTACATAAGGTCACCAGATGAACTCTGACCCTTCTCTTTTCTCATTTGGCTCAATTATTAGATGAAATGACAGATCTGATCTCTTTTCAAATTGTATTAGAAGGGGCCTCTTTATTTTGCCCTCTAGCAGCAATTCTCTGACAGAACTAGGCAAGTGCATTAATTATGATTGATTTAGTGGGTCTATAAGGTGATTATTTCTCAAATTCTACTTCTGTGAGAAAACCTTTTGACCTCTCTCAGGCCACACAGCAAATGAAATCCATAAGAAGATTTAAGAGGGGACTGACCAGCGCTGCAGTTTCTTTCTGCTGTTTGAACTCAAAACACTTTGGGACACCCAAGCAAAGCCAAAGGATTGAATTACCAGGACATACTGTGGTTAAAATGTTTAACAATTTGATAGCTCTGTTTAAAGTAAATGGCATGAAATTGATCACAAGGGAGAAAAGTCCCCTTTTTAGAGGGGGGAGTAGCAAAAAGGATTTTTTTGCTTTGCAAATTAGATAAGAGAAAATGACCAAGATAATATCAAGACTGGTGGAGTGTGTTACATTGCAGTGAGCATAGAATTTCAGCCGCTTTCTCCTGATAAAATGGCAAAATAATTTCATAAATCTGTGTAAGAGTCTACTTTTTCTTGGTTTGGCATGTATATTTATATGTGTGTATATAGATATGTTTATGTACACATGTAGAAGCATAGTAAAGAATACAATTTGAAACCAAATCTGAGCTCAGAAAGAGGATCTGCCCACTGTACATTCGTTCCTAGGTCACTGCTGCTTTGTTTAGAGGCCAGTAGAACAGCCGGTCCTGTTTCTGGACAAACCCCGCTGGTTTGGGGCAGCCTGGTTCCCTGGGAGGCCTGCAGTGGCAGCCCGTGCAAGGGCAGTAACTCCAGCTACGGGCCGGGGGTAGCAAAGCCTTTACAGCTCTGCTGTGAGGAGCCACTCAGAGGATACGGGCACAGGGAGAGGGTTCCTGGAGCAGAGCTGGCCTGTCCTCACTCCCAGCTCAGCCCAGCGTCCCCTCTGCCTTGGCCATTTTGCCCGATGACATTTTTGCTGACTTGGAACTTCTGATAACTGGTCTGCAGAAGCAGAGTTGCAGAGGAACAGAAATAAGGTTAAATAAATTTCTCCTTGCTAGCCCAGATTTGTCGCTCTATTATTGGAAGAGTGAATGTCTTGAAAATGTGAAATAAATGCCTGGGGTTATTTTTTTGTTTTTTTTTTTTTTTGGAAACCAGATATTTGTAAGGTGGTAATCATGAATAATGATCTAGTTAATGCTCAGCAGCTGAATCAAATCTGTATTTTTTTGAGCATAGCTGTTATATTAATTAGAAGTAATTTAAATTTATTAGGGACTTTTTTCATATACTTTGTGGAGATGGATGCTATTGTTCAAGTAGGTCTTTCAGGAACTCCTGAACAAAATTCTGAAAATCCAGCTAATCAAGATGAAGTTTTGACAGTAGATTTTAACTTTCTAAATGTAAAACTAAACAAGCAAAAAAAAGAATCAAAATAGAATGAGAATTGCTGACAGATTTCAGTACTCCAGGTAAGGAAACTTAACTGCAGCTTAACATACTATGGTAAAATGATTTAGTTCTAATTAGTTTCATGAAGCCGAGGACGAACAGAAAATGTCTCATGCTTTTTTGTGTGAAATAATTTAGAAAGTGCTCTAGGATGTAGAAGGGTGTTCAGGTCTCTACTCTACTTGAGATAGGGTGATCAGAGATGAAAATCTCTGCTTTGAATCAGGCAGAAAAAGACGACGCCGTGCCTGTTGCGCTGCAGGAAGCACCCCTGCTGTTTGGTACCTGCGTCTGTCACATACAGTAAATATGGGAACCAGGAGACAGTTGTTCTCCCATGGAGCTGTTCCGAGCAGCGGGTGTGATGCTTGGACACCAGGCACAGGCGGTGTTGGCCGTACTCTCATCAGGTCTGATGGTGACACCATTTGAGGAACAAAAAGCTTGGGCAGTTTTCAGCAACCCTGGGCCATGTTACCCCAGGCTTCTTCAGTAGCTATTTTCCCATAAAGCTGTTGCTGCTGATCAGCACTTATTTTTCACGTTCCTTTATCACTGGGAAATGGCATGTGGGGCCTCACCAGATATTGTAGATATTTCACTTTACTGGCATAAATAAGAACACTGTCAACAACTTCATTAGCATCCTTTGCAGTGGGCACAAAATATTTGAACAGTGAAGTGCCTGTTGAACATTTATTGCTCAGTTTTCTGGGGAATTCCTTACTGTCTGAATTAATCTCTTCAGCCATTCAAATTCCGCTGCTGGAGCATGTGCAGAAGCAAGAAAAGCACAGCGGTTGTCTTCGTGTTATGTATCAGCTGTTCTTCCAGATCTCTGCAGGAGATCTTAGCACAAATCCTGTCACATTGAATGGTTTGGCTGCTTTATCTCTGTGCTCTGCCAGTAACCTTGGTAAAGGCATAACACCTGCATTAGTCAATGCTGCGCCTCTGCTGCTTTTTAATGATGCTGCTTGTATTGAACTTCCTATGGTTATTACTCCACTTGCTCTCAGAGATTTGCTGGCATAGGCACCCCTGCTCTTCTGAGGTTAAGATTTTTTTCATGTATTAAAAATTAGACAAAAGTCCTAATGTCCATTTGTTGACACTGCAAAAGTAAAGAATGTCCAGTGAAAACAAGCTAACTGCAGTCATGCTAAAGAAATAAATTACCTTAACATGGGCTGTTGTTCTAAGGACCTCCTTAGAGCTGCCTTGTATGTCCTAGCACTGTGTGGGAAGCTACAGCAGCATCTTAGACCTTAATCAAGAGGTTCATTCTCATAACTGATAATTCAGACATTCAGTGCAACCATTAGAACTTTCAAAAGACCCCTTTTTACTGAAGTAGAATACAAATAAACCTTTCCCCAGCTCCGTTGCCCTTCTCTGAACGTGCACATTGAGACATAAAACAAAGGAGGTAGAAAAATGGGGAAGTTTGCTCCCACTTTGTAGGCAATATGTGTATAGCCAGTGTGAAATTCCGTGATGTTTCCAGGCATGAAATATTACTGTGTTCTGTAGAATTCTTAGGGATTATTTATGCTGGGCTTGCCACATTTGTGACTTAGTAATTTTTTCTTTTATGGTTGGAAAGTTTTAGAAAGCACACAGACTTTACTGGTGTTTTCCCCAAGGAGGTGATGGAAGGCTTTTCCCAGACATGTTTATATTAATAATGCATATGTTTGAGTCCTCTCCTGACAGGTGTTGCTGCAGTGTTTGCTGTGTGTTATAGATACTGTATGTTATGACATTCTAAAAATGTCTAACTCGTAATAATGGACTTTGGACCTCGGGAGACCAGTGGTAGCTTCACATGCCCTGTCCTACTTGTAACCAGCCATTTGTGTGGTGCTGCTCTGTCTCAGGGTGAAGTCCTGCAGGGTGCTTAAACTTTGAGATGCCCCGCAATCACTTCCTACTTAGGCAAACTCTGCACGTTCAGTGTAGTAGCAGTGTAGTAGCTTCTTTCCTGTAACTTTACTCCTGTCCTTCTTCTGTACATAAATAGACACTGATGTTTGATGGATGAGTGGAAGGGTACTTAATGTGTGCTTCGTGCAGTATTAAGTTGTCCAGGTAGAAGGTCTTGAGAATTATTTATATGGATTCTACATAGCTCAGTATTCATTTTGGTTGTACCATTCTGATAAATCAGCTTAGATTTCTTTATAGTAAATAGATGTTAATAATTCCAGTGTCTGATTATGTCAGGCTAGACCCCTAAAAGTCTTGGGTTTACAGTTTATAACTGCCTTGCAAATAGTAATGTTACTTACAATAATGAGTATTGTTTGTGTGTGAGCAACTTGATCTCAGACCTGAGCTGAGACCATTGTTCTCAATACATCTGAGAGCTGCAGCAAATTGAAAATGATGTTCAAAGGTTTCATTTTAATCTCTGAGCTCCTTGTGCCTTGTTTAGAGAGAACTTTCTGCTCAGAAAGCTCCCCTCACTTGGCTTGAATCTGAAAAGAAAATGTATTACATTTTAATCCTGACACAAACAAATGAGTTGGTTTTAGATTCTGTCATCCACAAACTGCTATGTTTATAATACCACGAGTATATTAATGGACAGATTTAATGATATATATATTATTTCTGTCAGGATCCTCTGAATTACTTTTGCTACCACAAGACACAAAATGATGATGTATTTCAGGGAACAAAGGAAGGTAGGTTACATTTCTAGTGCCCATAAATTCTTTGTTTTAAAAACATCAAGGCCCTTGATACAGTACAGTGCTTTTCAAGAGATTTGCTAGTAAAAATTAACCAGTGGGGTGGAAGAAGGTTTCTGATGTACCTTCCTGTATCACATTTCCCCAGCCCATTTTTTCCCATTCTAGCGGTGGCATTGACAGATTCCTCCTTCATTGCAGTTTCTCAGTTTTGGTGGATGCTGGCACAGCTAGTGTGTTACCATGACAAACATGGTGAACTGTGGGATATCAGTCTGTTTGGGGCTAGAATCATCTCACCATAATCTTGGAGAGCTTTTCATGCCACTTGATATATTTTTATTTCTTTTTAACGTACTTCTCTTCTTAAAATGTCTTCTAAAGAAGTTTGTGCTTTGCAGTTTTGTTGATTCCCATATTCAGCTGTGATAGTTGGCCACTATCCTTTTGGGGTTTGTTTCTCTTTGTAAGAGGTTTGAGGAATGGGGGACAGAGGGTGTCTCAGAAATATCCTTATTTCCTTGTTTCTTCCTCTGTTCTTGATATGAACAAGGTTCAAACCCTTTCTCTGTAGTAGCGATCTCTCCTTTGTGAACCATCGCTACGTAGATGAAAGTAATACAGGCAGTTTGTTTAGGTGGAGATAAACCCAAAGGTGTCCTTTAGAGCACTCAGGGTAGCAGTTTGCAATCCCAGAAAAAGAAAATATCTGATCCTCCTTTTTCTAAAGTTACTTGCAGAAAAAATTAATGTCATTGTGGTAATTATGTACTTACTGCTGCACTATATTATGCAATTGTTACCTGTGGATGTTTGTTTTCTTTAGTTTGGATTTTTAAGTCGTACATTGGTGCAAAGGCATTCAGGTTTGAACAATGAAGTATATTTCAGTGACACTGTGCTGTATTTACTGTCAGAAATCTCAAAGGGTGATTTGGAAACAGGATGAGCCTTCATAATTTATCAAGCCAAATATCATCTGTTTTTGGAGGGAATCCCACAGAAAGCAGATCCCCCACTCTTAAACAAGCCCAAAAATAGTCATCCTATATATATGTTTTTTCCATCAGAAAATCAAATCTCTGATCTCTGACTTCTTAAAGTTGTCTTTACTCCAGTCTTTTAGCAAAGTTTCAGGATATTTGATCTTCTTAAAAGGCCTTGCTTTCTTTTCTTAGATCTTGCTGCAAGTAAAAGAATCATGAAAGTGGTCTTCTGTGACTGCATTGAAAATACTTTCCTCTCTCTATTTTGAGCTCTACATCAAGTAAAATAATCTTAGACTCTAGTTTGTCAGTACTTCTTAATTATTCTCATCAGCATTTTCTAACCCAGCCTGAGAGCCTGCTGGAGAAGAAAAGGATATCAGATGACTTGTGTTATTTTGGTGTTTATTTGGTATTTGTTTTGGTTAAACTTACATGTTTGGTACAATTATTTACTTTTGATTGTGGTATGGATAAGCATGTATTGGCATGATACATTTTCAATTTGCAGCAAAGAGAAGTAGAATTTAGTTTAGCATTCTATTTGTGAGTTGTTAATCTGAGTAAATAAAATTCCAAATAGTAAATAACAGTTGGTTGAGGATTTCAGACTGTGTGCAAATGGAATAAATTTGTCAAAGTGTTTTAAAAATCTAAATAATCAGAGAATGGGTAAAAGCAGCTAAACAAATTACAGGTGGGGGGAAGAGTTGTGTGTACTAAATTATTCCCTGCAAGCCGTTTGCTTATGTTTGCTATGGTAGAACCCAGTATTTCAGACCAGATGTCATTCGCCAGAAAATGGGTTGGATATGAGAAATATTGCTTGGATTTAAGTTGTACAATGAAGTGGTAATTTCAATTGACTAGATGATTAAAAAGAAAAAAGCGAAATCTTTGAATCTAAGCAAACAAGATAATGCAGCTCTTTAACTGAAAGGGTGTTGAACTGTTCCCACAGTGTTGGCTGACTCTAGAGAATAATTTGCCTCATAGGTTCAGTAATTTCACATGGATCTTCTTTACTCTGTCCTGCAACATTTTCCCTGTTGAGAAGTGGTAGGGACCTTAATAAAAGAATAGAAACACCACAGTAATATAATGCAAAAGGGGACATGGTCAAAAGAATCAGGGCAGGGTTTATATTCAGTAAAGAAATACAAATCCAGAGAAAGATTCTGAGAAGGGGGAGGAGGGGAGTAGGAAAAGGGAAAGAAAAAAAAAGCCACACCACAGATGCTCAAGTGTTCATTACCCAAATCTTTGCAGGAAGCAATTGAATAGAATTACCTACAAAGAGAATGTGGCATTTTAACATTATACAATCATGTTCCTCATGGCAGGTGACATCTATCTCCTTGACGGAGACTGTATCTCAAAAATACATTCACCGAGCTGTCTATAAATTCAAATAAACCCTGCAATTTAATTTTCAACATATCCATATGTTTGAGAATCAAGCTTTCAGCAGTTGAGTACAGTTTGTGTTGATACTACTGTACCCAGTGAATAAGGAGGAAACAATGCAGTGCCACTGCAGCTATAGCCAGGTTTAGCAGGGGTCTGCAGGGAGAAAGGATTCGTCCCAGTGTTCTGGGTCTCATTCAAGATCCAGTCAATAGAATTTCCAAGAAGTTCATCCTTTCTTGTTTGGTCAAATGCAACCTTTTTCATGGTTTAGAGGAACTATGTCATTACTTAGTTAGAAACACAAAGAACCAAATGTGTCATTGTGCACCATGGAAATGCAGCCAAGAATCTTTTAAGATAAAATAAAACCCTTAATTCTTTAAGAAAATAATACAGTAGAATGTGCATTCATTTAACTTCTTAAGTATAGATTTTTAGAATATCTGATAAATTATATTGTTTGCAAGAAAGAGAACACCTGAGGCAGCTGCTGTAACAAAAGGAAAAATGCAGTTGTTATTTTTTTGTTTTCAAAAAGGCATTTCCAAAATAAGTCTCATTTCTTTGTGCATGCCTGATTGTATTTTTGTTAATGAAAAATGTTGTCTTATGAGCTGAAGAAACAGCTTGAAATAATGAACCAACAAGTAAGGATTTTAACTGAATATTCATTTTCTCTTCTGGAATGTGATAGATCCTGTAGATTGAGAAACATGTTCTTACAGGGGTAGGCCTATTCAAATGGTCAGTAGGATCTAGGGGTGTGCTGGGATCAGTCAGAAAATTCCTAATAGCCAAAAACATTTGAAGATGCTTCAGTAATCACCAGCAGATCTCCAGGATACTGATGGGGATTTCAAGTTCTCAGTGATTTCATTCCACATTTTTGGCACAACCCCTGGTTTTACAGTGGTAATGTGTAATTTTGGGTAAAAGCACAGCAAAACAAAAGCTCCTAACTTGGCTGATTCTTAGGCCTAGGGTGGGCCTGACACTACAAACCTAAAAGGGGAAGACAAAATCTCCCCCTGCACCGCTTGCTCTACCAAGACCCCCGTGCTGGGCGGGTGTGTGAGCGCGTCAGTTCAGCCCTCCTGCGCTGCCCAGCCAGGACAGCTCTGCCGGAGCTTTGGTAACGCTGTGTGAGCAGAAAGCTGCAGGAGCATCCTCTGTGGAGAAGGGGCCTGGCCTCACCAGCTCTCAGACTCACTCAGATAGGCTGGAGATGATGGGTTCCTGTAAACTCGGCAGTCAGGGGCCTTGCCTGAGGTTGCAAAAGCATTTTTTTGACGTATTTGGGTTTTATAGAGCTGGCAAAGTATTGTCTCCTGTTTTGTCACTGGCCTGGAAGGTTGCTGTCTTCGTTTGCATTCCTCAGCCTTTTCAAGGCCAGTCAGGATGTTTCAGGCTTCCAGAACAATGAACATTTGGATAACACAGAGTGAATTTGCCACTAAAACGAGTAAAAGTCAGTACTCGGATTCTCCAGGATCAACTCTTTCCATCGGGGAGAACACGATGATCTCCCATTACACCCTTAGTGATTTGGGATGTGAGAGGCAGGAAGACAATAATTTTTCAAGTCTTGGATCATGTAATATTATTTCTGTACTTCAGAAGCAAACTTTCTGAGCTGCCCCAAGTTGCCAAAAGTTTGTTACTTGTAGCTGTAATGATCAGCATGTGCCATAAATTTTCCCTGCCAGGTATATATCCAATCATTTTGTTTTTCTTGTGTAGAGGAGAATTTGGTGTTGAATATTTTGGTACATTAAGTAGTTAAACATATATAGCTAGCTAATAAATCATGAAAATATATATTCAGGTGACCTGATGTTAAGATACAAGTTTTCATGTCATCTTTGTCCTCTCATTGTGAGGCCTTCAGATTTGAACCTTGGCCACTGATATTTTTTAAGATAATAGAACTATGTTGACTTATCCTGCCAAGCATATGGTCCTTGAATTA
Source organism: Pomatostomus ruficeps (assembly GCA_013400735.1). NCBI lineage: Eukaryota > Metazoa > Chordata > Aves > Passeriformes > Timaliidae > Pomatostomus > Pomatostomus ruficeps. The sequence goes on from VYZT01048717.1 coordinate 221,222, forward strand.
GTGGAAGTTTCTGCATAATGTTTCAGAAAACATTTCACTGATGTTAGATAGCAGCATTTTGTTGTGGAACAACTATATGGGATACTTCAAATTATTCACATAAAACACAGGGCTTTCTTTAAAAAAAAAAGAAAATAAATAAAAAGAGGTGTTAAGTTATTTTAGAAGAAATTAATTAACTGCAGTCCTTGCAAACATTCCTGTAGTTGCAGCTACATTCTAATCAGCCACAGTTGGCTAATAGTTCAATTTTCAACATCCAGGATCATCCATATGTGTAGGAATTTTCCAAAGTCTTCTATTATTGTTGCTTGTTCTTTTTCATTTTTTAAAAAATATTTTAACTAAAAAAAATGGGAGCAAACATTTAAAAAAATGCAGTGGTGGAGCTTTGAAAATTTATTGCACAGCTGGGGGCACTTAAAGAACTTAATTAACAAGCTCCAGCCTTAACATTCTCTCTCTTTAAGGGGAAAAAATCAGTTAAGGTTTGTCCAATTAAATTTTAGAAGAGTTTGTTGATAAAAAAAAAAAAAAAGCTGTGATTGTGAGCTTACAGTTTAAAAAGAGAAGCTCCAGAATAATGAAAACTTGCAAGCTGATTAATTCAGTGGAAAGCTGCTCTGTGCATAGTTTCCACAAACTCATAAGCACTTGGGCATTTTTAGCCCAAATTTAATTATAGCCTTTGATAATCAGGCTTCGCTCAAAAGAAATCCCCTTCTTCCCATAATACTTGATGATGTAATGCTCTATTATAACTCAGAACTCTTCCCCCAGCACCAAAAACAAGCCGTCTTCATGTCAATAGGAAAAAAAAGGTGACCTCTCCTCTGGGAGTTTTACATTTCATGTTCTGCAAATTGATATAGATCATCCAAGGCTGCATTGGTTTGGAGTTCTTTTTGTTGTGTTGTGGGTTTTTTGGTTTTGGGTTTTTTTAATTTGCTACTGACTGAAAACAGCTAATAAAGGCTCAGTTCAAAGCTGTCTATTTCTTAGTGGGGGGGAAAGATGTTATTCTGACATCATTGCTCTGAATGAGCAGCCTGTGGTTCATACAGTATACGCTCCCCTGGAATGACAAATTTTCTGCCTTTTTCTTGGGGGGAATGTTCAGGCAAAAGGAAAAAAATGCATAAGAGAAGCAAAGAAAATTCATTTGTATAAGCTGGCCCCCCTACTGTGGAATTTTCAATTATATATATCTAATTATGGCTGTCAGTTGATGAATTGAGAAAAGACATTTTTTGTCCCCCCTCCTTTTTTTGTCTCTTCGTCATCTCTTCTGTTAGAATGATTATAGCACACTTACACAACTAATTGCCTTACTGCTTATTAGTGATACAATTATGCAGGCCAGACTCCTTGTGTGAACAACCATCTGCAGAGAAAAAAAAAGTGACACTATTCAAAACTATCCATAATTTAACCAATGTTATTCCAATGCACTGAGCTCAGACAATTGTTGGGCCTTCATATTTCATACCCACCCTGGAAAAAGAGGGTTGTGGGGTTTTTTTTCTTTTTTCCTCTCTTTCTCTCTTTTTCTCTGTGCACTGATTCACCTCTTTAGACTCACTGTGAATTGGAAAGAAAGAAAGAAAGAGAAAAAAAGTGCTTCATATGTCAACAAAAAGGAGGGAAGTGAAGCATGGCTAATGCCCATTCCTCCTGTGGGCAATTTTTCTTCAAATTTTAAACTAATAGGCATTTTTTTCTGCTTTAGAAACAGTTGAGAAAGTGCAGATGTCCTGACCACAGAAATCTGTGTATGTACATTTGTTGGCTTTTAAATGGTGTTAAAGCAGCTGATGTGCAACACAGAGCAGAGGAGAAAGTTTGCAGTGCATGTAATTGGTTCTTGGGAAATGTGCAAGGAATGTCTGTGCCGCAGCTCCTGGAGCCGTAGGTGTTGGAAACCAAACAGGTGAAGATGCAGGAGTCAAAACACAGCTTTGTGTGTTGCTGATTAAGCTGATGTGGAATATTTAAATGTCTGAAAGATTCTGCTTTTCAGTTGTAGCTTAGAGATAATGTCAAAATGGCTTCCCCAGCAGTCAGGCAGAGAAGGGCTTCATTTCTGTCATTTACTTGGTTTCTCTCTATGGTTGTATTTGTCATGTCTCTGAAATGTCAGTCTACCATTACTGTGTGTTCAGAATAAATAGGTAGGAAATAACTTGTTGTGGAAACCGGATTTTTTTTAAGTCAGTGTAAGACTACAGAAACATAGATAGGGAGAAAGAGCAAAACTTTGCTGTCAGTGCTCTGAAGGTCTTTTGCAGAGGGCTTGTAATTCTTTTGTCTTGCTGGCATGTATGTAACTGTAAAAGAGGGAAGAATACAGACATTTACAATCTTGGAGGTACAGTTACAATTGTCTTGGAGGTACAGTTAAAAATACACAGTTCTTACGTTTCCAGCTTGAAAAAATATCAGTGGCCATGTCAAGGAGCAACTGTCAGATGTCCTGGAAGAGGAAGTTGACATTCCCTCCTCTTTCTTCTCACTCTGTCTAGTGCTGTTTGACTGTCACCTGCACTGCAAACGCAGGCTAAAGGGCTCATCTTTCTGCTTTTCTCGTATTTCCAGAACTTTCTCGCTCTATAAGAGAGCATTATGATATAAGCCTGTATTTGGACCACTGGATCTTGAAGACTTAGGGTTTAGAAATGTAGTTGTTCATCCTGATTCATTCAAAGTCTGGTGTCATTTATCTGTAACAATTTTAATGCAGTGCCCTGTTATTGTGAGCATGCTTATTAGAACAAGAATGAGCTCTATTTGTCTTTAAATAGGATTCCTGCTGGTTTGTTCATGGAGTCTCTGAGGGGTCTCCTTTAATCCCAGTGATTTAAATGCACGTTCAAAACTGAGAACTCCAAATTCCTTCAAAATGGTAGACTTCTAATGTTCAGTTTATGTGAGGGGGAGTTAAAAACACAGCTTTTCATGATTCTAGTCCTGAACTTCTCAACCTTGAGACCTGTCAGCTGTGACAGGAAGGAAAAGAAGCACTGCCTTGCAAATTTGTGTTTTACTTGTGCCTCAGTGTCATGGAATGGACCCTTTCTACTTTCAAATATGTTTTTTTCCAGAAGATGCATCTAAGCAGTTCAGTGGTGTGAGTCTGCAGTTTGTTCGGGGGTGGTGGTATCAGCTGCAGAATTGATTTGTCTTCAGTGTATCAGTACAACCACTCCTAATAATGCCAGTAAGAATCTTCCATCAGAGAGGCTTGCAGGCTGAGTAACATCATTTTGGTTATTCTTATCTGTTCTGGAAACTAAACCTAATTTTCCTGTGTTCTGAAATCCAGCCTAAATTAGAGGAATAGTAGTGGGCAAGGTTAATTATTCGGTACCCTCTAGAATACATATGCACCAAAACACTTTGTGTTTCTGACTGTAAAATGTACTATTAATACTTCAGGCAACCTGACCTTATAAGAAGCTTTGCAGATTTCCTTCTTCACTTAAGTATGGATGACAAAACATCTTTGAGCTGTCTCAGCTCTGTAATAACTGGTGCACTGATCCCAGCAGTTATGAGTTGTGCCTCGGGAGTAGAATAAGGTATCAGGTATTTTTGGTGCTCTGTGGAGAGAAAAACTGACAATCTAATTATGCAGATTAAAAAAAAACAAACTTCTGATCAGCATGGGATGACGAAACGTCTGGAAATAATCTGGACAATCACATACCTGACCACTGGAGAGCCCAAAAGACAGATTAAGACTTTCTGATGTTATTTCATAGTTCCTGGAACCATCCCTGTGATGTTACAGAGGTTGTGGCAATAAAAACTGCATTGCACAATGAGGAGAACAAAACCTCTGGTAGTATTTAAAATTGTATCTGCATGCATGCATGCAAGGCAGCTGAAGTATGCGGAGACAGCCTTACTGCGGGTGTATCCACGCTGTGTGCCCTACTTAGCGCGCGGCCGAGTTCTTTGCATCGTTTCTGGTGTGCATGTCTAGAGTGTCTTGAAGCAACCTAAGTGGAGTAGAAGATGTAACTTAACATAAGCTTATTTATCTGCCAAAAGCACACTCTGCAAGTAGATTATTTTCTCTTTACTGGTTTTATCTGTCTCCTTTACACACTCGTAAGAAAACATTCAAAGCAGGCACAAGCTTAAAAACCAGAAAATGGTTCCACAAAGGGGCTGGAGATGTGACAGTGGCTGAAGGAGGGTTATTTAAACACTATTATTTACCACTTTTAAACTTATTCAGTATCTGTACTCCTAAAATATTTATTGAATGCAATTCTTAGAGTCAGGAAGAATTATCTGTAGGAACCTTTCCATTTGCAAAAATACTAATAGCAGGCAAACAAAAGTCCAAGAATGAGAGGAAAGAAGCATAAAGTTGCATTAATGCCAGGTACCATTTCAGGCAGCTCAAGTTTTTCCAGAGGAATTCTTTATGTGTTTTAGGAACTGCCTAGAAAAGTGGATAGGGCACACTGATGGCATGGGAAATCGTCATGGCTGGGATTGGGGTTGGTAGCTTTGGTTTTTCATTTAGGACGTGATGTTTCTAAAATTTTGATGAATACCTCTGATCACCAAGCTGTTGAGTCGGTTTGATGTTGTACTTTCTGACAGTTTTTTCATGGTAAATGACAGCAGGTATTAGTTTTGTTTCTCACTGAAAAGCAGCATAATTCAAGGTCTTAATTTTTCATGAAACAGATGCCTTGTTCCCCATTGAGCCCTACTGTTAAGGAGGTGTGCTTCTTTCCTGAGCTCCAGTATCATCCAAATGCCCCTTTTTGGGTCTCACTAATTTCTGCTGTACCCTGGTGGTTTTGTGTTTTGAAGAAATCCACTGGATATGCACAAAATTTATAAACTCCTTTAGCTGTTACTGAAAATAACATGATTTTAACATGTTTCAGAAGTAGTTGGGGTATTTCCTTTGTAATCCACTTCAAGGTACAGAAACTTTCACAGGAAACATTGCATTGTAAGGGATGTCCCTTCTCCTCAGTTCAGCTGGAGAGCTCAGAACGCAGAGGAGTAATCACAAACTTGTATTCTGCTTTCTGAATTCTCCACCTCTATAGATAAGAAACTAATTATCTATAAACCACATTTCACACTCCTCCTAGTTTCTTGTGTAACACTGGGCACAGACATTTTTTGTCTGCTGTTTTATCTGTGCTCCATGCACTCCAGGCGTGGCTCAGTCACACGCATGGGAAGCAGGATGGCTCTGCAGGATTTTCTTCCTTCCCCGTGCTGTTTCTGTGGGGTCGTTGTGGGGATGGATGCCCAGACTGGGAGTAGGGAGGTCTGGTTTGCCACTTTAAATACGAAAAGCCACTGTCAGGGTTTATGATCCGGTCCTGGTATTAGAATAATTCAGAAATAGCATAAAAATACACTTGACATTGTACAAGAGAAGGAAAAGAAAAGGTTTTGAGATAAACTGCTGAGCCAAACCAAAAACTCCATCTCTTTCTACTGAAAAGCACTAAGATTACAGAAAATGTGACAGGCATAAGTTTCCTCTGGTGAGAGAACTTTTAGGTGTTTGCTTAGCTTTATGGAAATTAGTCGAAAACAATGCCAAATACTCACACTCTGAGGTGAAATTTTGTATTTCCCCGCATTACACCTCAAGAGTATTTTAATGGGAACTTTTTCTTTATTTTTTTTCCTTTCTCTGTTTTGAAGCGGATAAAGCAAATACATGAAACAAACTGATTAAACAATATTTTTTTTACCAAAGATGAGAACTTTTTTGCAGAATTCTTATGCAAGAACTGCTCGAGAATGCTTTTGATAAATCATATCAAAGTGGCTTGAGGTAGATATAAAGTAGCTGACAATGGACTGAATGTTAGGATTTGGCCAATAAAATTTCAAGCATGAGTCTGCTAACTGAGGAATTGAGGCTTTCACTTCAGCAATCGTTTTTTTTTGAGGGGTTTTTCTAAAAAGTTAAAAGGAAAACTAAAAAACAGTTAACATTGCCAAGAATTTCGCCCTCTGTGTTTAAGCAGGAGTCTGAACCTCAGAGCAGAGGCTCAGAAATTTGATAGTTTTAAATTTGTCCAAGAAAACAAACTTGTTAATTTTTTTATATATTTCACTATCAACTCTTTTACTGTAAGTGTAAAACAACTCTTACACAAGCTTTAGTATGGTATTATTCATAAATATTCTTCTTGTTAAAGCACCATAATCTAGGACTAGAAGAAATCAAATGTCACATATTTACACATACTAACCAGTCTTAAGGGACTTAAATGAGGATGTATTTGGCCTGTAAATTTTTCTACTGCTGTAATAATGCTGCAAAAGCCTCTGGAGCATGGCATTCAAAACTGAATTACATTAAGATTATTATATTTACCATAGAGTTGCAAAAATTTAACCCTTTGAAACAAATGGTATGAGGACAAACATATTCCAGAACTATTTTGAGTGATACATTTCTGATGTCTGGGTTTTTAAGACCTTATAGAAGTGTAGCAATACCCATTGGCTGGATATTTAACTGCAGTTAAGTGAAGATTACCTGTAAAATTTACTTCTTTTTATCATAAAGATGAACTGCTGAAGCAATTTTAGCTGTTGATATGGCAGGTTTATCATCACTTCTTCGAAGATGCCACAGTTACTTTTGATAAGTCAGACATTGTGTTTCTTTTTCTGGTTTCTGATTTTCATATTGACCAGATCTTATCTGGGCACTGACATGATTGCACCAACACAGGGACCTTACAGAACTCATGCACCATCACCAGTGTTAAAGTGGGGGAATATTTTTTTTTTAAATCATGACAAGTGAAATAACTTGCTTTGGTTGAGAAATCACTTAGCCTGTCATTATTTTACACAACCAAAAACAGTGCCGGCCATAATCTGCTGCCTTTCAAGTAGGAAAAAATACATTACTTATGCAGAGAATGTTTCTAATGTAACAAAGAGAAGGAATAAAAATGCCTTAGAACAGTTTTATTAAAAACAAATTCCCACAGTAAATACATATACGCTCTAGTACCATGGTGAAGCAGCCAAAGACATCACTGTTAAGTGCTGTGGGAAGTACTTATAAATTACTTGAAATAAAAAACATTGTTGCCTGGACATCAGGGTTGAAATGCTGCAGTTTGTAATAAATTAACACAGAACTTCACTTCCCCTCCTCTAACAAAGCAGCCATTTGTCTGAATAACCCACATTCAGCTGTGAGTTATATTTTCACAACTGCAACTGCATTCATTTGCAAATCATTCTCCAGTTTTAATGCTGAAGTTTTAAATACCTTAAGAACTAATAAATAAAGCAAAGTAGAGCAAACAGTTGGCTTGTAGCCTAAAAACTGGCCTAATTTCTGGGGGGTTTTCTTTCTTCTTTTTCCTCTTTCACAGTAATTTTGTACATGTCTGACATTTCTTTAAGCTGTGTTTTGTTTTTAGTCTGAATGTTTTTTCACAATATTTAAATTTAGTGAGAACATTTCATATTAGCAGCAAAAATAAAGACTATAGTTATTCAGGTTTGAATATTAAAAAGCTTGTAAGGATTTCATTCCTTGACTAGTTTCAAATAATCTTTGCGTTACGTTGAGATTTTTCTGTTGTAAATCACTTTTATCTCTTGAAAGGAGTTTTCTATTTGTATTGATTCTAAGCTTTATGCAAAGTTTTACTCTAGAGTATGAGTCTCTCATTTTCCCAGGTTAATTTTAAATATAAATCAGAGTTCTATTCCACTATAAGGGAATCTGCTTTCAGTACTTATTGGGTAAAAATAAAATGCAATACTTTATGGATATTTAATAAGCTCTTCAAAGTACTATGATAGAAGCATTTATTTAAAAAAGTTGTGTTCTGAGGGTATTTTCCTGGCATTATTGAAGGCAATTTCTATAGATAGAATCTTCGGCTTTGTTCCACTTACTCGTTTTGTTTAGAATAAATTCCTGTGGGCATGCCTGAAAGGGTTGGTAGTCATTTTCAGGAAGTGAAATTTAGGGAACAAAGTTCCTTACAGAGACTACTTGGGTTTAGAATTGATCAAGTTTTCATAAAAGAGGATTTGAAACACTTCTAAAATCTCCTTTCTCCTTTTGTGAGGGTAGCCCATCTGCATGGTGAAGTGTTTCTTAGTGTAAACTCTGTCCCATGAAAAGAAGGATACAACTTTAATGCAAGACCTCTATTTACAAAAATATCTTGTGTTCATATCAGTTAGCATTGTACCCGCTACTTCAGAACTAAGAGTATCAAGGTCAATTATTTGAAACTATTTCTTTCAAGTGTAACTGCTTATTTTTGAAAGATTACAGCAGTTTTTGAAGAAAAAACATTTTTGTCAGTTCTTTTCTGTACATCCTGTCCCCTGCCCCCCATTCCCCCAGTTAAATGCATGTAAATCGACTGTACTCAAACTAAACGTTTGTGTGCTCAAAACTGAAATAATCTCATCTCTCTGCAGATTTAAGCAGAAAAGTTTCAGAGTCTTTCTTCACAAAATATCTAAGCTAATGTGAAAGTGAAGGAGGCAGGTCTACAAACCCCCTCCCTCCTACCCTTCATTTAATTTAGGGATAAACATCTTCTTGCTGACCCAACTTAAAGCTATACTGTTTTTCCTATCAGCAACAGAAAATTTTCTATATTCCACTGAACCAAATGGAGAAGGAAAAAAAACGAAAATACCCATCTGATGGGAAAGGAAGAGACTGCCCCTCCTGAGATTAGATTACACAGATTGCTTTAGCTGCGGCCGCAAAGCTGCTCCCTGTGAGATACATCATGGAATTGAAGATGGGGTGAGAAAGTGAACTCATCTTTGAAACTGGGTTTATAGGTGTAATGCTGCAACTTCTCAGGTATTTCTGTAGCCCTTCCTTTGAGGAAACTGTCTGCAACTCTTCAGCAGATTATTGATTGATTGATTTGGGAAATGGAATCTATTTAGCCATCCATTTTATGGCCTTGCCTCTGATAAGTTCCAGTTCCATTCAGGGCTATCCTAAGCAGGCAGCATTTTTTTCCTGAAGAAAGCGAAGGCTGTGCAGGTACCCTCGCACCTCCACACGGCACAGATCTCTCTGAAGTGAAGCAGCCTGCCGTGTGCAGGGAGCAGCATGCTAACGTCTGCACCAGCGATGGCTGCTACAGTTATCAGTTATGTACTACAGAGCCAAGCCTTGCTTACCTAATAAAACCAAGTAATTCCATCAATTCAAACAATTCTTTTTAAAATAAGTAAAGGCTTGTCTATGAAATCTACAAGGAGTTTTGCCATTGCCTACTGACAGGTAACAGAGGAATACAGCCCTTGATGTGCACCTTTCATAACTTCTTAAAATCAATTATGTAGAGTTACTAAATTGCAAGTACCTTTTCCTTATGCACATGAATCTTCATAACAACCAAAAACTGCGTTCCTTTTATTTGTGAAAGATTTGTATGAGGATAAAAAAGATTGGGGTTAAGATTAAGAGGGAATGATGTGACAGGCTTTAGCTAAGACAAAATCACTTCTCTAGTTAGCAGAGTAATTTCAGCAATACATCTTCTGTAATTTTTTTAATCACTTAGTGATTACTTGTGTGGTGCTATTTGATTCATTGGCCATCAGTATCTGATTAAGATTCTGTGCTTAGGCCATCATTACTTTTCAACAGGCCACCCATATGGTGTTAGTGTTGAGCCAGTGCAAATCCCTCAGCTTAGCACTGTATATTCTGGTAAAGAAGACTACGTGAAATGCTGACATTAGCATATGTTCTCCTCTTATTCTGTTGACCTTTATCCAGGGCATTACACTAACACTGGCTCTTTGGAGTTGGTCCAGTAAGAAATTGGGTTGAAATGATAAAATTAGCCATCTGTCTATTAAAAACTTTACTGAGCCAGCAAGTTGGAACAAATGAGCACAATGATGCAATGAAATGTAACTATCAGATATAAGGTTTACTTTGGGGTTGATTTTCTGTGTGGTTTTTCTCTGAACTATAAATGGACTTTCTTTCCATAAGTCTTAGATTGTGATTTCTTATAAGAGTACTTGGATGGTTGATGTGAGTCTTCGTGTTTAAATTTATTAGGTATTAATTTTTCTTTTCACTTGATATTCTGGAAATTTCCCTCTGATCATTAATAACAAAAGTATTTTAAAATATGAAATCAATTACATGAACTTGAGATTGCTGAATTGTTTTCCTTTCAGTCTGGTTTCCTTTTCAGTCTAGTTACTGTGATTTTGATTTTAGAAGGAGTGATAAAATACTTAGCTTAAAACATCATTGGAATAGTGATAATTGGTTCTTCAAGGGCTACAGTTTCCAAGAGCTTGAATATTTTCCCTCTTTAATTGCAAGGTCTCTGTTAAAAATAGGAACTACAGTAGCTGGGGCTATAAAGAGCCTAGTGGAGCATTTTTGAAAAATAATTCATCTACTAATTAACAAAATGGTGTTTGTTTATTTACAGTACATAAAATGTTTCTATCAGGAAAGAGCCCGCTAATACTCTGCCTCTACCCTGCCGTGCTGACAGCAGAACATCTGCAGTTTAATTTAATACATTTACTAAATGAAGTGGGTAAATAAGGGGATGCTAAACAGCTACTTCCCAGCCCCTGATATTTTTGCTTTTCTCTGGAGGTCAGAAGCACTGATGAATGATTCCTCATCTTCCCCTTTGCCGCTGTTCCAAGAGGCTCCCACGTGCCAATGCTGTTCCAAAGGGTGCCATGTTCCAATTGAGATTGATGAAATTACATTGGCCCATAATACCTCGCTTTTTCTGCTCATCTGTCTCTCTAAATGCTCTGTGTGTTACTGTCAGGGATTATTTTACTCACAATATTACTTTATGCCTTTCCAAATGTATATTTTTGAGTCACTCTTGGTTCCACATCCTGTTCCAGGCTGTCTGTAGGTAAACGATAAACCCAGAGTAAGAAAAAGGTTTGGGTTAATACCATACCCAAAGGTGGATATTTTATCAAATGTTGTACTTGAAACAGAGATGTCTTTCAAATGTCCATCTTTGGCTCATTATTTTTAACCCAAATCCAGTTTGGCAGGTGAATATCAGAAACAGCTGTAACAGAAGCACTGAACTGAGTAGTAAGAAATGCTTAAGCCACTGCTTGTTAGAAAAAAAATCTATTGGAATACACAAAATCTGATTCTGAAGGAGTGAGTTAGCGTGTTAGCACCTTCCCCTCCTGCCCTTTAAACAAGAAATTCAGCAGGATTGCAAAAGGGATCTCTGTTCTTGGTAGATGGTGAGCAGGATGAAAGGTACTTTCTCATCAGCTAATGCTAATCTATTAAAACGTCATAAGTTATACTGGAATAATTAAAGATATATTAGATGAAAAATACGTTGGTTGTACCAACAACTCATGATTAATCCTTGTGTGCCTCCAGAGGTGTGGGGGTTTCACTGTTGAGGTTGAGCTGAGGAGAAGAGATAACAGCAACACTTTCCCTGCTGCTTCTTTGAGATCCCACCACAGGAACTCACCTTTACCTGTGATACGTGAGGATCTCACGGACAGTTATTTTCTGGGAGGCCCAGTGAGTCAGATCTCCCACAGGCAGGGCCTTTCCTGGGCTTCCGCCACCTCCACCCTGCCCCAGGCAGTTTAGTGCCGTGGGACAGAGGAGTGGCTCCATCGAGTGTGCTCCTAGGGCAGTTCCCTGGCCTGGCTTATTGCACATGGAACTTCCAGGAAATGAACTGCACTGTGACTCAAGTAGAGAGTGAGGATCTCTGCTGCTGCAGCATCTGTTTGTCAGAGCAAAAATAAAAGTTATTTATTTAGCAAAATCTGACGTTTACATATTCATACCTAGGAATGATTTAATTCAGACCCTGTTGTGTGCACACACATACCTATATCAAAGATTCTCCAAACATGCATATGCATTCTTCTTTATTTTAAGGGAGTGCATAAAAGTTTTCTAACCATGCTTTGAACTTATTCATAAGATTTTATGTGTCTACCTGGAGCAGATTTGAAATTGCTTTTTATAAAATATGCTGCATTTATAAAATGCTTTTTTGGATGCCTTTTTATTTTTCAGTGTTTTTATCAGCCCCAACTCTAGATTTCATAGAGCCTGGGGAATTTACAAAGGAGCCAACTTGGAGTAAACTTAAGTCAGAGATATTGTACATACAATAGTCTGTCTGCTGACGCCAAGCCTCACTTTCCTCCTCCACTAATAAAAGCCAGTAACAGTTGTCTGATCTTTTGCATCAAAGACAGTGTTTATGAAGTGGCCTGTATCGTTATCTCAAAATATACATATAATTCCTGCATTAAAAGCTTGAGAGGAATTATGAATCAACATTTTATAGTAAATTGTACACAGATTTGAGGACTGAAATAATGTTTAATTCATGAATACTGAGCCTTCAAACTTGGAGCACCCGTGAAAAATTGACACAAATCCTAAACTTTTTTTCTGGATTTTTTTTTTTTTTTTAAGTGTCAAGCAGGACAGCTGCAACTAAAAGAATTCAAAATTTATTTATTTGAAGTTGTAGTTTAAATTGAAGGTGGAATTGAACTAATGTTTTGGAAAGCTTGATCTTTATTCACTTTGATAATCACAATGTATAAATAAGTTATTTTAAATAGGCTTCAATGTAGATCCATTTTGAAATGATATACTCACTTATAGTCACAAATATGGTAACTGCTGAACAAGTTTGGCAGTGATTTCAGAAAAACCTTCCAGAAACTTTAATATTTTTGCCAAAGTTCTGCAAGATCTCCAAGCACCTCCCTTAGCCGGAGGGGTGCATCAAGCAGCACAGGGCAAATCAAATTAAGAGAAACTGGTGTTCATGAGAAGAAACGTCTTTTGCATTTCTGTTCCTAAAATACTGAATTGGGACTATTTTATGAACATGGATAATGGGGAGCAGAGGGATAAATCTAGGAAATGTATGTTGCTCTCTGAAGTATAGCAAAATAGCTGTCCTTGAGTATATTTCCCAGCCAACTTCTAGGCTACAGAGGGTTTGGGCTGTCACCATTTACTGAAATGATCCAGTATGTAATAAACTGTTTCAGTGTATGAACTATCTGAGTTCTTTCATTTCCATCATGGTAGATACAGTATTTTTCCTTAGAATGATTTTAAAAATATGCCTACGGTTAGAGAGGATGACTTTGATCCCTTACTGGTATATATTTAATACAAAAAATTACAAACTACTTAAATTTGCATGCATCTGGTATTCCTGTTTCATAGCTCATGTTATAGTTTACTTATGTCTTAGTCATTTGCATCAATTAAAGTGAATTGGAATATTTTTCTCCTCCTACTTTAGCCCTTCATCTTCAGCTGTCACCATGCATATGCCAGTCAGCAGTGTAGCTGTCAAAGCTGACATCAACATCTGTACTTGTATTTTTCTGGTGTCTGTATCTGTCTTAATTCTGAGTATTTCTTAATGTTTTTCTTGCTGCTAATAAAAGGATTTGCAGAGAATTAAATTTCTACTCTGCCCATCTTTAGGGGCCAGTGGAAATTTCACTGTAGAAACCCAACTTCAGCAGAGTCACTGTATGCCCATAATTAGGGTCAGATTCTGGAGGGTTATAAGATTTCAGCAGTTTTTTCCTTGCCTTCAAGAAATCCTACCTTCCCTGAGGTTAAGAAAAAAATGTTTCTTTCAATTTAACCAGTTATTCCATAATTTCATATTCTCCATCATTCAGCTAACACAAAAGCTGTGATATTTCTTCTGAAAAATAAAATTGTAGAGCATGAGGATAGGCAAAGGTGTTTACAGAAGTCTTCATAGAAGTGGTGCAACCAAGTTGTGAGAACGTTATTGCTCAAAATATATCCAAGTGATATTCTGTCACTGAAATGAGAAACTTCCTCGTTTGCCTCAATGGGTGCAGTATTTGTGTGCATTCCAGATCACTCAATAAAAAATGAAACACTTTAAATTTATAATTCTTCATGTAGAGATTAGGAGAATGTACAAATTAGGAGAAAACAGTGGAAGCAGCTCAGCAATAAAGCTTTTATAAATAAATAAAAAGCACCTAATTTTCAGAGCAAATGAGAGCGCACAATGAGTGATGTGCTCCTAATGAGTACTGAAAAGCTTCCAGTGTAAATAAACAGATGGTAAAAATACTTCAGTTGCAAATTTTTCAAACCACAAATACCCAAGTCACAGGTCTGTGCTACAGACTTCAAAGGAAAACCTTGCATCCAGTTTTTCCACAGTGTAAACATTTTCTTCCTCTTCCAAGGGAGGTAATAAATTGGTACTTACTTCACCCAGGAAGGCAGTGGAGCTGATTGAACAGCTCGGGTTTTGAGACCTGGTGGGTGCTCTGGCAGAGCAGGTGTCACTAATGCAGGCAGAGAGGAAGTTTGGTGTGAGGATTTGCCAGAACAAAGTAACTTCAAATGAAGTAACTGCAAAAGCAAGTTGTGTCCACTTGAGCTCTGGACTTGGGGATTATTTTACCGGCCTCCAGAGATGTTTGGTTGGTGTAGAAATGTGTTGGGAGACAGATATTTGTGTGAAATGCATCTCTGTGTGTATTAATCTCTGAGTTACTGCATGGTTTCATTCTAAGGTAGCTCATAGAAAAGTCACAGAAGATAAAGGCAGCCTCTGGGAGACATGGATACATTTTGTTGAATAGTGAGATCTATATTGAGCCTCAATTCAAAGAGAAAATTGAAAGGATTTTTTGTTATGATTTAGGAATTACACAGAATTATCTGTAAATGTCAGGGTAGTTCAAATGGTGCTCAAATCAATATTTCACTTATGGTCTTTCAGGGCTGAGCTGTTAAACTCATGCCTGATACATGATATGTCCATATGTTCCAGTGTGCCTATCACATTTACATAATAATATCATATGTTCTGAGATGTTATTTCTGGGGTTTAGCATGTTTCATGTTTTGATCAAGACACAAATATGGGGAAGTCAAATGGGATTTTGTTTCTGTTTCCAGGACTGAGCCCTCAGTCTTATACCCTGGTGGATCAGCAAACACTGGTTTACTCCTTTTCCTAGTAGAAACTAGAGTCCCTCTCAATTCAGGGAAAGAACTGAGTTTTTAATTTGGGCTTAGCCAAAGATGATTTCTCAAGAAATCTTTCTCAACTGGTTTTTGCAAGGTCTTGTGTATGAGATTTCCACTAGAAACACACAGGAGTAGGAAGCAGTTTCAGACACTCAGTCGTTGTTTAGATTGCTGTTTTGACTCAGTTGTTCTCTACACCAGATTAATTTTGTACCTAGTGCTTTAGCCAAAATCAGAAATGAGTGATGTGCATCTAATAAACTTGCTGTTTGTCTTGATTTGCTGAGCTAATCTCAATGACGCTCAGTTTCAGAAGAGTCCAAACAACTCCCAGGGCATAAAAGCAACTTCCTCTCATGGTGAGAAGGACGTGAATATGCTTTTTCTCTTCCCAGGAGGCCGGTGTGTGAGTATAAGAGACTTTTCATAGCTTCATGGGAATGGCAGAGTTTAGCTGCTTGGAGTTTACATGTTGGGTATCCTGAGTGGGTCAGATGCTCTCTGCTTCTGAATCCTGTTCCAGGCTTTCAGATCTTCTCGTGGTGCTGATGAATTCCCTCCTGTGCACTTCAGAAACATTTGTGCTTCACTTCTCTCACAACCAGGTACTCCACACAGCCTGTTGTAAATGCTTCTGCAGCATCTTTGGCTCCCAGCAGGAAAACTCTGAATTGCTCTTGGTAGTAGCTTCAAATCTGCAGCCCTGACAGGTGGTTTTAGGTCTGTCTTGAGGAGCTGTCAGCTTCCATACACTTCAGCTTCTTTGTCTGGGGTCACAGCAACTCCAGACATGTCACTGGAATGGGCTGTAGTTGTGGTCTGCTGCCTTCTCCATCCACCCACCGATCTCAGCTGCCTTGAAGCAGCCTCCTGCTGTGCTGCAGGGAGCATTCAGAGCCTTGCTGAGCGCAGCAAACGTGAACTGTGGGTTGTGCCTGAATCTAAAGACTACCTCAGAAGGAGGAGGAGTGAAGATGCGTTGTGAAATCCCTTCTTTATAACAACACTTCAGGCTATGAATTTCATTGGAAGTGTGTGATTTACACTGCTTACTGGTCTGGAATGTTGAATTCTCAGTATTTTCTGTCCTTATAGCACAAGTGGTAAGATGTTATAGGCTGATTAATAGTATAATAAAGGTCTAACCCATACTTTTATACAAGTGAGTAGGATTTGGTGCGAAGTAGGGAAATAATCCAGAAGAACATAAATGTTCGAAGAGATTTTACCAAAAAGGGCAAGAGAGAGGGGAGAAAAGCCCCTTTCCCTGCTCCATTTAGATCAGGTTGTGTCCATGCTAGAACACCAGCATATTTATTCCCAGAAATAATCCCTTTGAACTCAGCAGAGGTGGTAATTGAAGTTTTGTGTACAGGCTGCATGCAGCTTCACTGGGCAGCTGCTGCTTAGCTCACGCAATTTCAGTTTTTTCCTTTCAGCAGCTTCTGGATGCTTTATAGATGATTCCCAAGAAAATGGGAAAGGAGGAGGAAGGAAGGGCTAATAAGGGAGTTGGGGAGTCTAGAAAAGAGGCTGAGATAGGAAGTTTTTTTCTATTTTTACTACTTTTGTGCAACCCAAAGGATAAAATTAGCAAGACTGGAAACTTTTTCAACTGGCGCTGTACTCTCACATTTAAAATATAACTTTTAATCTTCTATAACTGTTGAAAGATGTGGCTCTGGCTGGCTCCTTGCTTCCAATCAATGAATAAAGTGCAAATACCACCAAGTCTGTCTTTCATCATGCAAGTGAGAAATCTGTATGGTCACTCTGACACATCTTAGCAGAGAGCAACTGGGATATGCTCCGTGCTTTGGCAAACTGAAGGTTTTTAACTTCTGGAATAGAGCTGATTGAATTGTTGGCTTTTTGCAATACAAGTTTTTATGACTTCTTCTAATATAAAACAGAAGATAAAGCGGAAACAATACAAAATAATACATCAATGGCAGATAATGTTAACCTGATAGTGCATTTTACTGCATAGTTTCATGAAATATTTCGGACTATTCGAAATGCCTTTCCATCAATTTATATTATATATGAAGAAAGCAGTATTAGAGTCAGGAAAATATCAACTAGAAGTCAATGCACTTAAAATAGACAGCAAATGGACAATAATGTGGATACATTTTTCTGCAGAATGTAATGTATAGGAATCCGTCCCCTAATTTATATCAACTCCATGGCAATCAAGTAAGGCTGATCATGGAATGGTATATTAAGAAGGGAAAATGCATAAATGTGAAGATAAGCCAGTAAACTAAAATGGTAAAAGGACAGTATGTATTTTTCCAATATGGAAAATGTAATAAATTTATCTCTTCAGATATTTTTAGAACTATAGCCACAAAAAAAGCAAACAACAGCAGCAGCAACCACAACCACATAGAGTGGAAGTAGTCTGTTACAACTAAAGCTGAACTGTTTTTCTCAGGAAGTATTCTGTAGAAACAAAAACATACAAAAACAATTGAAAGAAAATATTTGCTCTGTTAAATGAGTTCATACTCATTGCAAGAACAATTGGGTTATTTAGCTTAATTGGCACAAGTGCACATAGAGAAATACAATTATGTCTATCAAAGTTTTCAGCACATGAGCAAAACTGGGAAAAAAATCTAGTGATTTTAGTGTCGAAGAATATTTGCAGCAATAGAAGTACCTAAACAGAAAAATTACTTTCCTATTTGAAGATAAGGTAATGTCTACGTCCTACTGAGGTAAACTGCCTCCGTGCAGGAACCCACTGTGCTCGGTGTTAATCTTCCCATACGTTTCTGTGGGCTTTAATCAGGCCGTAGTTTTCAATTTGTCTGTCTGCATCTGTTTGTCTGTCAGCAACCCATCCTTTGCATCTCCTTCTGGGCTCACTTCATAAAGGTTTTACAAATTTAAACTGGAAAGGAAGCATTTGCTTAGATGCCCCCTTAATGGCAGCTCAGCTCAAAACAGACTCAGCTGTGGTTCTGACCTTGGCCAATCATTGCAGGGCTCTTTGCTGGGTTAGGGGGGCCGAGACTCCCAGCTTTGATCTGCTGTGGCTTCAGCTGGACTGGTCCCAGCTTCGGCCAGGACATAAATGGGAAGGACCCTCCCCAGGGAGCTGCATTTCAGGCTAACAGGAATGCCACCATCACGTCAGTGAGAATGTGGCTTGTTCTTCAAGGCTTGTCCCTTGAGTATCTTCCCTCTGTAAGGTCTCCCAGGCAGCGATGGCTTCTTTGTGTGGGTGTGTGTGAGTAGAGAGGATAGGCGCCGCAGTAATGCAAGTAATATTAATGCAGAATTCAAAGTAGAAAGCTATGCTGTGATATGGGTTTGGGGAATTTAAAAACAACAATGCCAAAAGAATAGCCTTGAAGTACTCCTCTAATAATCCATCTGTGGTTGTATGCAGTATAGGCTGCGTAAATGCACATTCTCTTCTCCCTTGCATGAATTTAAGTCTAATGCAAAATTGACAGATCCATTCATGCCTATGAAATTAAATCCAAAAAGGTTAGTGTAAGCACTAGGTTTAATGATCACTGCACAATATAATTAAAAGATGATGTTACTTGAATATCAGATTTTCTGTATGTATGTTTATTTGGAGTTTTTAATTGAAAATAAACAAAATCAGAAGTGCAGAAAAAAAGTAGAAAAGATGTGTGAAATGTAATGATAATGGTTGACTTCTAAACAGCCAAGGAAATTATAGTCATCTTATGTGTGGGACAGGAACAAACACCTCTTAATTGCACTTCATTATAACGTACCTTTCTCTTCTCAGTTGTATATATTAATTATAAAAATCATGTTTCAGAGACGAAAAGCTGTACAATAGGGTTTTTTTTCTTTTCCCTCCCTCCCTTGTGCTGTCTACAGCAGGATGGAAGAACAATATCAACTGTCATCCACAGGAAGAGCTTAAGAGCTTTCAAAGACAAATCATAAAAGGAATGAAAGGCTATTATAAAAAAAGGAGGAAAATGCTTTGATTTCACAGATTTGCTACTTATTAATGTTTAAGGTTCTCTCTTCTTCTTAAAAATATCTTCTCATATTGTTTTGCATGTGTTATGTGCGGGTACATCACTTTTTGATGACTATATCACATGACACGGATTCTGTAGATCATGATTAACCGCTGGAGGTTGAGGGGTAGCATGGGGGAAGGCACTGTGGCAGCCCTCCAGGACTTGTGTCACTGCTTCGAGTCAGTTGTAGAAAACTTGGAGGTGAATTTTGTGACACAAAGTGACACTGGATTTTGAGGTTTGAGGGTTTTTTCCATTCCAGTTCGTCCATGTGTTTCACTGGAGCAACACTTAGAGACCCTCGAGAGTAAGGACATAATTGGCTTTACCCTTTTGTGGTCACCTGGGACCAAGCTCTCCTGTGGGTGCAGATTGCTTTCTTGGCTTGGATTTTCAGTTGTGCTGTTTCCTATACAGTTAGCCAGGATGTTTCCTTAAAATCTGCCTTCCTGCTCACAAAGCTGAGCAGGCTCACAGGTTTTGTTAAATCTCAGAGCTTCCTTGCTGCGGGAGATTTTGTGAGTGCTGGATGTCACGTCACAGTGCAACTAAGCCCTGCATGGCACTTGGTACCTGGGCGATGAAGCAGTGAGCCATTACCTGGTTGTGCTGGCTTTTATTATCTGCACTCTTGAAGGTTTTCCCATTGATTCCTTTCTCTTCTATTTCCCTCTACGCTTCTCCTGAAGCAGCAGTCTGTGATGCTGGGTGTCTCGGGTGCTTCCTCAGGCTGATGTTTTGTTTCTCCTGCAGCCTCTGAGGATCTTAGAGATGCAGTCTGTGTCAGACACAACCCATGGCTCTTTGTTGCATGCATGGCCTGTTGATAGCAGGTGAAGACCTACTGTTGTATGTGTGTTATAGATAACACATATTCTTACAGGAAAAAAAAATCAATGAACTATGTACCCTTAGTAGCTGTGACTGTCAGGGTTTCCTGAAAGGTTAAGTGCTCACAGAGATGCAGGTGCTGAGATTATGCTGTGTGGTTTTCTGCACGTGCCTCCCAAACTTTGAAACTACAGCTGCTTCAGAGGATGAAGGAAAGGAAAGCCATTGCTACACAAATGATAGGTTTGTTACCTCACTGCATTCCTGGAGGTGGATGCTGGCTTCTGTCAGTTGAAGTTTTCCTGCTGGTGTGCTCACATTTCAGCTGCTGCTTTTTCAGATAGATGGGGTAACTCCTCCCAGAGCTGCAACAGCTTGTACTAGACCTTAGGCTTGTTCTGATGGGAGGGAAATCCTTCAGGTGTGAAAACTTGAGGCTTATTAAATTTAAAGTGGATATAAAGTGGGTATGAAGGAGATAGGTACTATCTATAGGTACTATTCTCAGTATGCAAACTTTTACTTTACTGGTGAATTCCTTTATTCTTTTCCCTGCCCCCTGCAAAAAAACCCCAATCACTTAATAGTGAAAATGGTGATAACCTTCAAAGGTAGGACTCCTTTTCCTCTCTCATGAATAGTTGCAGCTTGAATGTTGTTTCAATGGATTGGTCAATTTATTAAAAATAGAATAAATAGTAAAAAAGAAAGATGATTTATTTACAGAATTGCTCTAAATGGTGAGCAGGAACTAGACTGGCCAACAGATCATCCTGAGAGAACAGCAAATGTGTTCTCTCTGTTTCTTCTCCATCATGGGCAGTTCCATAAAGCGGTGTGTGCTTCTCTGAATGTATTTTCTTCATTCTTCCTATTCTGTGCTTTGGTGTGTATTATATGTCAGAGTTATTCAGACACAGCAGAATCAATGGAAACTCTCTGATCTCCTCTCTGGTTTAATGCCATTTCTGAAGTAGTTTAACCATTAACGTGTATAAAGCCACCTAACAGCATGAAGAATTGTCACATGATACAGTTTTTTCCTAAGGAAATATTAACTTTAAGCTGGGATAACCAACTTCCAAGAATTCACATAAAAACATAATGAAGTTAATATTAAATAAAAGGCTTGTGCAAGCTTTTATTTTTACAATATGTGCTGATGTGTCCCTGATTTAATCATGTTTTGTTTATGATTAATGAATGATTCACCTTGAAGATCAAAGTTTGATTCATATCTCATTAAGAATTGGAAGAAATCATCTGTTTGGAAAATAAAAGAAAGCTGCTTTTTGTTTACTCAGTATTACAAATTTAGCCAAATACTGAGAATTGAAGCTAAGAGGACATGGGAAAGCTTCAGTTATGACACAAGTGTTATCAGACCTCAGACTGTTCAGGAAATGTTCATGTAGAAATTGTGATAATTCAAAGTATGAAAAATTATCCTTTTTTCTCTACTGTGTTTTATCATAAATGTTGACTTATGCAGCTGAACTTAAAATCTAAACATGGAATTTTTCAGTTTATTTTCAATGTATTTATAAGGCAAAGTTAAATACATTCATAAAGAAAAACAGCTAGAAACGTGACCAAGTTCCTTTTGTCAAAAGAAAATGCACAATTGTGCAAGTTTCAGAGTTGATATTTCACTAGGGGTATAGCCATTTCTGTGACACTTCACCTACATAAAGTATTACTGGGTAACAGATCTTAGGAAAGATCTGAAGTTAACTGCAACAGTAATGGAAGTATCTGTGTTTAAATCCAGAGCTAAAACTATTTGTCTCCATGTTATAAGTTTATCAATCTTAATGTGTTGGGTTTTTTCTGATCACACAGTAAGGATTATTTTGTAAAGGTCCATATTGGAGTGGGAGCAGGTAAATTTGCAGGAAGCATTATTTGTAGAAAAACCCCTTTTCTTCATGTGCCAGGGACTTGAGATCTACAATGTTGTACCTTCTAATTTTTAGAGGAGAAACACAGTCTGAAGATTGTCTGGGGGGAATAGATAATGGTTAATTTGATAGCCTCGCATTCAGTGTGTGATATCCAACAACCTTTTCTGACAAAATGGTTTTAGTACAATGATAGATGGATGACCATTGTGCTGTTACCACTGGATGACAGAAAATTGTTTATGCCCTAGAATAGTCATATAACAGAATTATTGTCCAAGTATTAATGCAAAATTCGTGGCAAAATTCAACTCTGAGCTCATATTTATCTCTAGTTCTCTAATGAAGAGGAGTGAGCAGGTTTTACATGTTCATTCTGGCCTGTACAGCATTTGACTTTCTTAGAATAATTCTTCAGTGGTAATGATGCACGAGCTACAGGATGACCAGTTGAAAAGCACAATGCAAAACCAGACTCTGTGAGTTGCAGTTTATGCAATAGTTCAAAATGTGTCTCTAGAGAAGAGTGTTGCTGTTTTCCTGGTGGAAGTAATCTTTCTGTCTCTTGTTTTCATCCTTTACTGATAGAAAAGTGGACAATTAATTACTTATTTTAGGTAGAGTCTTGCAAGCAAAGGATTATATAATTCAAGTTGATTCTTGTGGCATTAACATATTACAATGATATAAGAATGACAGAACATTATAGTTAATTTGCTTTCCTGTGAAATTTTCTTGATTATTTGATGTATAACTTGGTATTACACTCTCCAGCTTAAAGAAGTTTGAGAACTTTGGAATAAATGTCCATTTTCTGGTTCAGTGAGTTCACTGCTGTTCATGTAAACTCTACATGCTTTACTTGGGTTTTACATTTCATAACTCTTTGTGGCATGCTTCATTCAGGCTGGTCCACCTTGATACTGACATCCCAGAGTTCAGTGACTTCTGTATGGTTTGTTTCCCCACTGAAAAATAATATAGCTCTGAGAATTGAGTGATCTTTGTCCTGTGGTTTGCTTAATATTGTGGGTTTATGTTTTTTCTATTTGTTCAGAACTATTTGTACTTGGATTATTAATCTATAACTAAATGTTGCCCTCTGTGTTCATCCTGCTGACGATATCTGGAATCAGACCAAGGCTATTTTCCTTAAAATTGTGCAAAGCATGTTTATTGTCACTTTCTTCTTCACTTATGATCTGCTGGGAGTCATGTCAAAAGGGGGAGATATTAGCACAGAGCAGTATCAGTACCTGTGCTAGTTCCATCTTTTTACAGCCAGAAGCCTGGGATATGCTGTGTAATGCAAGCCCTAATGGGAATTCTGTCTGTCTCATACCAGCGCATTGAGCAGAGGATCTGAGCTGTCACTCGAACAATTACTGTTTGATGGGAGCTAAGGCCGGTCCCTGTCTGAACTCGCTGTGTCAATCCCAACCAGCATCCCGCAGGAAATGTCCTGTGTCACAGGGAGCTGCTGGGGAAGTGCCGTGCCCAGGTCTCTCGGAGGAGGCTCTGCAGTGCAGTCGCACCGCCCCGAGCGCTTTGCCCTCCAGTGTCTGTGCAGTAGCTTGGCTGTAGGGGGGGAAATCCTTCTTCCAGGGAAAACTTCCCTCCGAGTCATTGCTAGAGTCTGTTGTGCACAGTCAGGATCACAGGCTTGATCCACTCAAGTTGTGCAAAAGATTTCAATCTTAGGAGTTATTTGAAAGTTTGTACCACATTAACCTGAAAGGAAACATGCCAAGTGGGAGGCCATAAAGAAGCTTTTGTTTGGGTTAAAACTTCAGATTTAGATGCTGTCTGCTGTTCTGAAAAACTGAACAAATGAAAGTGAAAATATTTCCTACTTATCATAGGTGGATTGAGTTCCTGATCAGCTTCAGGCATGAGGGCTGCATAGCTTCTCTGCTGGTACTGTCCTTGCAACCTGTGCTGGTGTTAAAAGCAGCCTTAAATGAGACAGTTACAGGGTGGATTTTGTGTAGAGATCTATAGGGTGAAAAATATGAGATTCTTAATGATCATGTAATGGTTTGATGTTAGTCACAGAGGGTGTTTTCCTTCTCCTTTTCACTCTGATAGTGTGTGACAGATGGTATAGAGCAGAGCACCTCAGCTTCCTAAAAAATTAACTCAGTTATGAACATCTGGAAACGCAGAATGCTGAAAAAACAGAGGCTTTGTGCAGAGTTTTCAAACAGTTGGGCACACACACACACTTTTGTAAGTCTGCTTCACTGTCTGCAAGTGTTCCCTTTTTAACTCAGGCAGAATTTCACCTGCCATCAAACAGACTTTTTCTGAGTAATCTGTATTACCTCATCTTTAAAGGCATTACCTTGAAAGAAAGTGAGGAATTTCTGATGTTCAGATACCCATCTTAGAAATTAAATATAAATAAGCATTAATCTATGCCAATGTAAATATTGAAGGTTCTCTATGGGTGGAGATTCTGCATATTCTTTTTCCCAACTGTTGTCATTGTGAAAGACTATGGACCAATTCTGTTTGGATAAATCTTTCCGTTCATGTATTTGTCTTTAAGTGCATAAATAATCAATTAAAAAACATGCTCCCATTCACATCCTATCACAAATTTAAGGGAAAAATGAAAAAAATTTACTTGCTCACATGAAACTTACTGAAGTTGGAGACTTCCATCATTCTAAGATACCAAGAGAATAACTTGCAGTGAGGGAGTTTGAGGACTGTATCAAAATCTTCCTAACTATCAGTAGCACCTTTTAAGAGTGGATTCCTGCTAGATTCCAGCACCACCAATATGCAAAAGAACAAGAAATAAAAATGCCAGAGTTTCTCTTCCTCTCCTCTTTCATACTTGCATAATGTTCAAGGAAGGTTTGGTTCTGAAACTCATTGAAGACAGATGAGTTCAGCAGTTTTTAAGAACCCTGTATTTGATGTCTGGCAAAATGTATATTTGCGCTAATATCCACCAGTGTGTACACACTGGGTCAAATCCCTCAGTCTTACAAAACATGATATGAATGGTAATTTTTGTTTCAGTAACAGAATAAGAAATTATTCCAAAAATTTTGTTGGGCAAGGGGGAACAAGAGTGTGAAAAGAGAGGAAGCTTTAGTTAGTACTTTTACAATAAAATTTTCAATACAAGTTTAAAAATTGGTTCAGAATCTCATGAATTATATCTCTTTTAGATCAACTTATGACAGATTTATAAATTAATGACATGCATGAATAAGTGGGAGATAGGACCCAAAAGTAAGAGGGCAATTTTATATTGTGATTATATATTTATGCTGACCTGGACCAAGTAAATTTCCATCTGCTTACAGATCTAGTAACTATTTGGTCCTGTTCTTAAAGCAAATGCAGCCTAATTGCTCTAGAAAAAATGCAGCAGATTTGAGATGCATAAATATATATAATTCAGAAAATGGCTCGTTATGCAATAATACAATAGAAAGCAAGGAGATGAATGAATATGCATCAAAAATATTATAAAAGCCCTTGGTTTTGCAAACAGAAGTAGTTGCCTTAAATTGCACTGAAGATAGGACTGCACAAACCTTTTGAGTTCATTTAAATTCCCTGAAAGAGTTAATTTCTAATTATTGTATTAGCAATGCAACAAGCTAATAAAAATGGAAGCTTGTACTGCCTCATAGCTGGGGCTTTCCTGACATGCTCAGAGCCCTTTAGTTCTGCTGTTGTTTCTGTGTAAGAATCAATACCACAGGCAGCAATTATGTGGTGTTGTTTTTTGGCTAAAATTCCCACACATCTGGGATAAACAGATATTCTATTCGAACTTCCTCTGTTAACTCCACCAGTTTCCATGGAATGACTCTCTATATGCTTGTTAAGTAAATGATTGTTATAAGACTATGGAGACATGGTCGATCAAATTAACCCCTTTTGTCCAGCCTCCAAAATGGTTCCCTTCATTTGCCTAAATTCAGCTGCTTTGGGGAATTTTTTCAAGCTTGAAGGACTCTCTGGATTCATCACATTAGCAAACTGTAACCTGAGAAGAGGGTCTTTGGAGCAGCAGGACTTCTTTGGCCCCCAATTGTTTTGCTAATCAAGATTATTGCCACTATTGAGATGTGGAAAGATAGCCTAGCTGACAAAATTTGTCAGCTTCCCATGAAATAGTTCTGTCAGTTTAGTCAGGGTGCCGGCTAATATTAACATATAAATGAAGTCTCTCCCCCTCACCCCTTAATAGATGCAGAGAAAATATAAACACACACACAAAAAACCCCTCTGTGCTTAAATCAAACAAGCTTCTTTTCTCAGCTCTAGCCCATGTCCCTGGAAATCCTGTGAGTAGTGGAGCTAAAGGGAGGGGGGAGGGAAGCAGAATTTGCACAAAACTACTTTTAAGCCATAAAGCAGCAAAGCCCCACTCCCTGCTGATAGCAACAGGAGATTGATTACGCCTGCAAAAGTACAAATGGTTGCCTGAATGCAAGTGGCAGACCTCCAAAGCAGTGTGCTCTATGTGCTGGTTTTACATTTTATAGCGGAGGACTTGGATACAAAGTGGAAAAGTGGAACAGGGGGTCTGAAAGAGTTATCTTTGCCCAGAGGTCAAAGCTGTGAGCGCTGTCCCCGCGAGTCTCAGCCCTGCGCTGCCATCGGCCCCTCGCGCCCCAAACCCAACCCCTCAGCACCTGTTTTCTGCCTTCCCCTCTGTTTGCTCATCATCAGAATCCATATTGTATTTTCCAGCTGACCTGCGAGGGGATATAATCTAATGCTCTTTCACCCACTTACACTAATTTTGCATTACTTTGTCAAAGGGAAATGCCTTGCATCATTCTGGCGGCAACTCTTTCAAACCCCAGCTGTACCCAGATCATAAAAAAGTAATTCAAACTTACACTCATTTTAATTGTAAATGGAGCTACTGAAAGTTCTCTTAATCTTTTAGCCTGATTTAAATATAAATAAATTAATATCTCGTGATATTTGTAATCTGCAAGTCAGCAATATTGGCCTTTTGGTACTAAATTAGCCCTTGAATGGCAACTGTGCAGCAGCTTTGTGTAGTTAGTGTACGCATCGGAGATGACTCTTCCAGCGAGTTCAATAGGCTTTGCAAAGCATAGCTTTAAATAGAAGAAATCCTTCAATCATGATTTGTTCTTGCTTTATGAGAAACAATCAGATTATTCCTTTGTGCTGAACTGTGACAATACTCTAAAGCATGAATGAAAACTGGAATATATGTTCCCCCAGTGGATTACATCAGCCTTCTTGATCATTGGGCTAAC
Source organism: Pomatostomus ruficeps (assembly GCA_013400735.1). NCBI lineage: Eukaryota > Metazoa > Chordata > Aves > Passeriformes > Timaliidae > Pomatostomus > Pomatostomus ruficeps. The sequence continues at coordinate 248,316 of VYZT01048717.1, forward strand.
ATGAAAAATAGATTTAATGTGTAAAATATCTGTCACTGAAGAGAATATTAAGAAAATTATTTGGGAGCAGTTTGTGAGGACTTCAGAAGTAATGAGTTAATGACAAAGCACAACACTTGTTTAGAAATTTAAGGCAAATTATTCTTAAAGAGTTCCAGGCAAGTAGCTAAACTCCCTACTTCATGATTTCAGAAATTGTCATACAGAGTTGATTTCAACTTCTCCAAAGTAAAACATTGTGTGAAATATTGCATTAGTTGCCCAGAATGTGGAGCTAAAGAAGCATAATCTAAACAGTTCCACTGGTACCTCTTGCCCTGAGTTCATGCAGTGTTTGTGCTCCTACCTTTGATCTGAACCTTCTGAAAAAAATAACTGGGAAACATAATAATAACCATTGTTGGCGGTAGGAAAGAGTTCATAATAATAAAATAAGTGATCTTCTGGTTAAAGTTGTAGTATTCTTTAAAGTTCTCATCTCAGAATCTTTGTGAATTTCCTGGATTTCCCTTCTAGCTCAGTAAAGTTTGACTACCTTGAATCCCCCCGCCTTCTGTGGCCTGACTCCTCTGCTGAAGAGTATGGGATGGGAGAAGGCTGAGGGATAGCTCACTACCCACCGTGCAGTGTGCGGATGTTTTTATTCAAACAAAAGGAGTAGTCTTTGTCCAGGGAGTTTACAGTCTGGAACAGATTTTAGTTTTCTGTTACAATATCCATTCATCAAAACATGTATATTCTAAACTTTAAGTTCATCCAGCTCTAGAACCTCTTGCAGTCTGGCTTCTGTTACAAGCATCCAGTCTAAAACTTCATCGATTCCTTTAAACAGTTAAAGGAGTAATACTGGCAGAAAGCAGTCAGTCTTCTGCTGAGCAGCTGTCTTTTGGGCCAGTGCTATCCAGAACTCATGTCAAGTTTCCAGGAGTCAGACAGACACACTTGGCCCTGTGCTTTGAAACCTCAGTTTACTGTGCATGACTTTTTCTCATGTCTGTTTCTGGTTGCACTCCTTCATTTTACACCTGCAGGAGCTGTCAGGTGCTCAGTTCCCCTAAGGAAAAGGAGTCCTGCCCAAAGGCCAGCGTGTGGAGCTTTCCTCTGCTGCAGCGATTGCCCAGCTCCCGAACCTGCCTGGGTGGTGCTCATAAAGGAGCCCTTCATACCTCGAGAGAGCAGTGCCTCACACTCCAGTGCACACCAACAAAACACCTGCTGAAACCAGAAAAACCAGTAAGCAGTGAGACTGGCTCTGTGGTGGATGGTGTTCAGGCTTCCTCTGTTACCCCTTTTCAGATGTTACAATATACTTTTTGACATTTTGGTCATTTTGCAGAATTGTGCAATTTTGTTTATAGAACCTTTTATTTCCTTCTCTTTTTGAGGAATATTAAAAGCCTCTGCTAATATTTTGCTTTTTGTCATTAGTAAAGACAAACCTCCATAAGGTTGGTTTATGTAAGTGTCCTCCAAGTCTGGCTACCCAGCTTTCAGACTTACTTCAAACTGTATTCCTTTAACTTGAATACAAGCAGCCTTTCATTCTTACCTATCCTTTCTCAAGATGTTGGACAGGTGCTGAATTCTGCTTAATTTGGTCCTTTTCTCTTGCATATTGTGGATATAGGGGTGTATTTTTTTCACGCAGTAACACAGAGTTTCATCTGTCCTATTGAAGGGTAACTTCAGGGGTGCATCAAAGATCTTTGTAAGGCAAAAGGCAATTTGACATTCTAATTTTAGCTGTAACTTTCAGTGTATCAGGCTGGGAGACAGAAATGGCACTTCAGGAATGGCAGAAAGATAAGGAACTCTGTTGAAAATTAGTACATAAGACTGATTAAAAGATGATGAACTTATATCTCAATATCACCAATAAAATTCTGTAACTGCTCACTTTCTGTTTCACTCAGATTCGTCCTCATTTCTGACAGGTTTCCCTTGGTTTCAGCTGAAATGCCCATCAGTGCAGGGAAGCTCTCCATAATGGCCGTTGTCATATGGCAGCTGTTATCATTTGCACTTTGTTATACAAATTTATCATCTCCATCAGTTCATAATAAGCCTGACTGATACCATAAAACCCTATAATGCCAGCAACAATAACTGTCATTCTACTTCGATGTTGTAGAAGAGAGATTAAGGATTTAATGTTTAAATTTTAAATGAAATATTCTCTCACCATTATGGGTGGTCTCCTTCTGAAACCTTGGTAGGACAGTATAGTAACACTGCCCAACGCTACTGCCTGAACTAAGCATTAAAAAAAAAAAATTGTCCTCAGCGCTTCAGCCTTTAAATGTTCTAAGTTGAATATGCACATAGTGTATACATTAATCAAAATAAATTTCAACTTCCCTTTTTTATTTTTAGTTTTGCCCTAAATTTTATTGGAGTAAGTAATAAGCATAACTATTTTATTTAACCAAGGGAAATGAGTGGGAACAAGTTCCGACTGACAATGGCTCTCTGCTGGAACCCAGAGAAGCAAATGCAAGCAATGCAGTAAGGAAGATCAAACTTGTTACACTGCTGATATTCTAAGAGTTTGAACTCGGACTCCCTGCTGACCTCAATTTTACAATGATAATCATTTCCTAAAATGTCTTCATTTTGTAAATGAAGCTGTACCTCCCTCTGAATCAGGGGTTTGCAAAGATTAAATAATTTACATTTCAAAGTGTTCATTTTTTTGCCAGTGTGAGAAATACTCAAGCAGGAAAATGAGTGCTCCTTTTAATTTTTGAAGGCTGGGAGAGCATTCATAGTGAAAATAATCACAGCCTATTACAGCAGCCTTGCTTGCCCATTCCCACTTCAAAAGGATGAGCCTATCTTTTCCCCCCCGCCCCGCAGTGAATGACCACTTAAATGAGTGATGGCTTATTAATACTATGACTCAGCCACTTCTCGATAAGGAGAACAATAAGGGGTCAAAGCTTGAGCATCCCTTACAGGAATTAATGAGAACATGTTGCTGGTAATTTGGTCTTTTGGAGATTACATTTAAATTAAAAGGTTCTTGTGTCAGGCTTAATGGTGAGACCGGTGTTGTCACTATGTGAAATCCAGAGACTGCATTTTTGTCCTTTCTACCTGTGTAATTTCACTGACTTTATTAAAGTTTCCTTGAAGGTTGGACACCATTTAAAGAAAAAACCAGAGGAACTAGCAAACCAAAACCTTAAGGAAGTTCTCCAGAAGTAACCCCCCAAAACTGCACACATTTATTTGGGCACAGTGTTGTCTTCAGAGTCAGGATGTATAATTACAAAAACAATTAAATGCACATATTTGAGATATGTTGCATTAACATTTCTGCGTAGGACCTGGAACTAATTCATTGCCAGAGAATGTTTACTCTGAAGTTGTGTGGAAAACCATTTACCAGGCAATGTTTGTGCAAACGTGGGGGTCTTTTCATTTGGTTCTTCTTCTTTCCATTGAGGACTTAGCACTTGGGATGTCTGGTTTTATTTTTAACTTTTATTTTTACATTTTATTATTGATATTGACACTGTTGTTGACACTTTGTAACAAAGGCACAAAACACAATGGTGGGATCAAAGTTGTTTAAAGGAGTTAAATTGCTTATATTGTTGTGAGTGTTATTAACGACAGCAGAGAAATCCATTCTACAGCTTTTCTATTATCTGTTTCTTGCACTTATGAAAATACTACATTTAGCCTCTTTTGATCTGAAACTAATGCAAAGATGGATTCTCGGTAGGATTACAAACATAAACCAGTGTTCATTGTGCTAATTAGTAGTACCATGATGACAGATGACACAATGGGAAAGACAAGGGACTCCTTCTCTCGTCTTTAAAGATGACTAAAAAAGTATTAAAAAATGTGTACTGCAAATGATATCTTTCTGTAGCTTGTTCCTCCATTGGTCGTTAAAATAGAGTTTCTGGGGAGCTGAGATTTTCTGTTTCACCAGGCTGACAAGATCCATGGATTTTATGGTCAGCTGACGTCTGTGGGATGTTCAAAATGCACTCTCTGAGTGCTTACAAGGACTGTGCAGCTGGCTTTTCATAGGACCTCTACACCTTCCAGGCTCTTAAGGAATTAGGAGCCTTCCAGATCCTTTATCATGATCCTTGCTGGGGCCCCAGTGATAGTTTCTGTCCTTTCTTTGGCCGTTGATTACTCTGAGCCTGCTCCTGATGCAATAGGCTTGTACATATTGCTCTTGCCAGAGGCAATGAAACTCGTCCCATTTGGAAATATAGAATGTGACTACTCCTTAATCAGGAGAATATTTCATGAATTGGAGTCTTAAACAGCCTCTCTTTGCTATGCAGTAACTTCTAAAAAGAGTGTGATCCGGAGCAATGAGGCAGAGCTGTGAAGAGAGGGGGTGACTGGGGAGCCCCGTTGAGTTGGTGCCAAGGACAGGGGCTGGCAGCCCCCGGTGCTGGGCACTGGGAAGCTGGAGCTGCCTGGAGCTGCTGCCAGCCCGAGCCCCCCTGGGGGTGGCTGGCTTGATGCAGGGGACTCTTGTTGTGTGACTAGTGACTGACTTATTGTTCCTGAGAAAAGTGGCACCGAGCCAAGTAAAAGCCCTTTTTGTCCTTTACTCCCACCAGGGGACTTGGTAGTGGTTTGTCATGTGCCTGGGCATAATCCAGGCAAAGTCCTGATATGCAATTAAAATAGATTTTGCTACTGTATGTGTTTCTTAGCAAGTGGTACTCCAGGTTACGGGTACTGCTCATTCTTTTATTTAATGTTTTTGTTTGATTTCAATGCTTAATTTTCCTGGGGATTGTTTTTGTCTTTTAATCAATACTCATTTTTCAATATCAGCACTCCTTTAAATAATTCTGGTAGTGTGTATATTACATAAAAGAGATATAATGTATAAATAGTAATGTCTATGAGTAGCCATCTCTCCTTAATGTAAATTCCAATATAAATCATGATCTGAAATCTCCAAAGTATAGGTTTACCATTTAATAAAACTATTAGTAGCACATACTTAAATCTCACAAATAAATTATATCTCTTGTGAACTCTCATCACAATAGTCTGTCATCATTGGGTTTTATGCCCTTGTAGCCTTACTTAGACTTTTATTTGTAATTTTAAAAATTATTATTATTATTATTCACTTTTAAGATACTTGAATGTAATAGACCTAATGGTACCAGAAAATCAATCTTAGTTGTTTTTTGTGGCTGTGGTGCAGTTTGGTGCCATTTCGCACAGTTTGAACACTGTGGACTGTAGCTATCTTAGCTGATCATGATGGATACGTGGCAGGCAGAGTCTCACAATTATTCACATTGAGTAGTAGTTCTCCAGTAGATTATTTCTATGAAATTCAGTGAAACATTACGGGAAACAAGGGGCTGTGCAAAGCACTTTAGCTACCTTTTCTCATGACAAATCTATGGTTTGTAAGGCTATATTAAGAATCATTTGAGAAAAAAAAAAATCTTTTGACAGAAAATATCATCTCATTAAAAAGAGAAAGGTTCATACAACACTCTTAGGTTCCTTAAAAATGGAACTTTTCTAGAAAAAATAGATAATTGCACCCTGATTACAGTGATTGGTCTAAGGGAGCTGCCGCTGCTCTAGGATACAATACACTGTTGGGATTATCCCCTCCTATGTGAAAGCACATTTTGAATCTCAGCTCCAGTAAGTATTTCTACAATATTGTAGAAATATTTCTGCAATAATTTTATGTTATCTATGCATAATTGTAGAAATTCTATATTAAAAACTGAATAGGAGTAGTTGAGAAAAGTGATACAGAAGGTGTCTAGGAGGGGGTTAGAATATTCACTGAGCGTCTGCAAGGCAGGGGATGCTGCCACATCTGTATGACTGATTGGGCCATATTAGATGCCTGTTTTTTCATTTAAACCTTAAACCATTCCTTTTTTTCTTGTGCAGGTATAAGAGCAGAACTGTCTGCATGTGAGACTTGGGGAATAAGAAGGAAGTGGCACTCAATTCTGCCTTTCAAAGAGCATCCTAATTGTAGGTATCTTCAGAAGTTGTTTATTTCTTGTAATTTTAATAGATCAAGTAGCCTCATCTTGCTGTGTAATACCATTGCTGTGCACCTGGGCAAGGTATTGCAGGAGGTGCCACTTCTTCTGTGGGGGGAAAGCTCTGGCTCTTACCAGATTGCTTAACAGGACACTTTCATTAAGGAAACGGTGCTGGCCATCACAAAGCCACCTGTATTCATGTTTTAATTATTGCAGCTCTCAAAATGCTTCATGTTTGTTCAGGATTGGGTCTTTTCTAACAATATTGGAAGTAGCGTAGTTCCCAAAGACATGTCTGAGCATTTCTCATATGAGTGACTCTGAAACACTCAAATACTTCTGTTTGTTTAGATTTTGTATCTCATAGGTCCTGATTCCTCTACTGAAATATTTAACAGGGAGACGTCTGGGAGTGGTTTATTACTGAAATGTGTATAGTCTGGGAGGTAGTGCACTCTTGCCAGATTTTGTGGGAATCCCAGTGTGACCTGGGGTCTGTGAGAGCTGCCCCATGAAGTGCTCTGAGAGCAAGGCGCAGCACAAAGTGCAGTAATTTAGGCCCACTTGCTTACATAAAATTTCTGCATAACTGATTATATTTCTCTTGATGCAAAGAGAGATGCAACATACTCTCCGTTGTCATCTGATAGTGAACCATCTCCTGGAGCACACAGCCAGCTGGACTGTGGGACACTTAGTCCAGGTGGAATTTCTCCAGTTTGCTGGAGTTAAATTGTTGCCAGGGTTGTGTCCTGTATATAAGTAGAGGGAAGAGATATCCTGCTGGAGACTTGATTCTCAAAAATTTATTTTTTTCTAAAAAAATGGCATTTCTGAGAAATTGAGTAAAATGTTTCAAGATAAAAGAATGTTTGAGAAATTGAGTAAAATGTTTCAAGATAAAAGAATGTTAAATATAGCTAGAAATAAGAGAGCCATATGTTGAAAGCATATCAGCTTTGAAACCATACACTTAACCCTCGGACTCAACAAGATTTCACATTTTAAATAAAAAATTTAACTTCCTCAAAAGATAAAGTACATTCATCTTGAGGGTAGCCTAGAAAAAAATAGGGAAATGTGATCCATGGCAAAGCCCTTCACTAAGATAAGTATCTTTGACATTTGAAAAAGAAAGAATATAATGTGTAAAAATAAGATGGATCATATCCATTCCTAAAAAACTGTTGTTATACTTGTACATCAAAGTAGGAGTAAGGTTATTTTCTGAGTGGTTTTTTTGGCTAGCAAGTACATTATCTTACAAAACCCTTGCCAGAAACATAAAATCTTCGTTCAATGGGAAAGAAATGCACTATTTTAGCACTCCTATTTGAAACATTATGCAGAACACAGGCTGTTCTAAGTTCAATGCAAGTGTTAGGCAAATATACTATTAGAAGTTTGAACCACTAGAGGAAATTTATCTGGTTGGTTCTAAATTATATTGATAAATGTCAACATTTGTGCTTAACACAATATACACACGTTTGTGCAGCCATCATCTCTGTTCAATCAAATTGATTTTATTTCTTGCACAAGCTGAGCTTTCATCCTGGAAAATGTTTTCCAGTAACACAAGGGCAGATCAGGAAATGTGTAAAATGGATCAGTGCCCAAAAGACTAAGTTATACATCTATTCTTGGAAAAACACGAGGACATGTTGTCTTAAAAAGAAAGGCATAAATTACAGAACATTAAGTTCATTTGGACTTGCATATTGAGCTAGGCCATCAATACAGATCCTCAATATGTCACTCCCTGCAACATGGAGGGTCTGTTTTGAAGGTATTTCCCTAAATATGCACACAGTTGGGGCCAGTGGAATAGAGCTGTTGGCCTCCCCAGGGATTATTTTGATTTTCCTGGAGGGCTCCATGCATAGTCTCGGTGTGTCAGCACAGGAGGGTGTCCGTCTGCATTGGAACTTGCTTTCTTCAAGAGGCATTCAAGTTCTTGCCAGTTTGCACTGCATTTGCAAAAGCTTTCCAGGCTGGAACCGAGCGGGTATCCCTGGCTGTGTCCAGAGTTCAGAGCAGCTGTCCCGTGAAGCCCTGGTCTGTTGGCTCCAGGCTGTGTGAGCAGCTCAGCTGTGCCCGCTTGAGGCCTCGCTCTCCTTCAGGAGGTTCCCCCAGGTGTGTGTGTGCCCTGCTGGGGCCCTGAGCAGTGCCCGCGGTGCCCAGCCTGAGCAGTGCCTGCGGTGCCCAGCCCTTCAGCTGTCCCACACCAAACCTGTCGGGTTTGCGTTCCTCGTTTAAGGTGGCCCAAAGCCAAGCTGTTGTCACGCTGACAGGGCCTGCACACAAATAGTCTGAAGACCTTTTAGAAATTGGGTTTAGCTTTCCCTGTTTGTACTGGGCCCTCCATAAACCCCAGTGAAATTGCTGTCCCAGTGGAGAAACAGCACTCAGAGCCATTGGTGACAGCCTGTGAGAAAAAAGGAAGATTTAGGGAATTGAGGGTACAGCAATCTTCAGTAAAACCTGCCCACCTCTTTAGTATCAAAAATGCCTTTTGGAACAGTGTCATGTTCATTTTAAGAGAATCAAATACACCTTTGATTGTCTCATTAAGAGAAAAAGTAATATTTTTCAATAATATCTAAGGCATTTGTTTCAAACTCTTGGAGAATCACTGACTAAATAAATGCAATGTGTTTACATGATGAATGCTTTCTCTAGAGGTTACCCTACCTTCTGATGATTGAGTCTAACCCTCTTCAACTACTTTGACAAGACTATTGCCTGAAGTAACTTTTTTAATTAGCATTCTTGTTTGTTTACGTCTAGAGTTTGAGGGGGAAAGTAACTAAAAGCTTTGGAACAGCTATTGAGTCTGCACTTGCTCTAAGCTGGAAGAAAATAATTTTTAGTATATGTTTAAAATTATATAACACGTTTCAGATGTTGGTTCAAATTACTGTTAAAATGACATTCAAATCTGGGAGTGTTTCTTGCTGGTTTTATCCTTTTAAAAATTTCCACTGTGCTTTTTTTCATCTTTAATTAAATTTCAATTCATTTTATAATAGTAATTAAAGTATTTACAGCAAGAAATTCTATCCATTTGCAAAACAGCTATAAATTGTAGCATTTTAACAAACAAACAAACTTTTTAGAAGGCTTGCAAAGTCTTTATCCTGCATTTGTAAGGCATTGAAGGGTAGATTATCAGCTGGTGTAAGTCACTGTCATTCACTGGAGTCAGAATAGTAATTCTGATTTACAACAGTTTAGAATTTGGCCAATAATGTAATTAATATAATCAAAACCATGTACAGTCACCAGAATAAACAATACCAAACTGTAAGGCAAGTAACCTATCTTACAATGAAAATAAAATGAATGTCCCAGACTTCTTAAATCACTGTTTCATTACATAGCTTTGCTTTCTATCATCTTTGATCTCCTTCATTTCATTAGAGCAAACTTCTTGTTAGAGGCATGACTGTCTTCCTGTGAAACTGATCTCACGGTCAGCACTGATATCTAGTGACTTTTTCCAGTTTCATCTTTAGTCTTTTTATACAGCACTTTAAAAAAAAGTAAACACAAATTATTACATCATCAGCAGAGGAACATATGGCACATCCAAAAGTGAGTACACAGTAAATATGTTTCTAATAAATACTTTGGTGCTGAGTAAATTACAGAAGAGGGCAGACAATAAACCACCATTCTGCTATTAATGCCTTTTCTTAGCATGGTAGCAGTTACTACATTAGTTTAATCATAGCCAAGCTATGAGGTGCAGTAGCACTGCTCGTTACACCAGCCATTATCATCTCACTGGTACCTTGGGCTTTCCTCATCTGTTTTGTATTCGCTGTGTCACTCAGATGTGTGGCTTGCAAGCTTCCTTATGTTGTATAAAAAATGGGTATATTTACATGTCACAACTGGGCCTTGATGTATGATTGTAGCCTTCGAATTTTTTCAAGAATAAATACTGATTACAATAATTTCAGGGCAATGGGGGGAAAAATCATTTAGCTTCAGGATAGAACATTCTATAAAAATTTTACCTTGTTTAGCTTGCATTGATTCACAGCTGCATAGAGAAACAGAACAGAGAAGGCTTAGGAGAGCATGGCTACTACATACCAATTTTAGCAATTGTTGTATCCAAAGTAAATTCTACAATGTTGTGTTTGTGAAGTGATGCCAGTTTATTTGTGGTGTTTGTGAATTCTGAGTATCAGGATAAATCATGACATTTTCAGTGGGCTCCCTTATCTAAAATAAAAGTAATGGAAGTCCTGCATTTAGACAAACTCTGTATATAGGAGCAGATTCTTATACATGGAGTCTGGACAAATGAGGCTTCTGCAAATGCACTGTCCCATTGCAGCTTTCTAATTAAAGATCAGCTGCAGGAAACAGTAAATTTAAAACAGTGATGACAATATTAAAACTTCCCAGGGAAAAAGGAGAGCATTGGAGATAAGGATGCAAATATCCCAATAGAAGAAACAGCACTAAATGCCTATGGTGACTCTGAGGCATTGTGCAACTATTCACAGTGGGCTGTAGATGAGAATATGAAAAAGATGAGTGTTCTAACATCAAGGGGTATGAATGACAAACAGATGCTAAACAGACAAATGAGCTATGGCTGAAGGAGGCCAGTGCCGTTGTATGCTGAGGGAAGGGAGAGGAGAGGAAGAGGTGGATAAAAAAAAATATAGCCCCAGAGAAAGCTGAAAACCATGCTGAGAAGTAGTCTGGAGAAGATCACAGGAAACAGCTTATGGAATTAAAAACATTTGGGAAATTACTGCACTTAGGAGGAATTAAATATAAGAAAGTAATGGTCATCTATGAAAATAGAAACTTCAAAAAGGAAGGGACTACAGCACAGAACCTGGAGGAGAAGAACTAGAAAATCAGTAGATATGATCTCAGCATGAATAAAGAAAGTTGTACTAAGGACCCCGTGCAGCATCTCAGTCTCTAGGCAGACCTTTCATGAACAGTTAACAAGAGAGTTTGGCAAGGGAGAGCAAGGAAATGTCTGAGAGACAGGAATATCTGACTGAAGTGATGGTCTTACATCAGTCCCATCATGACTGGGAAGAATGTGTTGCAGATATAAATAGCATCTCAATTTATTTCAAGTGGATATAACTTGTTTTTCACTGATACTTCTTATTGTTAATTTGTTAAAGATGCTGAGATTACATAGATAAACATAAGCGTATTTTACAAAGTTACATAAATTTACATTTACAGTAAAGAGAAGTGCTAAAGGAAGAGAAGTATTAAAATTGTGCAAATGTATTTTTTATTTTCCTGATGAATTAACCATATTGAAAGTATTATTTTCAGACTCAGTTACCCATGTAAGCCAGTGGAAATATTTGTCCTGTGTTCAGATTTAAGAAATGGACCCAAGTATAGATAAGAAAGTGAGTTCATAATGAGAACAGATGCTACAGAGACAAAAGATATCTTTTAAAATTGTCTATGGTTTAATCTTATATAGCCATTTTCTGTGCATTTGGAGTCTAGCTTTTAAAAGTATTTAACAACTGCTCTGCTCAGCAGTGCAGCACGTGTCTGATGCAGAACTGCAGAGTTCATGCTCACCTCCCTGCCTGTGTTTGCCAAACCATTCCTGTACCAAACATGACACAAAGTTTCATGGGAAACCAAGTTTCATCTCATTTCCTTGGTGCCAAAATCTCAAAGGTGCAGACCATGGGAATTAAGTACTAGAACCTCATTGAATTGGACAGGGATTAGGCACCTTGGTACCTTTGTACCCAATTTTAAGTGTTTATTTATCTGTACAAAGCTTGCTTGTTACTTTGTTAAAAGTTCTGTGAGGCAATCCCAAATCTCCTCTAGGAATGGGAGAGGAGCTCCCTCATAGACTAGACAGAAGAGGTGAAGCCACTGGAGGAAAGGAGGGGTGACCAGCTGGCTTGGAGAATGCAAGTACGGGGTGTAGGGGAGAGCAAACTTGAATTCTGGGTTCTGTGAATGATGGTCCAGGTGTGCTCAAGAGCAGAACTTCAAACTCCTTGGAGATAAGGATGAGTGAAAACCTTTTGTCGAGTATGTGTGTGTTTGATCTTCCACTTGTCTCTGAGGCTGAGTGCCATGAGAGAGCCTCTGACCTTTCGGTTCCATACGTTCTTGTGTGAGACCATGAATTGGTCTCGCCATAACAGCTGGTTTTAAAGTTACAAAATCATCAGATGCTTCTGTGGTTGTAGTAAAGGCTGTATTTTTCAGTTGTATTGCAGAATGGCTGTGCAAACTGAGCATCAGCGTGTGATACATGAATGAATTCAAGAAATGTAACAAACATCAGAGTAATGAGAAAATTTGGGGAAAATTACAAAATCATATGAGCTACTTGATTCTCATAAGTCTCCATTTTCAAGTGCAAAGCTGTAGCAAGTTTGTCAGGAAGACTCTTCCAGTAATTGATTTGAAGCTGGCCTAGGTATACTGCTGCAACAGCAAGCACAGTTTGGAAGTCTGTATTGAATGCAGTTGATAGTGGAAATAGTAGGATCAGAATAGGAAAGAGAGAAGAAACCACAGTCAAAGGTTGCTCTAAATTCCATATGGCAGCAACAAGTGCGAGGCAAACTAAGATTACCCTACCAACAGAAGTCTCAAGTGTTGAATGCCAAATTAGAGCCCCAAAATAACAGGTTTTTCCTCATTCACTTTAGCAAAAATTTAGTAACTCTGCAGCTGGAGAGACAAGAGGAAGTGAAACATTTCTCAGAAAATTTAAAGATAAGATACCCGCGTGCTAATCAGGCAGTGTTTATATCCTCCTCCTTTGTTCTTCCCTGTCCACGTTCCCAAATTAGAAGGGTGCCCTCAGCGTTCTGGCAGCAGGAATATTCAAAAGAGAAGTATAACTGCTTTTCTTAGAAGTTCAGCCAAGTTCAGTGCAGTCAGAGCCTGCAGAAAACAGCATCTACCTACCCTAAGGAAGCTGAAGGTTGTTTTACTCCCAGAAGAACACGTTGTTTCACCTTAGGTTTCTTCAGGATTTTTCTTAAACTATTGCTACTTACAGCTTTGCTTCTGGGTAATAAAATCTCTTTACAATCCTTTTGCCTTGACAATTCAGAAACCTGAAATGAAAATGACTTGGGCTCTAGGATTTCTACTGGTTGTGCTGAGCTTGTGGTTCTTTTCTCATTCTTAAAGATGTCCTCAAGCCAGCAATTCTTAACTAAAATTCTCTACATGTTCCAGTTTAGGAGACCTAGAAGTCATCTTGACCTGGAGCTCTAGAGCTGTGAACAATCTTATCTCCAGTTAACCTGCAAAACCGTCAGATATCTCTAGGCAGAGAATAGGAGTCTCCACGGGCCAGCAAGGTGACAAATGGTATAATATGTTAATTGCATCAGCGTAATACAATCCCATTGTGTTCCTGGGTAGCCTTTTTAATTCTGAGTGCCACAAGGTGCACTCTAAATTTTTGTGCAGCTTTATTCTGTATTGATAATATTGAAAGTATCTTTCTACAAATTTACCAGAAAGGTTCTTATGGTTTATACACTTAAGTAGAAAATAGGTAAAGAATGAGGATTTCTAAGCCTTTTGAATGCAACTTGCTTTGGTAACTGCATCTAGTTATGACATATTTTTCTGTATGGATTTAATATTATTTAAATACTCCATGGTGATGGGTTCTGTGCATGTGATACAGGAGTGTTTCTAAAAGTAGTTGTCATTGTGTTCTATTAGAGTTTAGCTAATACAATACCTATCCCATGAAGTCTGGGATTCATGAGACTAAAAAATAATTGTTAAGATGATAGTGTAAAAAATGGGGAAATTCAAATTACATAACATCAGTTTTGGCAAATTTTTGTTCCATAAAATTAGTTTTTGAAATAGAAATTTACTAGGTTGACCATTTAAGTATCTGCTCTGCAAAAATATATTTTCTCAAATTAAAAATATTTTTTTTACAGAATTGACTACAAGTGCCTTTTCTTATCTGTTATGGTTTCCAGTACTATGTAAATTCATAGCTCAGAGGAATGGTGTCATTCCACATAACGAGTTGCATGGTATACTGAGCCAGTTTTAATGTATCTTAGTTTGAGACAGGGTTTTATTACTTTTCCCAAATATTATTTGTTGTTTCAACATTATCATAAAACTCATTCAGATAACTCTAAATATCTTCCTTAAAGCTTACACAGGCAGCAGAACTGAGGGGACATGGACACAATGCAATCCTATTGTGCAGGAACAGAACAGGAGGCTCAAAGCTGCTGGGGGTCTTACATATCTCATATGTGCTGGAACAATGAAACAAATTATGAACAGGGCTTAAGGCTCAACTCTGAATTCTTGCCTTTGTGAGTTTGTGTCTCATGCATGGAGAACATTGATTTTGCAAGGTGCTCTGAGATGGGGCCTGTCTGTCTGTGAATAGAAGCAGATGGATTATTTTCTGAAGTTTGACATTCAGACAGGGATCTCTCCTTCTATGGTCTGGAACTTTTATTAAGTCTGCACATGGAGGTTTTATATATTAATTCATTCATTTCAATAATAATAATGTATTTATACTGGTAAAAACATAATTGCTCATCTCTCACACTGCAATGCTGTCCTGTTCTGCTTTAAAGTGTACTAGGGTAAAAAATGCAATTACTTTAATGCACAGAACCTAAACCCACCCAGTCTTAGACTGTGCTGAAGAAATGGTTATAAGGTCAAAGATGCACACTCAGAGTTATTTCACAGAGAAGATCTGAAGTGGTAGCTGGCTTTACAAAATGTTTCAAGTGTGTTGAATTGGCCGGCAAGGGAAATCCTTGGCTGATACCGTGACAAAAGATGTGTGAGTGTTCACAGCCCCAGAGCCCCACCAGAGAGACAGAGCGAGGTTATGTGGGATGCCATTGGGTTGAATCTGCTCTTGGATAACCTCCCTGGGTTTGCTCCAAGAGGAAAATGCTGTTCAGTGTAACAAGCTAAGCCTTTAGGTGTTCAGAAAACAAATGCTGTATTAAGTTTAATTACTTCAGCCACCTACTGATGATCTGAAAAAATCTTTCAACAAAGCAAGTGCTCTCAGCTTGGCTGTTGCCTTGGCCACATGATCTTTCGCTGTACAGCTGTGTGGAAGTGCAGCAATCAGAGTCTGGATTCTTCTTCTGGCACATCATGAAACAGAAGTAGTCTCTCTTTACCCTCCCACCTTAAATTTGATTTGGTGACATTATCAGATATATAAAGATGATCTGCATCTGCCTCTGCCAATACAGAGAAGTGAACAGAGGGGGGAAATGTCATTACAAATAAAAGAGGTCAGTAACTATGGACCAAATCCTGCTTTGACTGAAGTGACAGAAATGGTGTGGCTTTCTACAAAATTAATAGCTAGAAGTCACTAATAGCCCTAGTGACTATAGGGGCTAGTATAGACAGTAAGCCCTAATAAAATGTTGCTTCTGTTCATAAGATTGTTCACATTTCATATTTACATGATACAAAACAAACTTGGAAAATCCTTAGCATATTTTTTAGGAATGGCACTTTTCAGTGAGGAAAATCTGATACTTGGAAAAGATCAACCAGTGGCATTCAATTAGATATGTGTGTCATATACATCTTGGCATAAGCATCAGCAACTGGATGCTGTTCTTATAAAACTCAGTGTTACGTCTTATCCCTGATTCACAGTCCTGTGACTCTGAAATGCAAGTTTCTCAGAAGGTAAAAAATGAGTGTGGATTCCTTGACCCCTCCTCTTTCTGAAGTAGAAAGATGGAACATCAGGAGTCAGAGTCTTTTTGAATGTAGTCGTTGTGAATCTTAAAGACACCATAGCAGCTCTCCTAAGTAGGTGCAGGAAGTCTGTGTATGGCCTAGGGAGCTCTGCTTCACTGTCTGCTTTCAATGTGCTTTATGCACAGGGGTGGGACCCACTCAGCAACTCTCAGAATGCAAGGTTTGTACAGTGGGCTGTTATTAACTGGACAATTGGATTATTTCCATTTTTAGAATAGCTATTGCATTTCAGAGAAGCAGAGGGAAGCTCTTGTAGTTTTGTTTTGGTTACAGCTACATGACAACATTTTCTCAACTTCTTAATAGAACTCACTTTCTTACAAGAGGGAAAAAATCACTGGCCTGTTCACAGAAAAAAAAAATGTCTTTGGTCCCAGGGCTTATGTATTCACTAGGGAGGTTGGACTGTGCTCCAGCAAACAGAATTAATCAGCAAGTCATTGCCTTCCAGAAGTAATGTGTAACACCTTGTTTTGTTCCTTGGTTCAAAAGGCACTGTCACTGTTGTACACCAGTGTGGGGGTTTTTTTAAAGGCTATAATTCATATGCAAACTAAGCAGGGATTCATGATTTCATAATAAAATGTTGAAACGCTTTGATCATGAGCTGGAAGGAGGTGTGAAACAGTGCTTCAGAAACAGACAGATATTTGTGTAATCAGCCTTTATGTATTGCCAGTTCAGAATAATAACATATAAAAAGCCCCAACTTACCTCATCTGCCTGGTACAGCCAAGGCATAAATAAAAGAGAACAATGGAATTACTATTACTCACTCACTGAGCCCCAGCTACATCACTGTATTCTTTATAATTGCTGGCAAGAAGATTAATGTTTTGTTAAATATCAGAGTAAGGTCACAAGGGGGCTTGCAGGGCTGTCTAAACATCTAGGTTTTAAACTCCTTCCTTCCCTCTTTCCTTCCTTCCTTTTTTCCGTTTCCTATTTTTTAAAATTTTAATTGCACAGAGATAAACTTTCACTATTTCTTTTAATTATTGTGACTTTTACGTTTTTGTATTTGAAAACTTTTGGCAGCACAAAAAATAAATAGGGACAACAATTGCTGAATGGCTGATAAAGCTTAATCACCGTATTGATAGACCCATGGTAAGGGGTTAAGTGTGTTAGAAATAGACCCGAGTTTCATTTTGCCTCTTGTGTCTCTGTTTCTTCATGTCTGTTAGTTCTGTATCTAAATTAGGATTTTTTTTCTCATTATATTAATGCTGGTTATCCTAAATAACAATCTATTTGTTTTAAAAAATATCTTTCTAAACTGTTAACTTACAGCTCGTGAACACAATGACAAGAGCAGTTCCAGCGAAAAGCTCGTAATTTTACAGATTGAGATTTACACCTTCTGCACCTTTAGGTATAGGTACCTGAGGCTACTGGCTCCAATTTCAGATCTTTTTACATTTTCTCTTTGTACAGATGCAACCTTATGGTTACCAGTCTCCCCATCATTCTATAGAAATAGTCAAATAAATATTCCATCAGAAATTAACTAATTTTTTTTGAGAAAGTAAAATATCTGATCCATATGGTAGAACAGCTTTAGTTGGAAATGAATGTTCACATAAGACATTTCTGGTAAATATAAACACAGTTGTTTCTGGTGAAGGAGCAAAGAAATTATACAGTCATCTTAATCTCTTGTTTAGACTATTGCCAGTCATTTGCAAAATGCAAATATCTTCCTCATTTGGCTCAGATTATCCTCCAAATTACACAGGAGCAGTCTGGGCAGCAGCAACCAGTCTCATACAAAAATGGTGAATGTGTTTTTCAGGCTTCCCCAGATCTGTGCTTTGTACCAGGACTCTCAAACAGGTGCTTTTGGCCCTGGCGGTGCTTGGGGTGGGGCCAGCTGGAGCACCTGAGTGCCACAGGAGCTGAGTGCCACAGGACCATGATGTGCCCTGCTCTCCCTCCCACCCCTCTGTCACTGCTGAGAGCAGAGGGGGGCATTAATGGGATCAGTAAAGCAGAGAAAAGTTTGTATTAAAGAATTCTTACTTCTTGGTATCATATGCACACTAATGCTGAGAGAGCTCCTTTAAAAAATTATGTCATTAACAAAATTATGTCACATTTCCTTCCTCGTGCATCTGCTTTGGTGATGTTTCTGTAACAATCAGGTCACTGGAATTGTTAATGAGCTTTGAAGAGGCAGAACCTTGGTTTTGCCAAAATTCAGGGTGGTTTTGAACTAAGCCAAGCCTGGGGACAATCAGCTGAGATCTACAGCCCTGAGTTATTGCAGTTCTTTAAATCCTGGCTCTTGTCCAGCTAACTCTGTAACCCAACCACCAGAAAATGTGCTTCTTACCATCCTCAATGGCTCTTTAGCAGAGTGTGGATAAATTTCTTCTCCAGTTCCTCTGGGGTGTCAGGAGGCAAAGCACTGCCTTTGTCACATCGGTGTGCCGAGGGTCCCTGAAGGGCAGCTTCAGTCCTTCACACAGCAGGCGGGAATCAAGCACTGGGAAACACTGAGCACCAAATTTTAGCTTGAGGTCTTTTATACAGTCAAGATCAAATAAAGAATTTGGTGACCAAGTCAGGGACAGAAGTTATTTTTCAAGGCTTGGTTTCTCAGCCCTAAACATTATGCATACCAACAAAATAAATATTTTCATTGTATATATAAAAAATGGAATTATTGTTATTTAGTTGTGAGAGTTTTTCCATTGGTTGAACTCAAAGTATTTGAATGGTCAATGAATGAAAGTATTAATCCATGAAATTAAATAAAACATAGCAGAACATCTTTAATATAGGCAACTTTTTATAATTTATAGAGACAGTAGGCACAGTATTTGGATATGCAGAAGTATGTATAGTGTGCATAGGAGAAAAATAAGGTGAAAGAAGTTATTTATTAAAGACATGTGACACATTAAAACTTAAAAAGTTAAAAGAGTGTTCAGGTTAAGGACCTATAAAAGGTATTAATATGTACAAAAAACAAGAATGTGAAATTAATTAGTCTTGCTTTAAAGGAGAGTCTTCCAAGGGCTGGAGTTCCTGTGACTTATGTTGGGAAGCTGTGGGAAAGAGTTCTACTTGTTTGTTGATCCATTCAGCTGAAGTTGTACTTGTTTGTAGCCTTGTTCATTCAGACAGATGTGATGTTGTCTCTCACTGTTCTCACCCAGCCTCTCTCTGCTGCAGTTAAGTTAAACCTCTGGAAAAGAGCACTCAGGAGCACAGAGGAATTCCATAACTGAAAATAGGTGCATTCTTCAGTTGAACATTCCTGCAATTTGGAACTGAAAACAAAAGTGAATATGCAGCCTTGCTCCTGGGAGAACAAGAATGGGAATTATTCTCTAGCTATGCCTGTTCTCTGCAGTTCAAGTCAGTGATCGTTTTAATAAGTGCCATCTCTCCATTATTTCTCATACGTCAAAGTACCACAACGTTACTGTGTCAACTTTTTTTCTCAGGTGACTTCTGAGCAAATAAGTTGTTAAATATCTAGAAGAGGGGGAGACACTATAAATATCAAAGGTAAGAATGAGAAAACTCAGAAATACAGTATGCCAGTGATAGACTTCAGACTGGAATCTAGGACAAGGCTTTGGTGGGACCTCTCAGCAGCCCCCAGTGTCTACCAGGGGGTTCAGGGACCAGGTCACAGTTCTAGAGTTAAAAGCAAGATGAGTTTTCCTTTTGAGAATTTGTTAAAATACGAACATTCTGTTTTCATTGTCTTCTAAAGCAGTCAGGGAATTCAGCTCCTTCTTTCAAAATGCCATGTTAGGGCGTGAATTAGCGAGTAGGGTATTTTGATTAGAGATAATATCCATGAAAACTGTATAATTGAAAATACAGCCTTGAAGCTTATGTGCCTAAACACTGACAGTGATGGTTCTTAGTTTATTGATTAATCCAAATGTAAAAGACAGGTTGCAAAAACCTGTTAGTAAGCTCCCTGGGAGTGTTTTCCTCTCTTATATTTTCTGTGTGATTATATTGATTTTTCTGTGGCTGGTTTGCCTCCAGAGACACCTGTGTATCCCTCAGATTGACCTGCAGGGCCGGATTTGGCTGTAGAGTGTGGGCACCATCACTGTCCTGATGAAGGACGTGGTTCAAATTGCAAAGCAGCTGTGTTACTTCAGGCTCTGTGCACCAAAACTCATCTACCAGTAAAAAAATAATTTTTTGAGATTTCAGTCAACGTGATGAAAGATGTCAGGTGGCAACTTTGCAGAAGCTGGGCACGCAGATACCTTTGAAATCCTTGATGTTCACTGGAAGGTAGGACTAGTTTTAGCACACTGGAAGATGCCATTGGCAAAGCCTATAGTGATGTAAATAAGACATTTAGATGGCAAGTAAATTCTCTTAATTATAAACAAAAGTACTGTAAAATCTTTTATTTCTAGTTAAACCTTAGGTTGAAAGAGAAATTCTGAAATGGAAAAGATGGGTGTGATCTGGGTTTTGCCAAGTCACAGCTGCCCTTAGAATCTGGCTCTGTGAACAGGCTGGTGGGAATAAACCTTAATTTTAGTTGCAAGACAGGTTAGACGGCTTTGATATCTGTGAGCAGCATACCTGTGAGGGACGCTGTGACAGGCCCTAAGATACCATAGACCTCCAAGAGTTTAGTTTTCAATGGTCATCCCATTACTTCTTTCATAAGGTCAAACTTTACAACCCAGTCACTACCTCTAGAGTTATTATATCTGTTTCATCTTTCCTGTACATTAATATGAGAAATAGTCTTGCAGAATTATAGTTTGGAAAAATTGACCATGTCAAATTTAATTTGTTAAAATGCCACAAAATATACCACTATGTGTAGGCAAAAATCAATGAGAATTGGAAATATATTTAAAAAATTGTAAAAATATATAAAACCCAATCTAGCTGCTGAGAAGAAGATAATTATGAAGGATAAAAGAAACAGTATTATTAACCACTGCAAGATAAATAGTCTCTTAGCATTCTCAACATTAAATTTTTTGCCTGTCGCTCCAGGTACAGAAAATCCAAAATAAAAAAAAGTAGCAAAATTATATTGTAATAAGAAGCTCAGGAATAAATGTTACTGAGTTGCTTGGGACAGCCTTTTGAGTCTTACTGTGCTCCATATTCACTTACGTTTTTCTATACTTGAGCAGGGGGAGGTATTTTTGTCCTTTTTTCCTCCCAATTAACAACAAAAGGAGTTCAGGGCAGCTGCCTGCCTGCACGGAATGAAAGGCTGCAGGCTCTGTGACTCCCCAGGATAAAAACTATGACAAGTCAAAAGGCAAAGAATCAAGCAGGTAGTATTGGTTCAAGGTGGTCTGAGACCTTCACTCATACCGAACTGTTGGAAACGTGTGAGAGAAGCATCAGGAGGGAGTTGGGGTGAGGACAGGAAACCTGGTCGCGTTGGGAAGGGTGGATCGGCAGGCAAGCCTCAACATTTCCGTGTTTCTCGTGTGAATTATTCTGTCGGGATTGCCACTCTCTCTGGATCCGTGCTGTCCCGAGCCCCGCGCTGCGGTGGGAGCAGCGCTGTGGGAGCCCCGGGGCACTCAGCCCGCGCAGGATGCGCTGCCCGGCGCGCTGGGCGTTGCTGGGTGCGCGCGCATTTAGAGCAGAGGAAGCAGCGCTGGGGGCTGGGGGGAGCCGCGCAGGATGCGCTGCCCGGCGCGCTGGGTGATGCTGGGTGCGCTCGCATTTAGAGCAGAGGGAGCAGCGCTGGGTGCGCCGCGCAGGATGCGCTGCCCGGCGCGCTGGGCGTTGCTGGGTGCGCGCATTTAGAGCAGAGGAAGCAGCGCTGGGGGCTGGGGGAGCCGCGCAAGATGCGCTGCCTAGCGCGCTGGGTGATGCTGGGTGCGCGCGCATTTAGAGCAGAGGGAGCAGCGCTGTGGGAGCCCCGAGGCACTCAGCCCGCGCAGGATGCGCTGCCCGGCGCGCTGGGTGATGCTGGGCGCGCTCGCTGGAGGGTGCTCGCATTTAGAGCAGAGGGAGCTCCCGGCTGGGGGCTCGCACAGGCACGGAGGGGCAGAGCAGCTTTCGGCATCTGGCTGCTGCCGGGGAGCGGGCGGTGCCTCGGGCACTGCATTGACTTTGCTTGGCACCCAGGCTACGTGAACTTTCAGTAATTTTTTATGCTTATTCAGAATTGGGCTCAGCTCGTGATTTGCATTGCTTGTATTACCCGTGTTTAATGTACCTATATGCTAGCCTGTACTTCAGTGATTTCCTGTTAGTGTACTTCTCCTTGTTTATATGGGTATTTATTCCTCTTTTCCTCAGGCTGTTTTGAACGTCATTGGGAGTTAAAGATGATGTATGGCACATTCCAAAGAATTGTAAAACAATAGAGCATATTTCTTCTATGCCTGACTATATTAATTCTTGCTTATATAAGAAAATGCACAAAACAAATTGTAAACAAGGAATCAGTTGGAATCAGATTATGCA
Organism: Pomatostomus ruficeps; assembly: GCA_013400735.1. Taxonomy (NCBI): domain Eukaryota; kingdom Metazoa; phylum Chordata; class Aves; order Passeriformes; family Timaliidae; genus Pomatostomus; species Pomatostomus ruficeps. The sequence continues at coordinate 270,560 of VYZT01048717.1, forward strand.
TGAATAATGATATGCAGCCTCATCTCAGATAGAAAAAACAAAAAAAAAATCAGAAAAATCAGGTTTAACTGCTAATGGGTTTGGGAAACATTTTTCCTTTTCAAAAGAAATTACTCAATGGAATAAAAACATGTTTTTTAAAATAAATGAAGTAATTTACCTTTTGTTCCAAGATAAATAAATAATCATAAATACTGTACTTAAAAGAGGCATAATTCTCTCACATGTACTTGTCTTGGTGATGGAGTTTGACCTTGGCTTTATGATACTCATGTCTGCTTTCTTTAAAAACTCTTTCTGGGTTTTATGGCTGCTCCTTTACCTGCAGTCCTGCAGTTTGGTGGTCACTGCATCTGGTTCAAAGCATATCAATGGGAAAATTCTTAGCAGCTTCACTGGGTTCTTGTATCAGGCTCTGATTTGATCTGATTCTTTTGCCCCTGAAGTTCATTGCAACACTTCTAGAGACTTCCGTGCCTCTTCTGGCCAGCACTTTTGTGTGTCATTATGTGCCTACAGTCATAGTTCACTTTTTTCATTGACTTTTCCAAGTCTGTTGCAACAAAAAGTTTTTTCCACATGATGATTTTTTTTAATGTCATTTCAAAAAGGTTGTGGAATTGTTTTTTTCTTTAATGCATCAGTAACATATAATTTCTTTCTTCCCTGCATGTTTTTAACCTTAATGCCAGAGGATAAGAAAATAAATAGCATTGTATTTATGTTTCAGGTTCAGTTTAAGTGTGTGAGTATAGAAAGAGAAATTTTTCCTTTTAGTTACATGAATAAAGTTCCGTAAGTGTTTGCAGGATTGAGGTTTTAATTTGTAACCCTGATCTGGCTGCACGAACAATTCTAATAAAGTTTAATGAACATTATTAAAAGTTTATATGCAGGCAAATAGGGTTGCACGTTTGGAGTAGTCATTACTGCCCTCCAAAAGAGAAGTGGCTTGAGGTAGCTCCAATTTTCCATTCACAGAAATTGGGGCATCAGGACGGTGAGGAGCAGAACCTTCCAAAGGGAGCACAGCAGAACAGTGGGGTTTGAACGGGGACTTCTTTTTTTTTATTGCAAAGTAAGAAAGAACACACTTCCCCAGAGAGTTATTGGGGTTTCCACCTGAGGCACAGTGCACGTGCTGTAAGGTTCCAGTTCAGAGAGCAGACAGAGAGCTGCGGCCAGTGGCCCCGAGAGCCAGCCCTGGCACACTGGCCTGCAGGGAGGAGAAACACAGCAGCAGTTCCCTGGCGTGCACCAAACCGTGCTGTGGAGCTTCTCTCAACCACTGACTCGTTTTGCTGTCTCAGCTGAGAAAATATTACAAATACTGGTACAAGACTTTCACTGAAGCCAACTTACCCGTACAAAATCTGCTTAGCTTCCCTCCTTCATTGCTTTGGCCTATCTTTATCATGCGTGACCTGGAACAAAATCTTACTGTAAGGTTTGCTCAGCAGGAGTTAGCACCCAACTCAAGTATTTATTCCTGTGAACTGGGTTCTTCACCTCTGGCTTAAGATTGAATGTCTGAGACGAGAGGGTGTGACCTGGAAGAGGTAATCGTGTCAATAAATTGATTTTTTGTAAAATCTCATTGGTTCCAAGGGAGGTTAGCCCTGCAAATGAAGTTACTCATGTACTTAACTCTTTGCTGGAGCAGGTACTGTAAACTCTCTGGGGGAGGACCCATGTTTTCTTTTATTTGTCTGTAAAGTGCCATGTATACCTATGGCATTGTATAAATAAATAATAATAATAGAAACAATAAAAACCATCTAGGGATTAAGCAGGCCTTTTAAAGAGGCCAACTGTTCTTCACATAAATCTTGGATCTAATTTGAGCTCTAATAAGCTCCATTTCCTGCTTTTCCAATATTTCTAAGCTGTGTTGCAATAGCTATCTTTTTTTTTTTTTTAACAGGTGTTTTAAGAGGGCCGTAAGGCAAGTATCTAATCAACCTAATGGAATTTTCCATGCAGTTAAGTGTTTTATTCAGCTCAAAACATTGTCTTTGATTAGACTTACCACCTTCCCTTTTGCCCTTTTACATTATTTTGGCAGGCTCTGCAGGTGGAAAGGATCCATCTCCACTGCAGCTCCATGGTGTGTAGGGCACACTCTGGGTGTGCTTGCTCCGTTGCCTGTGAGCCAAAGGAGAGAACTTGGAGGCAGCTGCAGAGCCCCAGCCCTGGCCGTGCCTGGGCCATGGTGTGGCTGCAGGACGGCCCCATGTACGCGGTACTGGGCTTTTGGGGAGCCAGCCTGGGCCCCGCCAGTGGGCCCGTCCTGGTGACCGCACTGCAGGCTCTCTGTCCTGCAGGATCCCCCGGGTCGGGGCAGGGCTCTGTCCTGCCCAGCCTGTGCTGGGTCTGAGCTGGGGTCATTAAAGCTGACTCCTGTATGCCTGTGAGAACCACAGCCCTCTTAGATGGCACTGGAGGGTTTTCTGTAGAATGTGGCCAGCTCAGGTGCTTTAAACAAACTCTTTTAGCCTCCCAACCTTCTTTTTAACTTGGTTTTCTAGAATGAAAATTGGTTAGATCATATGAGGATATAACTTATTGCATTATGCTTAATATTTTCCCACCTCCTGAGGTGTTGTGAGGATTTTTAAAGTAATATTTATACAGCATTTTGAAGATAAAAAGCATTGCATAAGTGATAATTATTATCTACATTTATTTTCATGCCTCAGTTGAAACATCTTTTTCTCTTTGTCTAAGATACTTAATTTTTCTTTTGCCTTTTTTTTTCTTCTTTTTTTTTAATTACTGTGTTATTTATCTTTGAGATTTTGGGGTATAATTTTGGAGAAGAAAACTGCTGTACAGATTATATTGTACTGTGTCAGATAGTTCTTCTCTTTTTTGTTTTTCATCCCATGATGAACTGATGCTTTCACCAATCCAATCTGCAACCAGAGGTTTATACATGCCAGAACAGAAGAATAGTTTGATTGTTCAGGAAATCAGCCAAGACTCAGAAGGCCTAGATTTTCTCCATTCTCATGCAGGTTTCTTGTTTGACATTGGAAAAATCACTTAGTTTCTTCATGTCTCAGCTGGCCATCTGCAAAGCAGAGATGGTGCTTCCCTACTGTGTCCTGAGGTTGCAATATTACTTTTCTATATGAGGCAGTGCTCATAAGGGTGATAGGAGAACCAATATACTTCAAAAGGCATTTTTGATCTCCTGTGCAGATCACTCATAGATCCAGTGACTTACAAAATAGGTATGGGGCCTGTATTTCAGAAATACGTACTAATTTAGCTCTCAATTAACTATTCATTAATTTTTTATTCATAATATTGCATTTATCTTTATATTGTATTTATTATTGCTATATGTAGTCACTAAAGAAGACAGTTTCTATCTTCTTTGGAAAGAATCTTTTCAAGATACTTAATTGGCTTATTGCTATGGTTCCTGTCAGTGTCTGCCTTCCTAAAAGAAGGTACATGCAGTGCTTAGGGTTTGGCCCCCATAAACACGGTGATGAAGTCATTTCTGTAAATTTGGCTTTGGATATGTATTTCTGTGATTCTGTGTCAGATACCAGCAGCCATTTCATTCTGTTACCTGGAGATCATTTGTTCTTGCCATGATATGCAAATGCCCGTTTTCATCTCTCCTCATGTCTTCATCCTTTTCTGACATTGATTGCTGCTGGTGGACTTGATGTTGGTGATTAGCTATGGAAACATGTATGCTCATCCTCCTTTCTAGGAGGAAGCTGTTATACTCAAGCTATTCCCTACTTTAAGTAGTAGGGGGGAAATATGAAGGTATTGTATAACATACGATCAGACAAAAGCTTCTAAACATAAACACTCCTGCTTTCATTACTTTCCTGATCAGCATGTGGTGCTGAGAAGGTGGTAAAATGGAGATAAAAATGTATCATATTTTAAATGAATTTAGTTTTGCTTTTCAAATGGTTCTTCTATCCCAGTGGGAATGAACCATGGCAAGATAATGTTACTTAATAGTTTTATTTCTAAAATGCACCTTCTTTTCTCTGTGCATGCAAGTGCTTTACAGCTTCAATAAAAACCATTGTGAAACAGACACTAAAACGTTATCCTAAATATCATTTCACTTTCCGCCCTAAATGTAGGCATTAAGGTAGTAAAAGGAGGTCTACTACACAAGTAAAAATGAAAAACAGAGAAGTTTGCATGAGGGGATAACAGATTATTGTACTCATGTTGAAGTTTCTATCAGTTGCAGTTTCAGTATCTTGAAATTGTACTGGATGGACTCAGATCCAAATTTCCCCCTGAAATAAGGTTTGTTGCTTGAGAGGTCAGACATATTCCGAATGTATTCCTTTGGAAGAATGAGGGTGAAGTTATAACCCATGAAAGACTTTGAACTCTTTATACTTTGGCAGCTGTCAATGTTCAAAAAATGGAATTGACTTTTACTGGAAGCTGACTGAATTTGCCTTTCACTGAGTGTGGTGATGGAGGCAATACAAGACAGTGCAGTGATTTCTTGAGTGAGAAAAAGTAGCTATTTCCTGTCTAAAATTCTTTTGCCTAAAACTTGAAGCTAAAAATAGTAATGGAATCTCACTAAGAAGTGAATGCTCAAACCTGAGGTGTTAAACAGAGCTCCCGTTAATTTTAATTATTTGTTTGGAAGTTATTAAACTTTCAGAAAAGACACCTAGAAATAAAAAAGCTGGGCAGTAAAATCCCAGTATTACAGAACCAAACATGTACCTACTAAAAAGGGAAGTAAATGTTATGATGCCAGGTGGAGTTGGAGTGAAAGGATTGTGTGTAACTCTGGACAGTTGGCAGGAAACAAGATGATGTCAGGAAATTATTTCCTAGAGGTCAGTGGTTGTGTGGTTAAGCTGCTCCATTGCAGTCCATTGATAAATATTTTGATGAATTTGCCATCCATAAGTACAGAACAGGCATGTGGGACCCTGATAAATCCCATTTTAGGCTGAGAACAAGCTGTAGTAATGAATCCACTGAAGAATCGCTCCCAGGAGCCCCGGGAGTTTTCTGTGGTTGCTGCCTGGAGTGGTGCCTCACTTGAATGCTTTCCGAGTGTGAAATATTTTCACACACAGCCCTAAATTTGTTCTCTCCCCTTCACTGAGGGAAGCCTTCCATTGCCTTCTGCTCTGTCACCTTGGCATCACTTGTGCTCCTAATCTTTTTCTGCACTTATCATCAGTTCATTGCAGAAATGCACTCTGCTCAAAGAAATCAAGCCAAGTGCTCCCAAACATTAAAGGTGTTTAAAAGCCAAAGCCAGCTCTGCATCTAAATTTTGCTGTCCTTAAAGAGAATAAAAGCAAAATGCATGGGTGTGATGTTGGCTCAGTAACATAATTAGCAAACTTCTGGTTGACTTCAGCAGAGCAGGTTTGCATCCCAAACATCCATAGCTCCAGCCACCAGCAGGGTTTGAAATAAGAAGCTGGATGTGGATCCTGCTTTATTAATTTCTGCTGAAAAGTAAATTTAACTTTGCAAAGTCTTTTCTACTTATATTTTATTTTCTTACTGTCCCAACTAAATTTAGCTTTCGTAAAACAATCTGAGAATTTAAATGAGTTTCCTGTCCATGCACACTTGTAATTTTTTTGTACCACTCATTTCATTTTTGATAGCACATTGTTTTATTCCTTCAGTCTTAAAAAAAAAGAGAGAGAGAGAAAAGAAAAACCTGCCACAAAAGTGAAATTTTTTTATTGCATTTCATTTTAAGTCTTCTTTTTAAAGATCTGTCATTTATACAATGACAAGAAAACTTTCTAAATTGGAACTAATTTATGAATTCCTTCTTTTTGGCATAATGTCACTTTGCAAGTTAAAATGATAATGACTGGAAAGATCAAATATGTTTATCTAAAAAAAGAAGAGGGGTTTTAAGAGTTTGTGCTCATTAGAAATCTTTGCAAACTCTGTACACAGCAGGTATTATAGATTTTTTGAGTGCAAAAATCCTTTAGGTTAAGAAAAAGATGTAGCTGAGAATGGGAAAGGTTGAAGACAGTTCAGAATGCCTTTGTCTAACAACTGTAGATGGGTGAAATATCTGGTTTTCACTTAGGTGATTTTTAGAATGAGATTTGATTTTGTCACCAAACCAATCCTTCATACCCCATATATGTGATTGGATCCTTCCCACTCAACCTTCCATTCATGAGCAGCCCTTCAAATGCACAAATATTCACGAGCCAATGGGTCACCTGTGTTTTTTTAATAACTTCTCCTTTGTAACAGTGATTTAGGAATGTGCATCCCAATGGCTTACAGTGGACCTTCAGTACACTGGAAAACTTTGTGACCTCTCTCCTTTCATTATGAGGATTTTGATGCGAAGGAAACAACCAAGCTGCAGCAAATGAAGTAGAATTAATGCCATTAGGCTCACATTGTGCCCACTGCCTGGGGGAACGCTGCCGACTGCTCTCATAATGCCAGAATCGCATCCTCACACCATTGTAAAATGCATCCATATGTTTCTTATCAAGGCCACTGGTGGCACAAGTCCTTGATCCAGGCAAGTAATAGTCTTTAAAGCTGTACAGGAGAAAGGTTTCATTTGGTGCTGTTCCTGTGCCCTGCATTGTTGCTTCCTCTTGCACTTGGGAATGTCTCATTCCTGCTGGTAACATTGGCGTCACCATCCGTGCTCCCTTCCACCATGTCAGGTTGTGTCTTTATCCTGTGTTTTAATCTCTCTTTTAATTGGTGGTGTGCTCTTCACCAATGAAGTTTAAAAGTGGTGTGAGGAAGGTATTAGTCTATGAGATAAAAAGCAAGAAATCTGTTTCTCCCACTCATTTTGTTTCAGTGAAGGTGTGTGGATTTTTAAGGCAAGTGCTTAAAAATAATTATAAAAGAATTATGAAAATGCTGCAAAAATGCCATATGAGATTTTCTAATGCTTTGCCTAGGCACAACTGGATTCAGTGCAGATTTCAGATTGCAAGTGAATAAAGAAACAATCTCTGCCTTATATTACCAAAAATAGATGGGCTTGTAGTTTCACCTTAATGTCATTTTAGCTGTAGCTTTCACACAAAAAGAGATCCTTCTAATAGCTGATGCAAAAGCATGCAAAGATTAGAAACAAAAATAGAAACATGAATAAGATAAAAAGTATTCAGTCTACATTGTTTCATTTTTAAATCACTCTGAGAATTATCTTCTCCCTAGAGATTATGAAGAAAGTTCCTATCCAGGGTTTTCCTTTGACACCACTTGTCACTGAAGAAGGTCCCACAGCTGAGTGGTGATCTCTGAACATCTGTGTTATTCCCAGACCCTTCCACTGTCATGTCCTGCTGATGCTACTTATTTTGACTAAACACAACTTCTGAGGATCAGTTGTTTTGAACATGCAGAAAAAACCCCCCTAGTGTATTAGTATGTATGATATTAACCGGAGACAAATAAGTATGATTTGTCTTTTTGTCTATAGAATAAGTGGTTGGGCTTTTTTCATCCTTGGTATGCAAAATTCCAAAGGCATTTCCAGACTGATATGGGACAAAAGCCCTCCTATATGAGCAGTGCTCACACCGATACTCCTGAGCAGAGGATTCGGTACCATTCCCCATTTTATCCTCAGTGTTTCGAAGATGAAAGCTTAAATAAGAAGACTACAATTAGTTAGCGTGCCCATGAGCTGTTACACAAAGCTTCTAATCTTGAGTGAAATATCAAAAGTGAACACAAGAGCAGGTGCTGCAGCTGGCTGGCATAAAAAAAAAAGGTTTCATTGCTGTCACATATTTGAAGCACAAGAAGATGGGAGTGTCTATGATCAACATCGTATTAAAAGCCTTTTCAAAGAAAATAAGTGATCCCAAACTATTTGGATGCTATCCAGATTTCTTTGGTAGTACTCTAATATGAGAATAATTGAAAGCAAATCTCTAGATAAAGATTTAATGTTTATTCTGAGATCAGAAATCTATCCTACCACTTTGCAGTGCTCAGAGGGTGTGTGGATGTGGCACTTGGGGATACAGTTTAGTGTTGAACATGGTGCTGGGTTTACAGTTGGACTTGATGATCTTGCAGGTCTTTTACAGCCTTAAGGATTCTGTGTTTAGCTGTCACATTTATAGGATCATGTTCTTGACTTATGTTCTTTATTTCAAAGATAATTTGAGAAACAGTGAAATGCACTGAGGTGTATCCTGCTAGGGATCCATAGCATTTGTGCATCAGAAACCTTTTCAGGAAGCAGTAAGACAGTAAAAGGTGATTATAGAAAATATTCCTGAACTAGATTGTGTCAGTCCATTGCATGTAAATATAGGTAAAGATGTCATTGAAATTATATATTTAAAATGTTTTAAGTTATTTGCAGAGGGTTGTGGGGCAGAATTTAGCTTTTTAGTGAAATCCAACAAAAACACAATTTACACCAGCTATATGATAAAGATGAATTTTGCTTAGCCTGTTCTAATTTTTTAATGTATTAAGCTAGTTAAAAATACCACATATAGGATAGTGCAAAATTCAGTTCCAGCTCCCGATCATGAACTGACTCCTGTTCCCCTTCCTTTTTGCCTCTCTCCACACAGAGTTTTATTTAAGAGCATTATTTAAGAGGCAGTACAAGGACTGTGCTATTGTTACAAGCTTTTACATTTGTAGAGCCATGGCAAGGTGTAAGAAGAATTGGTTCATGGTTGTTTCTCCTTCCATACCTGTGTTGTGGTTTTAAGCCCAGCTAGAGGTGAAACACCACACAGGTTTTCAGAAGGATCAGGAAGACTGATAGAGATCTGGTCTTGAACAGTTATTTCTTGCTACAGAAATTACCCTTGTATATTATATTTCCTTTATAGAAAGTCCAGGATGTGCCTACAAGTGGTGACAGAGAAAGGTTTTGCCTGGACATGCTGGGATATTGCTTGGTGGGAAAGTTGAGTCACTGCAGTGGTGTCAGGATGGAATTGCACTGATGTGTCTGAGAGAATGGGCCTGGCCAACTATTTTCTTTAGATACAGGAATATAATTTTCAGTGAAAGTTTTAGAATTCTTCAATGTTTCCACCAGTTCTTTTATTCTGGAGGCAATGTGTCTGTCAGGAAGGTGTTAAAACCAATAATTTTGGAATGTTCTGCCCCCAACTTGCAGTATTGCTGTCATATTGTGATATTGTTTTATTATAGTATTACAATACTGAGCACTTAACTGGTTTTACCTCTTTCTCTCTAGAGCTTTCTGTTTGTCTTGACAAATCTTTGATCATGGTCACCAAGGGGGAAGGCTCTGGATATTATTCAAATATGAATTCTTCAGATTTAGTGTGAGTACAATTTCTTTCTGCAGTACCAGTGCATATGTGCCAAGAGTAGTCAAGTGCTGGTTTGAACGGATATCCAAAGGAAATTCTGCCAAGCAAGGCCATTGTTTTTGGATGCAGTTATAATAATTCCAAGGGAATCACCGAGCTGGTTAAAGGTTAGAGCCAGTCAAACTGCCAAACCCTAATACTTAACAATAGAATTTTTTAAGATTATTTGTCTACTGTTCCTTTTTGCTTTTAAGGAAATGTGGCTTAGCAAAATTCCCTCACAGGCTGGAAGGTTTGTGCAGACAGAAGGTAGTTAGCAAATAGAATTATGTGCAGAAAGGCTTTAATCCCTGCAGCCCCTATATAAGAACATCTGCTTGAATTACAGGCCATACATAAATTGTGTGTGGTTGTTTTTGTCACAGATCCTTCCCCTCTACCCTCTGCTCCCCACTTCTTACATGATACACTGCAAAAAAAACCCACCCCAAACAAAAGCTAATTAGTACTTCCAGCCCCCCCATTAGTGAAACTTGATATGTTTACTAAAAAAATAATTGCGACATTCCATTCATAAATCTTTAGCAATGTCAGCATTATACTGATGGAATTATGATGTCCCAGTACAAATTGTCTGACCTGCTTTATGTTCCCCAGCACATAATTAAGGTGGCGGTGTGTTAAAGGAAGTAATTTTGTTCAAAGCTTTGGCACCAGCAGTGCAATGTCTTTTGCTTGTATTACTAACAGCTCCCAGTCGAGGCAGGAGCTGCACCAGGACTCTGAGATTAGACATATTCTTTAGTCTGAGCACAAGGCTTTGAGCAGCACATGCAAAATTTAAAATAATGGTTGGTGTAGTGACTTGGTCAGGATTTGGGGTTTACTCTCTCGAGGATTCGAACGAGCAAATAAGTTAATGAATGATGACAAGAAAATCTTAAAAACAAGTTTTAAATTTTTTTCACAGGTAGTTTGAAATGTAACTTGTTTCCTTTCTTTGTAATCTTTGAACTTTCTTGTTCTCTTCTTTGAAGATAGAAACTTTAGGAGAGTATCTAACAGGCCTTTGAAACTTGTTAGCAAATCTAATTTTATTGTCAGAGTGCATATTCTGAATATTGATTTTAGAATCACAACAGTGTAAATATCTGGAGAAAATGCCGGTGGCAGTGTCAGATCTTGATCCCACAAACAGCTAAGGCTGTGTGCCTGCTTCACTGGAGCTCTGGAGCAATCCCACTGACCTTGAGAATCACAGTGTTTCTGTACAATTCAGCCATACAAATGCCTGCCTCGCCATTGCAGACACTGGTGAAATCTCCAGGCCTGTTGACTGTAACTTGGGTCTGAACCTTTGTAAAATGAGATTTTATGAGCCTTTCTTATGTATTCTTCAGTGACTTCTAGGCACAACACATATTTGCAATTCTTCCTTACAGGATAGATCATAGGATTTGGTTGAGCGTAAAAAAGTCAATAAATGCATAGTAACTAATGAAGTAAATGTGACTAAATGTATTTTGTTTATCCCTGTGAAGCACTCAGGCTTGGGCAGGTGATAGGGAAATTGCTACTGTGACTTTAGTTTAGGATTTGAAACACCCAGTGCTTTAAATACTGTGAAATTGCCTTTTGGCTTCACTCAGCTTTAGCACAGACCTGTAATGATGACTTCTTGGTTATTTTTTATTTTATTCAATAGAAAAAATGTTCCTAGTTTTACACGGGTTACGTCTTTAAAGAGCTATTAATGCCATTTCTGTTTACAAGTTAAAAATACATGCACTCTCATTTCTACTACAGTTAGTCCATGGTATAATATTTACATTTGGCAAAAGGCAGAAATAGTCAGCTCTGTGTTTACAAGCAGGTGCTCATATTTGAGTTTGACCAAAACTTTTCTCTTAAAGCAGGAGAACATTGAACCCAGGATTAGTTTTAATTGATCTCTCCAGCTAGTTACATGGCCTAAATGGATACAATCCCATGTTGCCGTTTCTATTGAGTCTGCCACTTTTTTACATAGCATTCTAAGATTTCAGTAAAGCTTGGAAGACATATTTTGATGTCATTGGATATTCAATACATTCAAAACAGAATAATAACTCAAAATATACATTTTAAAGTAATTTGCCTGCTGTGGGATAGTACAACACTGGCCTTTCTGCTCTGTTCTCTAAATGAAAATAATGACTAAAAGATCACAGGGATTCCTTGAAACTTATATTGTCCATCTCAGCTGGTCTGAATGATCCAGACATTTCATTTCATCATGCTTTTCTCCTTTTCATTCAAACATACAGCTAAGGCTCATATAAATTACACATCTAAACATATTGAAATGAGTTACTGAAAATTCTGGATTTTAGTCATCTATACCAGTGTAAACCTGTCTTTTTATATCTGTTGTTTCTGAGGTCTAGGAAATACGTCATTGGGCAAATTCTCATGTGAGGCCAAAATTATCTGCTGCTCTTTCCTTTAAAATATTAACTGCTTAATAATTTCCATGTAAATATACTAGCAATTAATAATTGCATTGCAATGACTTGGCTGTTTATAGCCTGTAAATTGAAGCATTAGGTGTATGTAAATATCTTGACTTCAGTGGGAAATGGAAAGACGCTGCTTAGTAATAAAAGCTGTCTTACTCAATTAGCAGAATGTTACATATCCTGTTTCCTTCTAACCACCATAAGGTCTCCTAAACATTCACAGCATTGCTGTTGACTAAGCAGGCTGGTGCATTGCAGATTACAGGAAGCCTTGTGCTTAAAATTACCCTTTGAAATAAAACAGAAGAAAAATTTTACCAAGTATCGGTAGGGCTGTGGCTAAGCCATTTGAAAAGCAAAGCTGAGGGGCGGGGGCAAGTCAGGGTGACATTTGTTGCTGAGAAGAGGTACAGAGTGGTTGAAACTATTTAACAAATAGTCTGAGTAGAAACAAAACTGACAAATGTTTTCAACAAAATGTTGAAATGCTTTATTTTGAAAATGTCAAAATGAACTGCTTTGATATTTGAAAATGTTTTGGGGTTGTGCATTGTAATGGAAGCTGAACAAATAAAGACTAAGTTCACCCAGCTACTTGAGGACTGTGTCCTCTTACCAACTAAATGCCAGGAGATGCCTTGGCTCAAGCCCATCTCAGTCTTCTGCTTTCCAAGGGTGCCCTCACCCTTCACCTGATGCTGTGTGCTCTGATTCTCATCTTGATGGTATTTCACTTTGCATGGTCACCTTGTATGTCACTGAGCAGAGGAGGAACCCTTCCCACATCACAGCAGTTCAAACGTGCCAGAAGAGCCTGAATAGTTGGAGTGATGGAAGTTGTTGGAAGGTGTCAAGGATCAGAATTTCCGTTAACATCTCTGGAGTTGCTGTGTCGGTAGGTGGAAGTCAGCACAGCTCCACTCACAGCAGTAAGGTGTGCTGCTTTGTACTCGGCAGGGGGTTGACTCACTGTATTTTGACTTCTCTTAGGTACATTAAGATTAGCTGTGCTAATGGGTTTGGGTTTTCCCCCACTGATTTTAGTAAGTCCTCACTTACTCCTATGCATCTGCCTATTCAGAAAAGACATAACTACTTTCATTGACTAAGTGACATATTAATGAACATAAGGCAGTTAAGGTTATAAGTTTCTGGAAGACTGAGATCTAGGATTGCAAGTCTGGTACATTTTGAAAAATAATAATATTTTGCTATATATATTTGTGTGCAAGTTGTGTGTGGTTTTGTGCAAGTATTATTGTTAAAAAGCAGGTTCTCTTTCCACCTCTCAGTGGTAGAAGGTAAAAAACCCCCAAGCAAATGTGTATTGGTCTCTATTTAAATAGTGATATTATCATGTCCCTAGTACCCGTGGGCATAAAAAAACAGCTGTAAGAATATTATTTAACTTTTTTAAAGGGTATTATTATCTACATCTGCATAACTGAAGTAAAAACTGTTACAGATCAATATTTTGTGGACTTCATAAAAACCTGAGGAATTTATGTATGTGGCAGATTATTTCACGATATTGTCAATCTGCCATGTCCTCCCATCTTTTTAAAAAATTGCCCCATTGCAAAGCACATTATCACTTCTATGAAAACAAAGAGTGCATATTTATTTTCCAAAATGTTCTTCAAGACTTTCATAAGGTTACTTCATAAAATGTGAGACTGTGCCCTTTGTCTTTTCTTCTCATCGTTTCCATCTGCTGAAGAACTATGTGTGAAATACCACTAAATCAGTGTCCATGGTTCATCAGGCTGTAAAGAGCAGGCCACACCACTTACATAGTGCTTAGAGTCCAAAATCCTCCCATTTTCAACCGCATTGATGATGGCATTGTGCTCTTGCCTGATCAAAGTTTAAATGTGTATCATGGTTCAAATTAAGATTAAAATGGGTTTTCTAGATCAGGACCTCTTAACTGCTCTTCCAAAGTCCAGTCAATTCAGAATACTTTGGATTACTTTCAATGTAGTTAAAGGTCAAACCTCTGAATGCCTGTTTAGGGAAAACTGGTTTTTATTAGCCAAAAGTATATAATTTGAGTTTTCTGTACTGAGACAATCCTCTTAAATTATGTCCCATTACAGGGTTGCACAATTAAAACACGTGCTCTGGCCTCTTTCTGTAATGCAAACAGGAGTCAGGTTTGCATTTGCAGCCCAGAAGCCACAGTATCCTGGGCTGCAGCAAAGCAGGGCAGTTGAGAGAGGGGATTCATCCCCTCTGCTCTGCTCTGCTCTGCTCTGCTCAGCTCTGCTCTGCTCTGGTGAGACCCCACCCACGGTGCTGCATCAGCTCTGGGGCCCCAGCATGAGAAGGATGTGGACCTGTTGGAGCGAGTCCAGAGGAGGGACATAAAGATGATCAGAGGGCTGGAGCAGCTCTGCTGTGAAACAGTCTGAGAGTTGGGATTGTTCAGCCTGGATAAGAAAAGGCTGCAGGCAGACTTTAGAGCCCTGTCAGTACCTAGAGGGGTTACAGGAGAGCTGGAGAGGTTCTTTCCACAAGGGTTCATAGTGATAGAACAGGGGAGAATGGCTTTAAACTGAAAGAGAGAGGGTTTGAATTATCAGAGAGAAATTCTTTACTGTGAGTGTGTCACAGGTTGCCCAGAGAAGCTGTGGATGCCCCATCCCTGGAAGTGCTCAAGGCCAGGCTGGATGAGGAGAGTGTCCCTGCCCATGGCAAGGAGTTGGGTCCAGGTGGTCTTTAGTCCCTTCCCACCCAAACCAATCCATGACTCCACGATTCTGTAGTAACTGCAGTGATTGTCAATGGAACTGAGTTAAGCCCTTCTCAAATGTCACTAAATGTCTTTTGATGGTCTTGTAATTTGGGTCCCATCCTCTAGAAATCGAGTGAATTAGTTAGTTTTCAGTTAAGATATGTTTTATATGTCTGTAAGTTTTGTATGTTTTTACGGTAAGATATGTTAGTTATCAGAAGATATTCAAAGCTTCTATTATGTATCATACATTTTTCTTAAGCTCCAGTAGATTCCTGGCAGGATATATATAGAAAAAATAATGATTGATCAGTCTAATAATAGCAAATGGGGAGCTCCAACTGATGCCAGTTTGAAGTCCTTTGCTGGTATATTTATGACATGTGGGTGGTTTAATAGAAATCAAGAGATTTGTATGGTAAATTATTTCACAGCTCTTTCCTGTTTAACTCAGCATATTTAAGCATGAGAAGTTAATGTATGTTCTTAGCAAGTTTGCTTGCATATTTTTTTTGTATATAAAATGAAATGACTCTTTAAGAAATGAAGTCAAGCCTGTACTTTTAGTACAAATCTTTATTCAACTCAGTTTTGTATTAGTTGTAAATATTGTACATGAATTGTATGTCAATTGTGACCTTTTATGAGAAGATAACGTATGATTCCTAAGCAAAGTATTAATTTAAATTTCTCTTGTTTTTCATTAATGACTTTATTGTTGAGAGTCCACTTTCCTGCCTCTCAGCAGAATTACATAAACTAAAATCACTTCAAGATAGTAAGATGTTTAATTTCTACTCTATTAAGGAACTCAAGAAACACTTCACGTAAGGAACTCAGCCTCTTCTCACCTGTCATAGGCACCAATAAGTTGGTGTTTAAACTTTTCCCCTTTCCTCTGTGTTCAAATTTGGGTAAATTCAGTAACAGTTTTGTGTGCTGCCTGCTAACCTTGGTCCATTGAAGAACACATCAACAGGAGGTGAAAAACAAAAATACATCACAAATCCATGTGTTTTTAAACCAATGACATAAACAAACAGGTAAGATAGCTTTGTGTCGGCTGTTAATGTTTAGTTTTAAGCCATTCCAGATTAATGTCTTCTATTAATCATATTTTTGTTTAACATCTTAAAATATAAAGCATCTCTTGAATCAGTTTGGACAAAAAATCAGCAAGCTGATTCAGTGTTTCTGGTCATTTTCCTTTGATTCCATATTCCAGAAAAACCCAACAGATTACAAATCACGTGTTTATGGGAAAATATTAGACGCAGTTCCTGGGTCTGTGATTTTGAGGAATGCAGAGCAGCTAATTAGCAGGGGTGTCTCTCTGGCAGCAAAATCCCGTTGTAGCTCAGTGTGTACTTTTGAAAAGGTAAGTGCTCATAAGCATCTTTCAGATGTGCTTTCCACAGAGGAGAGTTCAGAAATGTATAAGCCATGGGAACCTTGCCCTGCTCATGCCTGCCTTTCCTCTCAGGATTTGCCACTGTGCCATTGGCCACAACCACTGACTCATGTGCTACAGTTTGGGGATAAACTTTAGCCCAGTCCCCCCAGCCCCTACCCAGGTGCAGAATTTATACACAACCTCCTGGCCCTGAGGCAGGAATGCTCCCCGGTGAGCTCTCCTGACACCACAGTACATCCTGTCACGACTTCTAACATCACTCGAGACATTTTTTCCCCCAAAGGAAATAATGACTTGCAGTAACACAGCTTGTTGTGAGATCTTGTTGGAAATCCAAACATGTGGCAATTTACAAGTGTCAGCAGAATTTTTTAGGCTTGTGTGGCAGTACGTGCTGTGCGTTAGATGTTGGAATCTGACCCTTCGGCTTTGCCACAGTGGTGTCTCAGGAAAACCATGTAGAGTTGCCTCTACTCTCTTTTCTATTTACTTTCTTTCCCTAATATTCTGCAATATAGTTTACCTATATAGCAATTTGTATGCGTTCTGCCTGTAGATTGTTTTTCACAATCTGAAATCCTGCCTAAGACCTTTTTATTTTACCTGATCTATCAGTTTCCATCTTTTTTTTTTTTCGTTTGTACAATTCATGCTTTCTTTATGGAATTCTTGACTAACTGAAATAGGGTTGTAAAGTAAGAGGCAGAAAATGGTGAAGGCGATTTTTTCTTTCTCACCCCAATCTTGTAACAATTAGTATTTTTTAATAAGAATAGAAATTTTTTTTCCTACAAAGGATGAAACTCGATTTCTAAAATCTGATTTTAATACCTGTGTTCTGCCTAACCGGGTCTGAAAGCAATATAGATCTCAAGCTGTTTCATGACAAAACAGTCTTTGCATTCAGCCTTGAGCAAGTGAAGCAGGGTTTCTGATTATTCCTGTTAAGAACAGCATAAATAAACCTGAGCACACTGCTGTGTAATGTTCAAGTAGAAAATAGTCTTATTACAGACTGGCTTGTCTGAAACGTGGGTTTGGCATGTTTAACATGTTTTACATCATCAGTTTTTGTTACAGCTGTTGGCACTAGACTGCAGCATGATTGAGAGGTTTTGATGACCTCAGCTTCTGCAGTTTATTAAGTCATCCAAACAAATAAAGAGGTTCTGTCAAGTAGCTTGCTCACAACATCTGCCTTACCTGTATATTTTTATGGTCTAGTATAATTGTAATTTGAATTTTAAGTGTCTATCACTGAGGGAAAGAGGAAGAAGAGAAAGCTCCTATTCTGTGGCAGAAAGGAAAGGGGAAAAGACACCTTGGCTACCATCTCTACTGAATACATAATGAAGGGCTAAGAAAACAACCTTTTAATGGGCTCAAGATTTGGTCAGATTAATAAAATAAGCTTGTTTTCTTTCTGAAGATCAATAGCAGTCTATTATTATGATTACAGGTATTGCTGAAATTCCATAGAGAGGCAGAAATGTGCATCAACTACAAGAACAAGTGAAAGTGATGCATTCACCTGAAGGAAGCAGATTGGTTTTATGAATGTACTTTTCCCTGGGTCAGTGACATATCCAGTGGCTCCTAGCTTTCTGCTGGGATCTAGATGGTTCTGCATTGCAGAGAGAGCAATGCCATTTTAGCAACAGGTGATCATTTCTTCAGAATTAGAGATTTTCAGAGAGCTTTTTCATCAGTTCTCAGCTGACATAGAACTGATACTTAGGACATGTGATAAACGACAAAACCTGAAAACTCAAAGGCTTTATTTTTTTCTGAATCAGATGAAACTTTTTGACTGTCACATGGAAATCCTTGTGGTGTGATGGTTCGAGCCAGGTTGAAATTAGAGTGAAAATGGCTTTCAAAGCATCTGTCAGGCAAGTAGGCTTTGGCACAGTGGGAACACGAGAAGACCAAAGTAACATGAAGCCACTCTGGTGCTGCCCAAAACCCTGTTAAAGCAGGAGTTGGTAAGGTTTAGCACAGTGGGAAGTGTGTGCCAGTTTCACTTCCCCCAGGGGCTGCCTGGCGGTTCCTGTGTGGGGCTGCACGGCCCCGGGGTGATCCTGAGGTGATCCCGGGGCTCTCAGGCCTGGCTCTGCCCTCAGACATCAGGCAGTGCTGAGGGTTAGACTCAGAGGGCAGGAAAGCTTTGGACATGGAATTGCTCCCATTTTCGTTTTCCTTTGGAAATTGTAACATAGCACGTAATGCCTGTAGGTGTAGCACCAGCTGATTCTAACATTTTCAGAGGAAAATTACCTGAAGTCAACAGCAAGAACTTCATAAAGCCAGTGGAGACTTGGTGAGAGGTCTCTGGCTGTGTGTAATCACTCAGTGCAGTGCCCCTGCCTAAAGTACCTTGTGTCCTCTCTTTCTGGAGAAGGTCCAGCTCATCTGGATTATCTGGTGTTGGCCCTGGCAGGTTGTGGTAAGTGTGAGTTCCTGGCTGGTAAACGTATGACCAGATACCACAAGTATGAGGTGCAGCTACAGCTAACTGCAGTTTCAGATGGAATCTTATAATCCCTGTGCCCTGCCTTTGAGCTCCTCCAGGGTCTGTGCACTTGTCTGTGTGTGACCTCAAACAGGTGATCCTGAACGGGATCCTCTGTGGCTTTGGGTGTCAGTACCAGCACCCCGAACACATTGCAGGCTTCAGTGAGGCTGGCTTAGATCCCACTGAGAGATCACATTTGGAAATGCAGCTTGCTCTTTTCTTACAGAGCAAAAGGGAGAGTCAGACTACTCTGAGTCATGACACAGAAAGGTCTATTTACTCTTCAATTAGGAATTTGCTGTGTAGTAGTTAGGACTATTTTATCATCAAGAAAATACTGGCACGGGCCACTAAAATGACAGTTGGCTTGGCTGGATCTCAGTGTGGGGGAGTTTGCAGTGGTGCCAGCAACTCAGAAGTGCATCAGAAGTTGTTTTAAAGTACTGAAAAGCAACATGTAAACAGTGAGCAAATACATGAGTAAATGGAGAATGAAATTGTCATCATCTGTCCTTCTGTGGAAGCAGGAAAATGCATGTGTTAAAATGTGGCTAGGAGCAGAACTCTCTTTTATTTGCTGCCTCAGTGAGTACCCAGCTTTCAGAAATCCAAAGCTGATCGTTTTCAAATCCACCCTCACAATATGTCTGTTCAAGCTGCCTCAGAAATAACCCTTATGGAAAATAATGAAAAAAACCCCAGAACAAAACAGTCACACTGTCCTTCAAGTCAATATTTTCCTTGTGGTTTTAATTCAGGTCCTGGTCAGAAGCTAATGGGATTTATTTTCCTTTGACTTCCACAATCTTTGAATCCATTCTCTGGCATGCACAAAATCATGAGGAGCTGGGGAGCCTGTTTATTCCCAAAGTGAAGCAGTCTTACAGGCATTTCTCTGTTTCTTCTGATACTATCCTTTTCTCTTTGGAATAAAGGTGTGGGCAATAGGCCATATTTTAATGTCTGAGACCATCTGCCAATGCAAACAGAAAAAAAATTAATTATGAATGGTGTCTTCCCATGCTAAATCATTTATTGTAAAGGAGTTTTTCAGCTTGTTTGTAATGGCTGTAGCCTAAGGGTGCACACTGTATAAATTGCCTGATTACAGGATACAGAACACTTCTAAATAGGCCTCAGATGATTAGGAGAGGGGAAAGAAATTAAAAAGGCCATTTCCCTTTAGGTATGCAAATGGATTGCAGAACAATAGACAAAGATATGAAAGACCATGATAAAACATACCCTCTTTTCCTTTACCTTAAATTATGTACTAGGCAAGTAGCAAGCTTCATTACGTGTGTCAGCTGAGATGTGAATTGTTTCATAATTGAAACAATGCTGTTGCCAGATAGTGCATGTTAGATTTCAAGATAAAGCACCGGTTTTTGTGTCCTCAAGCAATTTGGGGTTTGCTGCCTAAATCTGTCTTAGCAATGGTTACATTCTGACCTTGGTTTAATTTAACTCTGCCTACTTTAGCCTCTTTGAGCTACCTCTTCAAATAGAAGGGACTAAATTTGCTTTTGCCACACTAGACCCTCCTCTCAAGTCGCAGTGACATGTCTACCTCTCCTGAAGAGCTAGTGCTGGTATTTTACTGCTGTTTGAAGGTAGCTGGGTGTGCTTAGACAGTTCAGTGAACGGCAGGAGCCGTCTCTGTGTCTGTCACACCCTTGCACACATCTGCACTCCTCTTTCCCGTGCCCTTACACACCTGCACATCTGCCTGGGCCACGCATCTGCTGTTTCCTGGGAGCTTGCATATTTGGCGAGTTACGAATTCAAGTTTCCTGGTACTAAAGTAACTCAAATGTCTTAATAGTCAGCAGCAGCTCCAAGGGAACTGAAAGGTGAGAGGTGACGGATAATATTGCCTCTAAGTACTGCTCTTCCATGACACGTAGGGCTCCTCGGAGTCTAAGTGACTATGGAAATTGGGCAGAAGTAGGTGCTTAACAGCTACAACCCTCTGAAAAGTTACACCCCCATCCCACCACATTGCTGTGTCTCCAGTGTGCAGCAGACTGAGAATCACCAGATGGGGTTTAAAATTAATAGTTTTTTAAATCGTAGATTTTTAGCAAACTTTTGGAATCTTATTAGTCTGCTACATTAAGCATTCGGGGTTAAGATTCTCCTAACAAGTATGATGTGTCAAAGTTAGCAGGGATTAGGACCCCAAGGCCGGTGTGTGCTGAATTTTTTGGATAGTCAAAGCTAGAATTCTCCCATAATTATAAAAGGCCAGGACCTGAACATAAAATTTGAAGCTTGTTCTAAACCTATCAGATTTGAAAACTTCCCACTATTTAATCTCCCTGTACTTTGCTCTATTTCTTACAACAGCATGGGATCAGACATCAAGTTTGCAAGTTTGGCCAGAGAGCTGAACAGTTGTGAGGAGCTCAGCCACACATGAGAACCAGAGATATTGTAGGGTGTCTCCCAAAGGAAAAATCAAGATTCAGGAATTAATCAGGTATAAATTTTTTAGATAAATATTTGTTTTTCCTAAGACATGTTAGCAAACAAGGAAGTGAAAATATTCTCCACATAAGTGCATTGTGTGTATATTGTGCATATACGATCCAGTCGGCCCTACTTTCTCTGTCCAGTCTTTGTCCAGAGAAAAAATGGATCTGCAGGTGCACCTTACACGTAGAGCCCAGTCCTCTGAGTCAAGTATTGAGTCTAGGACTGTCCTTCCTCTCATTTGGAATCTCTTGATCATTGTTATGGCTTCCTCTGCTTAGGGCAGGCCACCAGGTCAGCCTTCAGCTCCTTGCAGTGGGCAGTTCTGGTCTCAGTCAGATGCAAGGCAGAAAGGAGCGGAGAGGGGGAGGGTAGGGAGAATTTTATGGTACAGTCATCTGGGGCTTGCAAGAGCTGTAAATTGGGATTTAGAGTGATATCGCTGTTCTTTCATTTATTTCACCAAGTAACAAGGAAAACAGCACTTTGAATGTAGCACTAATGAATAAATAATGCACTCATTTGAAAGCTGGAGTTGAGATTGAGAAATATATCCAGTGTTTTTTAGCGGGCCTGAAGTTCCATTAATGTACCAGCTCCAAGGGAGGACCCATGCAGGGAGATGCACATGGTGCCAGCATGGCCCTGCCACCTGCCCCCGCCACAGAGGGGAAAGCCCAGCTGTTCCTGCCACGTTTTTGCTGGCGGTTCCTGTGCTCCCCAGCCACTGTTGAACCTTTTTCACCTAAGGGATGTGACAAAAAAAGAATGTTAGGTTAAAATGTGTGTGAATCTATGATTCCTTTTATTTAGCATCCGCAGACCGCTTGCCTCAGGCTCGGGTTTGGTTCTATCCTGGGGGTCCTTGGCCTGCTGCAGCAAAGCACAGTGGGGGATCAGCAGTCCCTCCAGGGAAGCTCTGACCACTTTCAGTGCCCTAAGGCAGTGTCCTTGGGCTGTGTCCTTTGATGAACTTTGCACAGGTAGCTGTGGTCCATTTAGTTGTCAACAAACAGTACGGCCACTGCAGTGGTGTGCAAAGCTTCTGGATTGGATGGAACACTGTCTGGTCCTCTAAACATCAAAGATGATCAAGGAGCAAAGCACTTAAAAGTTTTCTGTCCTAATCATTTCTCTTTACTTCATTCTGTCCCTTTGCAGTTCTTTCCAAGCAATCATCCTGGGATTGTGCAGACCTGCTTACCACCATCTCCTGGCTGCCCAGTGTTTCTCTCTTGGTTCAATTACAGCATGAACAAGCTATTATTTATTGCCTTGTGCAGCTCCAAATATGCTGTTGCTGATTATTTTTCCTAATAATTTGAAAACAGGGTAGAAATCTGTCATGTGCGTCTTTTCTGTCTTTAATATACCTTGCTAACAGAATCTGTAAAGGTCTGGCAGCTGTGATGAACATTTCTGTTGTTTTGGAGGAGGAGTGCCTTCCACAAATAGGAGTTTGTGGAATTTTCCTGCCCTGCTTCTGTGGATTGTAAATTCTTGATGAGTATCTGAGATCAGGTCACAATGGGATAAAATCTGTGAAAGATTATTGATTTCTTTAAGAAATGAGGAAATTTGTAAGCCATGACATGCACTCTAATATTGGTCCTGTCTGGCAGATCACCTGCTCGGATCAGTTGTTCTCTATGGATGCAATCATTTCAGGATCCTGATCATCATTCAGACATGAAAAATTATTTTTAAATGGATATGTACTAGACTTAATTTTTATAAATGAATATTTGCAGTTAGCATCAACAAATACATTTCATTTCATTTGATGTTTGTGTTTTTCCTTGTTCCTAACTATTAGATAGATGAAAAGCTTTGAATCCAGCTTGAAATATGGTATTATATATCCTACATTAGGTATCTTTGAAATAGCATGTGTGGGTGTTTATGACAGTTTTGAAGATTGATGATTGACAGTCACTCCCATAAAAAGTAGTAATATGAAGAATCACTTGTTTCAAGAATGCTGAGAACATTCCTTACTTTGATTTTTATTCCTTCTTTTCTGAAACCTGAAAAATAGTTTTATTTTTTTTAAGAATAGGAAAATATGAACAAAAAGACACTTCATTAGACTAATCTACTGGGTTTTTTGTTTTAGTGCCTGCTCTAAAAAATCAGCTTATCTCCTGCCTCCTAATGTCATACAGAGTCCTTTCCAGGTCTTGTTTATTGTAAGCTCAATACTACGTGATCCTTACTACTCCACAAAACCTCGGAAAGGCAAAGCAACTAGAAAATCAATGTGAGGAAAAGGTGATTTTGTAAAGCAGTCCCTTCCACAGCGAGTGTGAAAACCAGCAGAGAACAACATCCTCAGAAAGGAAAAGTAGCTTTGGCTTGTAACCACACTGCAGCATTCTCAGGATAAATGTCACCCGGGGTTTGGGGCTCTGGGGGAGCCACACCTCGGGAGCAGCTGCCTGCACAGCCACCTCCCCTGGGAGGGCACTGCTCCTGGGCAAAGCTCAGCCTCGCAGGATCCTGCTCTCCCCTTTCGCTGGTGACACCGCCCCGACTCTACTCTCTCGTTATATGTGAAGAGATACATTGTGGCCATATTGCTTGAGATTGACTGGAATCTTAAAATGCTTTTCCATTATTAAATTTTCAGGTTTGTGGCAGCAATTCCCCTTCCCACCACCGAGTTTGTTGGTTTTAGGTTTCGGGTTTGGAGGCAGGAAGGGAGTACATTAAAGATCAAAGCAAAAACTGATGATGGTGGGTGCATTAAAATACCTTTGTTATCCATTGCAGGACTTTTAAATGTAAGATAAAATGAGTTTTTAGTATAACATTGAAATTTCAGCCTCTCTAATGTTTAGACTAAGCGTTTTTGTTTACTCCTCAGGTTTCCGGTGGATTCAACTGGCTTTGATACAAAATAGTCATAAATTGTATTGTGTCTCTTCCAGGTTAATCTTCATTATAGACATTTTTTAACTAGTCATATAGCACAAAATTTTATAACTAAAAAAAAAAGCCATATAGCTTATTAAAAATGCTAAATTATGTGCTCTAATTTATAAAAATAATTCCTTACTCGTGGGCATTTCTGTGAAGATGTAGATCTTGTCCATCAGTGTTACGCTTAAATCGCATTGTGTGCCATTGATGGTCCTCACATAGCCCATGAGGAGTATTGGCTTGTGATGCTGCAGGGGCCTTGGAGGGGGCACAGGTAATTTTGTGAATATGGAGGGGAAAGACACGTACCTGCAGACTCTCCTGTTCAGAATGCTGACAAGTGAGATATTTAGCTGGTGCAAATAAGTACAGCTCCCTCCTGCTTCCTTTACAACAGCTTAGCTCTAACATACCAGACTCTGGAAAAGAAACAAGCCAGATTCCAGGGCTTGAAAACCATTCTTTCCATGAGCAAATCATATGTGTTTAGCAAGTGGAGAGGATCTACTTACCTTTTTAAAGATGTATAGGTATACGTCTATAAAGACATGGAAGACTGCGCTATTTCACAGGAGGGTGTAATGGAAATGTAGGTAAACTTCAAGCTCTGCCTTAACTTGCTTAAACTGCAGTTCCTGTTCAGCCTCTAAGAGCCTGACTAGAACCTTCACTGTCCTCACAAAGTGCTTTATTTAATACCTGATGTAAAATGAGGATCTCTAGGATCACAAAAATAAATTGTCAGCACAAAAATAGCAAAGATATTTTCTTGTCTTACAGGACAGATCGCTTCTCAAACTGTGCAACCAGGCAGAAAAGTAAAAGGTAAGATCCCCAGTGTGTATCTGTGTCTCTCAGCCTAATCTTTTCCTGTTTAAAATGGGGGAATGATAGCACTGCAAATAATATGTTATTTTTAGGGCTTTCTAAGTCCTATTTCTCAATTGACTTGGACATATGTAGTTGCTAAGTAGAGGAAAATTCTTTGTGGGGTTCCTCATGTTACACAGCTCACGAATAATAACCAGGCTCTGCAGAAATGAAACATTTCTACTCGTTTTGTGATGAAGCAATTGTGCATCTTGCAGTCTGAAACCCTTTATGCTTACTATATACACTAAAAATCACTATCTATTTCTAGGTCAGCAATACTTTAATCCACATTTTGTGAACAGGACCAAACGCCACAATTTTTGCCAGCTCCTGGGTGATAGCTCTGTGGGCTTTAATTGGAAAAATGTGGTAATGTGTTGAAAGATTGATAAATAACTTGTGAAAAAACTTAGTTACTGGCATACTCTGAATGGCCTGTTGTCCTCCCATCATAGAAAGACTTCATCATAGTATGAATCACTCAGCAGTCCTGAAACAACACTTCTCAGGTAGCATTACATACCTTTACATTTGAGAAGAGTGACAAACATGGTATTTTACAGTGCTGTGCATGACTGATGATGCGGGAATAAGTAGGAGTAGGAAGTACACTGGAGTTATAAAGATGTTTTAAATGAAACCTAAAAAGCAATCAGCTAGTGAATTTTATTTTCTGATTGTTTTGTGCTCGAGAGAGTGGGAGCAAAAACCAGGCATCACTTCAGTCCTCATGACTGTACTTTCCTGGCATGCATTTACAGCAGGACACAATCTGGTTTTGTTTCTATATTTGAAAACTAGGGACTTAGGAGGCTTGTTGCATCCAGCTCTAGAGAAAATAGATCCTAGAACTTTATCAGCAACAAGTTTCATTTCTGATCAGGTTCTAAACTGGTTTTAGTTAAGAGTACATGTAAAGCCCTAAAGGTTACTTTAGGAAAATTCCTGTTTCAAAGAATGCTAAGTCTATCTTGTCTAGTAATATGGACTGAAAAATTAGACTGGGAACGTTTAAGGATGTCTCTCAGAACTGAACTGAGACATTTCACATGAACATGTGAAATGATCAGTATTAAAACATTTCTCTAGAGGTGGAGGCAACTGTGAAGGTTCACTGACTTCTGGGTCACAGACCTCACCTTTACTGTGCCTGTACAGATTTCTGTGAGGTCACTTGTGCAGATTTCAGCACAGAAAACCTCAGCACAGGAACAGAAATGAACAGTCAGCATTTAAAGGAAATACAAGAATTTCTGTGCCTTACTCTCAGAGACAAATGTCAGGTAATTACACCTTGAGCAACACCAAGATTGCATTTCAGTGATTATTAAGACAACAGAGATCTTTGAATTTGTTTCTCAACTGTCTCTTGCCTGTAAGAGAGCGAGTTTATTGTCGGATTCACTAATGACTTTAAACAGCCTTTATGCTGGTTGACAGATCAGCTATAACTGCAGGAAAACTGGGACCTTAACCAATGCCCAAGTGAGAGCTTTTTGAGTTTGGGTGTGGACAGAGAACTTAAAAAATATTTGTGTGTGATATCTGGGGAAGAGGTGCTGTGCATGGGCAGGTGTTGGGGCCAGGGCTTCAGCAAAACCATTCATTGGGACAGTGTGACCAATGCACAGTGTGTCTGTGGCACAGAAACTGTTGTGTGAGTGGTTAAAGCCTTCTGTTTTGGGGTGAAGGGTTGGGTGTAGGGGTGGTTTTCTTGATAACAAGCACAGTTCAAGTGTGTACCTCATACATTAACAGTGTATGGGATAGAGTGACTGTGCAGAGATTTCCACTCCCCATCCCCCCTCCCCCAAAAGAAAAGGAAGACCCAAATTCTAGAGTCTCCCAGAAGTCAGAAAACACAATTGGTATCTACTGGTGGCATTTATTTGTTATTTATTTGTTTCTTTTGAAACAAGTTGAGCAAACAAAACATTTTTCCTTCCTTCGTTCTAGCTGGAAATCTGGCATTAGCATGGGTAATACTCACAGGTTACAGGAAAGGATTTCTTAGGAACTGTCCTTTTCTCATTCATATCTCTGTACATATGCACTGTTGTACCTTGGCTTTCAAGCATCATGTGTTTGTTTAAAAGAAAAGGAAACACACCTTGAAAATCAGTTGTCAAACAAAGTGCTTGAATTCCAGCTGAGCAGGATTCCCAAAAGAGCAATCCTTGCCAGTTTGTATTATGGAAAAGCCTAATTCTGACACACTGTTCTGTGTAGCCTTGTCCGCACACTAAAGCAGCCTGAATTAATTCTCATGTTAGAGTCAATCAGCCTGGGAGTTTTCCTGAAGGCAGGTGTTTCAAAGTGCATGCAGTTTTAATGAAAAGCGAAAATAGCTGTTTTCAGGCATGTAGTGCTAGAAAGAGAATTTCCCAGAGGCTGCTGTACATATACCAACGCATTAACAGTTAAAAAAGTGAGATTCTCTCCAGTGTCAAGCATGTCTGGTAAACCAGCTTTACAACGGTGAGAAGCTTGTCTCTGATCTGCTCTCTTTCCCCCTTTGTCTGATGCTGTCTTGCAGGCTCAACACTAAAATACTGCATTTGTGGGTTTGCTGTGACACCATTTGTCATTTTGGTGTTACCTCGTTACTCCTTGACTCTTTGTTCCCACTGAATGTTGTTTCTCATTGTGATGGATTTGGATTTCTTCATTAAGAAATTAGGGAAGGACTTTAATGGGATTCGACTGCTAACCATAAACCAAGGAATTTTCAAATCTTAGAAACGTGGTGTGCATGGCTCACTAACATGAGTATTAGTATCTGCCTTGTGCTTGTTTAGCTAAGAGTAATGAGGGAATGTTTGAGAGAGGTAAGATTCTATGGGGACAGACTGTCCTTAGACTTTGTTTATATTTATTTAGTTAATAAACTCACAGAATGAAACAGTTTCTGTCTACATAAACTGTTTTCAAAAATTACTTTAAGAATATCCATGTAAGGTGAGTTTGGGTGTAGATGGGGACAAATCAGTGTCTCAAGCATGCCATGTATATTCTAAGATTAATAGGAAGATCTTTCGGTGTGGTCCAATTGCATCACTGATGCACCCTGCCTATTGAGGCAACTTGCTTTTGCAGCTGTTTGATATAAATTCCTTGCATATGTCTTAGTCCCGTTGGTTTATTTTTATAAACAATAAATAGCCCAACATTCCTGCAGTGTTTCCCTTCCCTCGGACGGTCCCACAGAGCCATTTGCCACGAGGACGGTGGCTGCGCTCGGTGGCGTTTGCACAGATGGCAGCCATCGTTTGGGAAATCTCATAAATAGTGGAACACGTGGACTTTTCCTCCCCCTTCAACATGATCACAATAGATTATGAGGGCCTACAAATCACTACCAGATGATATTAAGTTGCTTTGATAACACTCTGGGTCCCTTCCGGTGTGATATTTTTCTTCATTAGAAAGGATAGCTCAAGCACACCAAATCCTCTTACTCTTTTCTCAAAATTTATAGATCTCAGTCTCTAAACTAATTGTTAGTTGCACAGCATGCCTTAAGCTGTGCCCAGACAGAGCAATTACATCCCCCAGCCCTGATTAAAGGCACAGAGGAAACAGAAGTGCAAAGAAAATGAAACACTCTTGGCTGTTTGGGCAGGATGTCATTGCTGTTGTTTGCCTTTTTTGACATTTGTTGATAAAAGTGAGAAAGGAGGTCAGTTATCCATCACTGACCCTTGTTCAGTGCCAAAGATGTGACAGGCTTGTCTCAGGCTACTGACTCCATTTATGAAATTATAAACAAGAAGGGGTTTCTAGGCCAATGTGCTTCTTTTCTCTGAGCAGCTCAAGAATTTCTCCATTCTCTCCCTGCTAAATTATTTTGCTTTCTGCGTCTTTTAAACTCATTTGCTTCTGCATGTCTACCTAAAACCACAAATACCTTTTTTCACGAATGAGCAGAGCTGTACTATCATAAAAGCTCTACAAATTACCTTGAACAAGGAAAAACTCATATTCAAATATTTCCACATATCCAGGCATTTCTTATAAAATGCTTCTCACCTGTAAACTGCAGCTTCTAAAAGTTGTGCTTTCCTTTTGTGATTTCCAGTAACTTTATGGCTGTGTGTTTTAACAGTCAAAATCAAGATTTTCAAAGGAAATTGGGAAAACACTATTTGCCTTCACCCAGTATCTGATGTCATCATGTCCAGGTTTGTAAATGTGAAGCAGAAGTACTTTTTTTTTTAAAGTGTTAAAGTGGCTTAAAACTCAATCATATACAGGCATCTACAAATCAGATGGCAGAGAGCAGCAACTTTCTTGCATTAAATCTAGGATTGTGTTTTCAGTGACATCTCTGCTAATGTTTCCAGTCTGCTGGGAGTTATCTATTTCATAGAGCAGTGTGTGGAAAAGGCACTGTATTGTATTTTAAATGTTTTAGCCAGGACTGCCAGGCATGTCACCTTTGAAGTCTTTGTTTAACCAGTTTCTCTAACTGCTTTACGTGATACACTAACACTGCTTCACACTAAACAGATGGGTTGTACAAAGGATCAAACCATAATCTCATGGTGTCTGTAAGAAGTCAGAAACAAACAGCTTAAATATTTTTGAAAGTAAAAATAGATTTTTTTTCTAATTTTTTTCACTTTATATTCTGTTTTCTCCCTTTTTGAGACACAGAGGGATTTTCGATTAAATGACCACACCCAGTCGCAGTGTTTAAATATCTGATGAGGGTAGATGTACACGACAGTCCATCAGTAATAGTGGTAGTTGTGGCTGTCCTTTGTGTCCCCTGCACCACAACTGAACGGAAGGGAAGCTTTCAGCAGTCACTGTCTCTTAAAATGACCAAACATCAAAGAAGTTCAGTGAACTTGAAATTATATCAGGAAGTAGATCAGACAAAACCTTACTTGTGTGCATCTGTAGTTTCCCCAGTTGTGTGCTTTTAAGTGGATTTAGTTTCAGATATTCCGTCTGTGGAAACTGTACACTTGCAAACCTGCAGGTCACTCCCCCATGAGCCTTGGGCCCATGGACAGTTTTATTATTGCTGTTGAAGGCTGACTGATCAGGTATTAGTAGACTAATACAGTAAATAAACAGCATGCAATAAATTAGAGCTTTGCACTTTGAAGTCTTTGTTTAAGCGGTTTTTAATTGCTTTATGTGATATGCTGGCACAGACAGCTTCATGGTACAAAGATTGGTTGTACCATGGATCAAATCTATAATTTGATGCTGGTTGTAAACAGTAAATACATAAATAAATAAAAACAAGCAAAACAAAACTAACAAACTATTTAAACCAAGTGCTTATGGTCTAAGATCCCCACAAAACTGCTGTAATTAATGATTGAACATTTCCAGCATGAGTCAAGCCCTACAGAGGAAAGCAAGAATGCAACCTGGTGTTACATTCCCACAGGAAGCAGTGATGAGCAGGAACCTGTCTTCGGGTGCAGTGAGTTTCTGTCCTTCTCAGATGATCAGAATTATAAAGACTGATTTAAGATGATGTTTGCTAAATGCAGATTGCCTCATGCTTGAAGTGCTCCTTAAGCCAGGTCCCTTGCAGAAAAGATACATCTCAGTCCCACTCTTTGTACCAGTCATCTCTAACCAGTGTTACCAGAGAAGCCCTGCAAAAAAAAAATTCCAGTAGCCTTTCTTCCAACCTTAGTGGGCAGACAGAGCTGTTGAGAGATGTGAAGGGGTGATTCCTCTTTTCTTTTCTTGGCCAAAGCCCTCACAGATTTTCCCTGTATTTCTTTCTATAGCATGCCTATATACATTTTGATCTGTGCAGTTCAGAAATCACAGAGGGGGGTTTTTTTGGTAGACAGAGGGAGTCAAAAACTCTGTTTTTTCTGTTCCCTTGTTGTTTAAGAACCTTGCAAGAAAAAGGAAATCCACTTTGACATTCTATTTTCAAGGTATCTATAAATTATTTTCTGGAACATTTCCTGAAATAAACAGAATGCACAAGGTCTGACAGCTCTCCACATGTGCTTTTGGTGCAATGGGTGAATGTAACTACTGTTCCTGTAAGACAAGGCAGAAGTGAGACATTACATGCCATGTGGGAGAGGCTGTTAACAAATTGGTGGAAATGGTTACGGTTTTCAACTTGTCAAGCATCATTTTCTTAGCTTGATGACACCTTGTAAGACCAATAAATAATTTATGGGGTATCTAAATGTTTCAAATAGGAGTTTAAGGACTGGAGGAAAGAGGTCTAGGGTCTCATAGTTAATCCTATTCGAGCAGCTTCTTATTAAAACAGCCCTCCACAAATTGATTACAGCTGCAATCCCTTTTAAGAAGGATTATTTAAAAATCCCAATTATAAAGACTATTTGTAAAGAGTAAAATACTTAGTGTCAGTTTTGCATGGAGGCTGTGGCTTGACTCAGTTGGCAAAGTGGGTTATCCTTTTCCTGCCTTTCTTTTCAGAGGAATCTGCTCATAGTGGGCATTTCAAACAGTGCCTTTAACACAGTTGCTGCAAAGGAGTTTTGTTTCTTTTCTTGCCACTTGTGCTCCCTGGCTGCCTCTGCTGGCCCACCTCTGCTAGGCTCTGGCTTGGCCTTTGCCTCCTTTTGGCTCTTCTACTCAATTTCGTCTGACACAAAGAACTGACATTTAAGGTCCAACCTAATTCAGGACTTGATCCTGAGATCTTTTAATAATGCTTCCCCCAAAGGTCACATCTTCATTCTTAGAATTCCTAAATACAACCTACGGTAAATGGGAGTCAATCTGATGGAAACAAGGGGATAACATGGCAGTCTTTTGTCTCATTTTAGGTGCCTAACACCACTTCTAAAAAGCTTCTTTGCACCATTCTGATGACATAAGCAGTAATAAACTCACTGATGAAGACAGTTTCACAACTCTTTTGCAGCTCTGGAACCATGCAAAGGAACAAGGACAGGTCAGTGGATTTGATTCTGTGGTCTACATCCAGAAACACTTCTAAAAATCTGACTATACCATTTTATTTTTAAATATTCTAGTGAGTTCGGAGGGGCTCATGTCATACACTGTGACTCTAAGACTGGTTTCTTACAGCTAACCTGTATAATACATCATGTTTGCAGTTTCTAATAGGATGATGTCAGTTGTACTCTCTCAAACAAGTAAAGCCCCTTCTGAAACTTCAGTCACCAGAGACTTGCTTGGACTGCTGGGACAAAGCTTATTTTCTTATGGCTGTAATGTTTGAAAGAGTGTATATTAAATAAATATTTAAGAACAGTCCTAGAAAGAGAGTTGTAAATTTGTAAACATGAGTACTTAATCAAGAAACTGAACACTTAGAGCTTTAGTCAGGGACAGAAACATACCCTATAGCCATTTATCTAATCAAAATTAACCAAGTGCTTAAAGAGTGAAGGCTTGTAATGAGCTGCTTGAGAATAAGCTGGCAACCACGAATAACTCTCTGAATAAAAATACTCTTTCAAGGAAAAGCTGAACTGCTTCTGAGCAGCTAGTGAATAGAAAAACAAAAAACAGGTGGCATTTACCAAATAAACTCTGCATTTCACCCAGTTTTTGCTGACCATGACAAGAGTGGTAAAGACAAATAATAATTCCTTTCATAGATAAAGAAAAGAGATAGCTGAGTAAGAAAGGTGCTAGATTGGGCAACTTATATTCAGGTCTCCATTTAATTACATGCTTGCCATTTTGTTCTGGTCTCACTGCTTTACCCTCATGTTCTATTCTGAGATCTTTGGGTTGCATTTTTCACAGCTGAAGTCAACTCCAGTTAGTTTTAGCAGGAGTTAAAGCAAGCCTTAACATTGCTGTCTGCGCTTATATTTACCCATTTGTTCATGGAGGTAGTGGCAGTTCCCTACTTCAGGTAGTCCTTGGGACTACCACGTATTGGTGGGGAGCACAGGAGTGAAACATTTCCGCTCTGGCACATGGGGGATAAGCACCTCTCCTCCAGGCGGGGGTGACCAGTACTGTGTCAGGTTGTTCGTGCTTCTGCCCTCGTTTTTGTTCAATGACTGTATGGGTGCAGCAACATCTTTTTCGTCAAACTACAGCAAGGTCTGACTGTTGGAAGTCTCCGGAAGTGTGCATTTCACTTTGCTGTCACTTCACAAGTAGGTTTAGGGGAAGAAACATTAAAAAGGTTATTTGTATTTATAATCCTTTTTTTCTTTCTGAGGTTTAGCCTGTTAATTTATGAGAAGATGAGGAGACAGTCTGCTAATTTTAGTCTAGCATCTCACTGCTCTGTGGGCTTCTTTCTACACAGACATACATCTCTGCACACGTGTGTGTATCCATTGCACAGGAATATCTAGTCACCATTCCTTTTACAGTAGTTCCAACTTTCTGCTACATGTGCTGAACTGAAAAGTATTAAGCCTTGTAATCCCTCAACCCCTTAGATGTGGTTTGCTGGGGGGAGAGGGCTGTAAATCCATGGTGGCAAACAAGAAAAGCCTGAAGCTGCAAGCAAACAGGAAACAAATGATCTCAATCCCAGAATGTAAACTGTCATTGACAGAGATGCATGAAAGAATCATAACAGGGAAACCTGCTGCAATTTTTCATCCAGTTACCAGCTGAATCACTGCCATTACACTGGAGAAGAAAGCTGCCAGCCCACCACTGACATGGCAGAGTTCTTTTCGTGTTGTATGCACAAAGCACCTGTATAGGCTGACTGGCATTTACTCCTTTTCATGCTTGCAGACTGATAATTATTGTGCACTGCCTCAAGCTTGCAATTAGAGGCCACCAAGAAACAAAAAATAACTGAATTTCAAGAGTAAGCCTTTTCCATGACGAGTCATATTGTCCCAGCAGGGAATATGCTGTTGCCAGGAAGAACAGAATTCACCTATGCTGTACTGGTACCGGATCAAAGGCCATATTAGCTGCAGGAACAAATGGAGAATTTGCATATAATAAAAAGTAATAATAACTGTCATTGTTACTGGTGACAAAATTGGAGTTGGTGCTGGCTCCTGTGGCACAATGCGGCTTTTAAGGGGGATGAGACAAAACACTGAGCTCCCAAGTACTTGTAATTATAGATTGTATAGTCATTCTGCGGTATGGATATTCACTCTGTGTTTTAAGCATATTCTCATTCCACTTTCCCAGGGTTTTCTCCTATCTCCCAAAGCTTGCAGTTTAAGTTTTTAGGAGATACTTCACTTCCTTTATTGCAGAAAAAATGTGCCCTGCTAAGCACGTGCCCTGCTTGGCTCGCTTTCAGTGGTAGGCAGAGGATAGCAAGTTCCTAAAGCATTAGAGAAACACTTAGGACAAAGTGGAATACATAAAGGAGACATTGTCAATGAGGAATGTTAAAGAGAAGGTTTTGAGTTTCTTTTTTACTTTCTCATTTTATGACTTTTTCTGTGTTGTATAGTGATGACTAAGATAAGTTGCTTTGGAAAAATGGGAGCTGCTCTGCAATAATAATCAAATCAGTCTATATATGGATGTGTTTAGTGGTATGTTTATTGTAAAAATACATTGTTTTCACTTAACAGAGGATTTGAAAGGGGAAAGTGGAAGGAGAAGAAATGGCCTGAGTTGAAACTTCTTGGCACACCATTAAGAGTCATTCAGGAAAGTTCTATCAGCTCTTAAGGTTCCCCTTCAGCTGTTTGATCCAGGGCAAGAAAAGCCCCACAAACACAGGAGGGAAAAAAGTCTTCAAGTCAGTGTATTACTTATTTTAAACTCATTGAAATTGCCTTTGCAGTCATGATTTTGAGTCATCAATTCATTGTAATGACCTGATGTCATTTGCCATAAAATCCGGGCATGCATTTAATAAATCTAAATGTACTTTATAGCAAAAAACCCACATGAAGTATTGATGTTGGACACATGAGACAGGACTGATTTCTCAGGTGCTATAATATGTACCTATACAGACATACATTCACAAATAACCCTAAACTGGAAGCATTAATATAGTAGCCCAAAGTAAGGGGTTTTTTTGCATAAATCTTTACTTTGACTCTCAAAATATTCAGCAAGTTTTTCCCATGGCTTCTTCCTGTCTCTGACAGGTCACTTTTTGCTCATCTCCTGTTCTCACGAAGACAGGGTGTAGCAGAGTCAGCTATTACAAGACTCATCAGCTTCCTGTCTCGACATCAGGCTTTTCCTTCTCCCTTTAGTCTTAAAAATGCACATTTCACTGTCATCCTGAAACTGCTTAGGGCATGGTCACAATTATAGCATCACAGCACTCAGCAGCAGATGGGAAACTGCCTCCCAGGATGAGGGAAAATCAGCGTATTTTCTATATGGGAGAGACATTGGAGCACAATTGTCATTTCCCACTTGAGAGGGCTGTCCAGGAGATCCTGCTATTCTGAGTCTTTCAAAGTCAGGTGATGTCCTCTCTTCAAAGTTCCTGCAGTGTGCCCTGGAAAAAAAACAAACCCACCACCTTTTTCTTGATGGACTCGAGATCTGCTGCGAGGGAAAACAGGACATGGCTCCTAGCTGTGACCTGTATTTTACAGCAATTTGGGCAGCCAGTGTGTAAAACCACCAACACTGGTGTGCAAGGGGCTCAGCAGACTCGGAAATGCCAGCTTAGAGCTGGTTGATGAAATGTAACCCATCAGGGAAAACCTTTTCAGGTCACAGTGACCACCGGCTTTTCCAGGCTGGGGAGGATTCTCGCTGAGGATGCCTCGCTGCCCAGCACTGATGTCCGTGCTTTGTGACCGTAATTTGCTTTACTGAGTGTTGTGTGCAGCCACCGCTGGGCTCTGTGACAGGAGCACACAAAACCCACTCGTGTCAGGCTCAGGAGAAGTGGGAATGATGGCAGCACAGTCCTTTGCTTTGAGGTGCTTGAATGGAAGTGGTACAGATCACATCAACATCTTATAGAGTATAATACTCTTAATCTATTTATTTAATTAATCATAGTGGTTTGTAGGATAGCAAATGGATTCAATTCTTCCTTCCCCCACTCCATGAGTAGTAGACTGATGCATTGTTTGTCATTAAATTTAGCCAATATATAATATTTTAAGGTTGGGTCCCAAAAGGAATAATTTTGTAATTCTACATCTTTGTAAATAAAAACCTACGTGTGTATATATTTACTTGCATGAAAACCTAATTTTCATTTCAATTTATACTAAGACAGGTCCCACTGGAGCTGTAAAGAGAAGTTGATTTGGGCCTGAGTGTTTACTGAAAAAAAAACATTTTTTGTGAGAGGCCAGTCTATTCAGCAGGATTTTGCATATGATTAGAATTTCACCCATGCCAGAAAAAAAAAAATGGCTTTGATATGAAAAAGAGTCAGGCATATACAGTTACAATGTATTTATGTGTATCATTAGACTCACCTTTGGCATAATAATATTTCCGTTCTACTGAATTGCTGTATCTCTAAACTGAATTTTTTAAACTGTTTGGAGTAAATTGCAAGGTTCTTCTCCGTGGCACTGATTTTATTGTTCTGCCAGGATGTCTTCTTTTGTCATAAAAACAATAACTTAGTGTAAGTAGTACTTTTTAGGTTTATTAATCAGACAGACTAATTGTATCTTTTAATCTGGGTCAATCTGCTCTTGCTTATTATAATTTGGCTCCAAAACCCCCCCCCCCCAAAGAAGAACATTTGCAAATAATTTAGTGTCAGAAGCACTCTTATATAAACACTACAAGAATTGCCGAAAGGCCCAACAAAAGCTCTCTATAATTTTGAATCCAAGTGTCTAATTTATTTTGTAAAAGCAATATGTTGCTTTTCTTAAACCTTGGAGTGGACGTGAGTGTGTGTGTGTGACTTCAGGTGAACACGTAGAGGACTGGATATACAGGGAACAGGGTCTTGCCTTTATTTACAGAGCTGAGACTGTCTAGACAGGGCACTTTCCCTGATTCAATCTACCAAGTGAACTTAGAAAGACCATACTAATATTCGATTTCAGCTTCATCACCATGTCTGTACAAGCCCTGCTTAGACTGCTAACCAGGGTGATTATTGCTTACTGAAACTGTTAATGTTTTGGTTGGATGTTTGTCTTCTCAAAAATGGACTGAAAGATTTTTCCCTGTAGGCTACTGAATTTTCATTGCATGTTAACTGTTTAGGTTATTTTCCAGCTCCACCACCATCCAGCAGTGAGGGAAAGCAGCTGCCACAGGAAAAAAGAATATTCAAATTTCTCATGGAGACTTGGAAATTGACTTGATACCTGGAGTTTTTTATGTCACAGGAGGCCCTTGGTTTACAAACCGGTGTCTCAAAGTGGCTGTGCCTTATCGCAGTACCAGACAGCTGCTCTCAGGAAGCAGTGACTTTGTAGCATCAACATAGGAAAGCTTCACAATAAGTTTGCAGAAGTATCTGTTCCTTTCAGCAGTTTGAAAGTGCAGTCATAGCTGCTTGAGGAAATATTTTTCTTCAGTTTGGAGAATGGTTTTATCATCCACCTGCATAAAGAAGTGCTTCAGTACCACAGACTAAACTGTTTGTTATCAAGAAGGTAAAAGATAGTCCAAAACTATGCCCACAGTTTCACATATGTCCTCCTGATAAGGAAAGGTCTGAAGAAAATGTGCTTTGCCATAAATTATTCCTTCTGAGGGGAAAAGAATATTGAAAGGGGTTTTTTTGACAAGTACAATATAAGAGATTAGTTCATTTGAGTAGAGAGAGTGCTTAAAAATGCAGCTGCGTGCAGATTTCTTAAGAAACTACAACTGACAATTGAAGAGGAAACCTAAAACAAGATTACAAAAATTAATCAGTTGGCACAGAAGGGCTGACATTAATGTGTGTACTTCTTTGTTTTGAAACTAGACTGTGGAGGAGTTTTCTTATACGGAAAATTTCATCTACTTGTACTTGTCTCCTCACATAGTCAAATATTTTGTGAGACAGATCAAAAACCCTCTTTGACAAGCTCATTCCCACGCTTCTCCTTTTTAACCTGCTTTTTTTTTTTTTTTTTTTTGGGTTTCTCCTCTTTTCCTGGAGACTTGTTCTGATAAAGACAACTTTGCTTGAAATCTATTTCAGTAGTTCTACATCTCTTGGGCAATCAGTATTTAAATGAAATATGGAAAAGGAATTTAAAAAAATACTAAGGGATGGAATAAAGCAAGTTCCACTAGCCTGTCAGAGGAGTTTGGGACCATGGAAAGAGTGATGAGGCTGGCACTAGACAGGTAGTCAGGAGAAGGAGGTTCCTTGATGAGCTATTGCTGTATAAACTCTGAGCTCTACCCTGAAATGCTATCAGAGATTTCTTTCATACTCCAGGTTCTATTTCTTTAGCTTTACATAGAATGCAATATTTCTTGGAAAAACCTTTGGTCACAGTACAAAAAACGTAAAGTGACTGGGTGTGTGTAATTTTCCTTCCACGAGAGAATAAAGAAAAATGCTATAATTGAGCATAAAGCATCAATGGGTAGACTTTCTCAGTTAACCTCTAGGCCACATGGAGAGCTGTGCAAGGGGCTAATATGCTGCTGCTTTATGAAGAGCTGTGATAATTGACAATAGTTACGTGGAAAGAGTGCAGGCAGTTGCAAGACTGCATTAATTAATATGCACTGTGTGCAGCACCCATCACTCAGGGTTGAATATGAAATTTTCTTTGCATCTCTTTTCTTCTATCCAACTTTGCATTTACAGAATTTCTTTTATCAGTGATCTCAAGGAGCTTCTTTTGAAGCCTTTACTCATGCGGATTAGTTTCTTACAAGTGGTACACGTGCAGCTGGCAGCTGAGGCATCACCAGGTGAATGCCGGTGCCCACGGAGCAGCCCCCAGAATCCAAAGTGACCTGTGAGTGCAGTCAGTGTGATTTCACTGCTCAGGAAACAGACTCCAAGCAATTCATTGTCTCATTCTTCAAAAGGGATGGCTTCCAAAAATGTAGCAGTTTGTAGAATAACCCTACTTGCTTCTCTCCTGTCTTGTCTTCCAGTCCTGGATGTCAAATTTCATGGAAAAGGTTTTAAACACTGGAACAGTTTTCCCAGGAAAATGAAGTCACCATCCCTGCAGGTATTTAAAAGACATTTCGATGTGGCATTCAGGGACATGGTTTAGTGGTGGACTTGGCAGTGCTGGGATAATGGTTGGACTTGATAATCTTAGAGGTCTTGTCCAAAGTGAACAACTCTGTGATTCTAGTTCAGCTCTTGTCCCTTCTCCTACACTGACACAAGAGCTATGTTTGTGAACGTATTGACAAAATTGGGTTTTAATTGTCCTGCTTGGTTGCCAGTGGGGTTTAAATGAATTAGAAAAAACCAAGTTCTTGAGCTTGGTTGGATATACTCCAGAAAGCCGGGTATGGTGCATCTTTAATTTATGCATCTGCACCATGTAAATGGCCATTTTGTAAAGAAGTAAATATGTATGGGACATGTATAAACTCTTCTTTTGGACGAGTCTTATCAGTAAATTTGTGGCCCCATTTTGAAAATAAACACCTGGGTTATCATGAGTACTTATTATAAACTGCAATGATTTGAGACAGAAAACTATTTATATCATAACCAGAGGCTGCTGTGGTTTTTAAACAAAACTTCCATTGATTTCTGTGGAGTTCCAGATTTTAAAATGTAATTTTTCTGCCCTATCAAGGTTATTTATTGTCTTTAGAAACTCAGAAGGACGTAACCAAGTGATTCAAAGTCAAATCAGATAAATATTCATGGAAAATGTGTCTAAATCTTAAAGAAATTTGTTTAAAAATTACCTTGTATATTTGAA
Organism: Pomatostomus ruficeps; assembly: GCA_013400735.1. Lineage (NCBI taxonomy): Eukaryota > Metazoa > Chordata > Aves > Passeriformes > Timaliidae > Pomatostomus > Pomatostomus ruficeps. The sequence goes on from VYZT01048717.1 coordinate 310,022, forward strand.
TTTCAAAATACCAAATATGATTTAAAATCTAATTAAAATATTTTATAGGTATGTTTTGGATTGATTCTGTAATTCCTTTGAGGCTGGGCATGAGTGAATATAAAGTTCAGACAGAAGACACACTCTTCTTCACTGCTCCAATTTCAAACGCTGCCTGACCGGCCTTTCATTCCCAGGCACAGATAGTGAAAAGGGAATGACACAGCAGGGATGGCTGAGGTGAGCCATGCACCAGTGAGGAGTACACCTTTGCCTCCAGAGCCTGTTTTCTCTAAGGGGCAAAATAATCTGGTGGTTACACAATAATGTCATCTTTGGTATAGGGTTGTTTTAAGATCTTGTGATCATGTTCATCTTTTTTTTTTTTTTTTAATTTTTACCTATGTATGCAGCAGCGCGGACCTGTGTTTTTCACCGCAGAGTATTACTCTCATTTGCTTTTAGCATAAGGAAATCTGGGTTTCTTTAAAGAGAAGTCTGTGCCGATAGAATCTCAGGGTGGCATAAATCTGTCAGTTGTATCAGCTCCTCTTTCTATAGCACAGTGTGCATAGAGCAAATGCAGAAGTAGTACAGTTTTCCTCAAAGCCTGAAAAACAATATTTCTAGGATCTTTGATTTCTGTAGTTCTCCCACCTAATCTCCTTCAAAGTTTTGATTATTACACTGTGATAGGCTGCTTAGAAAAACCTAAGACAGATAAAATAGATCTAATTTCTAACCCTGACATCTCTGCCACCCATTCATTACTCTCTTTTACATTTCTTGCTATGCCCTGTGAAAGCAAATTTCATCTTGCACTTATATCTGCACTTACATCTGCAATTTCTATCAGAGGGGGGAAATAGTTGTATATTAACATCAGAGTTTTAAAAAGTGGAGTAAATTGTGTACAGTTCAGAATCTCCCCACTTCAGGTGAATAATGAGCCTGACAGGAGAGGGTCATTCTACCCATTTGTCAGTGAGTACAGACGAGTGGTGTCTGTTCCTTGTGCTGTCGTTGTTTTAAACACATTATTTCACAACCATTGTGTGAAAAGGCTTCCTTTGCCTCTTCAGCCAGCCTAGGGAATGTTTGAAATCAAGCAGCTTTTGTTTTATAATGTAAAAACTGTGTGTCCCTGCACTTTTGCACCACTCCTGGTCTCCACAGTGACTCTCAGTGGGTAACTTACAAATGTACGAGAATGTTCAGAACACATTCTGAGGAAAGAAGAGAAGGAGAGAGAGGGGGAGAGAGAGAGAGGGGAGAAAAAAGAGAAGAGAAAGAGCGACTCATCTAAAGTTACACCATCATCTTTAACAGCTGTGCACATATTAAAGGAAGTAATGGGGGAGTGAAGGTACTGCATATTTCAAAGCTGAACTGTTGCAGTAACAATAAGAAAGGGGGGATGCTGCACAGAGTTAGCCAAGTGTTTGAAGTACATTACCGTAAGCCAAACCAATGAAGTGGACAAGATTTCTAGCATGCTGCAGTGGTGCCTCTGCGTACTTAATAACAGATGTTTGGTCTCTCTAGGCAGATAATTGTCCTGCTGTAAGGTTGGCTTGACCTGTGTGAGCAATGCTGTGTACAGCACTGAAGCAGTAACAAATGATCATAGCTTTTCTCGTTTTACTGGTAGAATGCTTAGCCACGCTTCCTTTTAAGCACATAATTACTCCAAAGCAACTGGAGCCCATACATCCTCCTTGCCTAATGGCTCTGAAGCCATTTTGCTATAATTTATGGGGACAGGGTTCAAAGTTTTAATAATATTTGGATAATATCATTGCCAAAATGTCTTTGAGCTGTGATGAATAGAATGAGAGTGGGCACATTTTGATTCTGTGCATGACAGTGCGAGTGTTAACAGCACCATACTTTGTTCAACCTTTATGGAAACATTCACGAGCCAATTTGCTCATGAATTGTAGATATGAGCATGAAGAATTATAAACAGCAGTGGAAAACATACAGGGTTGCTTGTTCATAAGGCACTGTCCTGTTAGTGGCTCTTCTTTATGCAGATAAATGAATTGCAGAGAACACAAAAATGGTTTAAATAAACCCTTAGCAGATAATGTATTAGCACATCAACATAAAATACGCATGCACTGTGGCATGCTTTTGGATATTTATGTTTATACTCTCTGCTCAAGTGGCTCACTGATTTTTTGGCTTCCTATCATTCACCTAATAATTTCAGCATCCTAACTGCACCTCTGGGTATGTTTATCTGACAATCCAAGCTGTTCTTTGCTTTATGTGGCTGGCTGAAATTGGCTTACCAATTTGCTCTGCAAGTCGCTTCAGTGCATGATAGGTTAATGATGTTAATCGAAGCTAAATAAGAGCGCAGACATGATCCTTTCATTGGAGCCACAACCCAGCCCAGCCCAGAAGGTGCAAACAAGCCTGGGTAGGTGGCATGAGACCACAAAATAACACCAGAATAATGTGTCCCTAAAGCTAATGTACACCTGGAGCTTCATTCCAAGCCTCCCAAAGTCTGTAGGAGTCTGAACTGTTTCAGTAAGATTTAGACCAGATGCATAGAACTCTTATCCTTTGGCTAAGAGTATTTTTTTCTAGTTTGCTTGATAGAATACAAGACTTACTGTGAACAAACTGTGGCTAAATTCTGTAGCTAATTCATCAGTGAGAGGTTAAGGATTTGCTAGGCAGAGAGCACAAGTATTTTTCCTTACACAAATGACATAAAAATGCTGACTTGTCCAGGCATGACAGCTGCTCTCAACGACAAATGAAAAAAAACCCCCAAACAAATATGAACAAGACTTGCTTTAAATGTTCCCAACAGTGATGGTAGCTAGAAACAATTTAATAAATACTCTCTGTTTAATTCCATTCAATGATATTCAAGCGATGCTTCATTTAATCAAAGGGGGGTTTGATTACAGAAATAATCAGCTGACACAGTCCCAATTCACTCTGGCCACTAAGTACGCATGTAGCTGGCTAGATGTGACATATGTGAGGGTTGGCAATTATTTCTGAGAAACTGTGAGGATGGCCTTAAGTGCAATGGTCTAGTTTTGTATTTGATAGCCTTACTTGAAAATCTTAATGCTTATTATGAAATTTTAATGTTCATTTCTTGAAGATTCTTTTAAATATAAGCCCTAATTGGCTTGTGTAAATAGGGGGTTTTTTTCCTCAATGGGTTGAACAGAGTTCACCAACTGAAATTATTTCTTCTGATTATGCTGAGATCTAAAGACACCATGAACTTACATGTCTGCTAAAAAAAAAAACGAAAAAAGAGAAATAATATTTGTGGGATTTAATTAATTTTTCATTTTTCAAAGAATATAATGTACTCATATAAAAATGGGATTGGTAGCTCCGTGGTTATCTTAAAATAATACCTGGACTATTTTATTTCTGTATTAAGCTGTTGACTAAGTCTTTAAGAACAGGTATATTTCAATATTGGCTTATCAGTAGAAGATGAAATATATCCTTTATTCTTCCTCCTCCTTATTCTTTTTCTCCTTCAACTACAAAGCGAGTCTGGAAACCTTCAGCCTCAGAAGTTAAAAATACAACATCTCTGTATTTTTCTTAATTGTTTTCTGGAAAATCTATGATCTCTAAGGATGAATTGAGAGACAGGAATGATAAAGGCAGAAATAGTTTTACATTTTGAACAATTCCAACAAGGGGCTGAATATTCAACAACTGATAGGCCAAATAACAAGTTGTTAACTTCACAATGCACAGTCATGGAGTACATATGTGTCACTTTGAGCAAAGATTGAAAAGATGTTAGAATTAGGGATTTAACAGCCAGTTTTGATTAAATCAAAACAATCAGAGTAGTTACATTTGCAACAGAATTAGCTTTTTAAAATCCAGACTCAGAATACCTTGCCAGACCTCACATTTCAATCTTATTCAAGGATAAATTTTTCAGATGATACCTCTGAAAAATATATGTTGCAGAATACTTGAGGACTCTTCTGGCAAACAACAATGTATGTTCTATTATTTTGTCTCCTGTCTAGGACTTAGAACAGTGAATAGAGTCAGAGAAATGCTGCTGCTTGCTGTGTTGTAGAGAGAATTCCATCACATTTAAGTGAGGTAATAGGAAATCCTGGTTTTTTAGGTTATGTTTGATGGTTTTGCCCATTGGATTACAAAATGAGCACAGATAAAGCCATATTGTCCATTTCTATAAAATGAAAGTATTTAAGTGGAAATCTATAGAAAACAGCTCCAGATCTGTCTCTTCTTCTCCTTTCATTAGTTCACCTACAGTTTGTCAGTACTTGCTCTGATAAAAAATGTGAACTCCTCACATGCCCCACAAAGCACAGGGATCTATCCCAGGGCAGAGTGTGGCCCACAGAGAACATGGCAGTGTAGGAGCCTGAAAGCGTCAAAAATTGCATTATGCCACAGGAAGAGAATGGGTTCATGCACAAATAGCTCTGTCATTTCTGTCTATAGTTGGAGAGTGATATTTCCAATTTATTTGCATCCCTGGACCAATTGCGTTATTGCTTTTTGGAGAACTGCTGATACCAGTTTCCAAATCTCATCTTGTGAATGTCCCAGAGATGCACTTTGATATCATCTCATCAAGAGAAATGAACTCCTGCAAGGATATGACACCAACCCTTTTTCCTTCCATCAGTGTTGTTCTAGACAGAAAAGTAAAAATAAAAAGAAAAGTAAAAAGCCTGAAAGAAGTCCCCGGAGTGCAGAAGATGTGTCCATAAGACTCCTTGAAAGGTGTAACCCCACTAATGTAGCTCAGGAGCTCACATAGCTCAGTAGATTATGAACCAAAGAATCCCAGCCCACCTTCCTAGAAGACAAGTGCATGCTGCTATCCCCAGATCCCACCGAGTTTAGGGAAAGCTGGTGAAGAACTCTCAGGAGCTCTGTGCATGTGACAGTTTTAGATTCACACTCAAAGTCTAGTCAAAACCTCCATTCCCAAGAGCATTTGGTTTGAAATCTTATGAGAATTGTTATTCTTATTAAAGGTCTGAAACCTGTCATTTTTTATTTGCTAGAAAATGCATCTAAATACAGCCATGGTTCTCAGTGATTTCCCTCACTGGGGGATCCCAGCATTGCCTGTGTTAGCCTGAAAGTTCTACACAGTCAAACTTCTCTAAGTGCTTATTTATGAAATGGCAATCTAATTTGGCTGGCATGAATATGCTGAAGAGTATCCCAAAACAACGCACAAAAAATCATGGTGATTTTTTTTATTTATTTATTCCCATTTATCTTTTTTCATCTTCCCATTAAGCTTCACTTCTACCCTTAAAAATTCGTGCTGTAAGTTGATGGCAAAAGGAAAACTTCGGAGATTTACTTTGTTTAGTGCTGAAAGATGTTGAACATTTGGGAAGACTGCAAAGTATTTACATTTAACCTTAGCTAAAGTTGGGCTGTTGTGCCTCCTTCTGAATAGCGCAGCTCTCCAGGTGAGCTGCTTGTCGCCTCGCCGTGCGGTAGATCTGCGCTGACCTGCTTCCTCTGGCTGAATGGGCGCTCTGTTCCATCGCCCTGGGCTTTAATTTCGCTCTCCCACCTAGAACAATGGGTGATTAACGCAAGGCAAAACAAGAGCGTGGAGGGAAAGGCAGCAGAGCCCGCCTGGCGCAGCTGCTCGGCTGCGGGCTTCTCCTGCTGGGCAGCAGCGTGTTCCGGTCACTGCCAAGCCTTGATCTGCCTCGCCGTGTCACTGCTCCGAGGAGCCGGCCTGTGAGCCGCGCACAGCGCACGATCCCGCGTTGTGGGAGAACTGCAGCGTCACTTCTAAGCAATACAGATTCTGCAACTTGAAACAAAAGCGAATCAAACAGAAATACATAGACGATGTTTTAAGTATTGTTTTGGTTTTAGTTTTTTATTCAGATTGCTGCTTCTGTTGCTGCCAATGCTCTCTTTTACTTTAAGTTATTGAAATGAAGGACTGCCTATTTGTCCGATATTTGAGTTTTAAGGTTTTGGGTTTTCCTTTTTCATCTTGGTCCTTATGTCAGCGTAATATCTCATCAAATTCTACCTTAGTCAGATTGGAATATGTTTGAAATCTCGTTTTAAGAGGTTTGCACCTCGATTCTGGAAATTATCCTTTAAGTGCATATAATTCCTAGAAAGTTGTTTGGATGCAGTGCATTTTGGTGCTGACCTAAAGGAATATAATAGCAATGAAATGAAACTAAATGATTTAAATTACTTAGAATCAGGCTCAGGAAAGCGCATATAAAGTATTAGCATTGATAGTGACCTTTCTAAAAACAAATGGAAAAAAATATTTCAGAGGGATGAAGCCATTAAGCTGTGCGGAATTTACTTTAAAAAGCTTGTAAAGCTTATAAAATATAATTAAGAACAAGAACATTTAAGTTGATGCAAACTACAAAAGGTTGCTGTAAGCAGCTGTCCGGGTGCCTGTGCAGATCTCTGCATAGACAATGAGGTGCAGCCTGTCCCACAAACTTTACAGTCTCAGTCATGCAAAGATTTAAGCACTAACTCTATTGCACTTCTGAATAACAAAGATATTAAATCTATCAGCAAGGGCAGTCTGCTGCTTTTAAAGTATCCTGGATAAATATCATGGATTTCTTTCCAGTCTCTGGGAGAGCACACAGTTACTGTTACTCGGGCCCACACCAAGGCCCACTAAGGGCAGTAAGTGTCTTTTCCTTGCTTTAGTAATCTTTGCACCAAACCTTTGATTTTTCCTTCAAAACCTGACAGGCAATTTCATATATACATAATATGACTCGTTAAAAAACCCAAAACTCTTTCCTCTCTATAGACAAATAACCAATTTGTGAAAGGACAGGGTTACTTGATAGTCCCTGCTTAAAATGAGACTCTGCATACCTGCTATGATTCAGTGTTTGGAAAACAAACAGATAGGGTTAGATCCAAACAAAGGATTCATTTTAATAGTAAACATATTTAAGAGGGTGCCTGCCTAAATGTGAATTGTTGAGGGGATGGATTACCATTTTGCATACATTTTAGAGCTCTGAGAGAAGCCATTAAGGGATTAACACCTCCGATTTATGAAAATGCAAGGATGATAAAGAAACAATAGGGGTGACAACATTGTGTAAACGACATTGATTCATTTCAGAACAGGGCTGTTAACTGCTGGAAATGAAGAAATAAATGGAACAATGGATAGATGCTTTTACCAGCTTGTCATTAATTAGCAGTGAGCACAATTCTTTTATTGTCCTTTTTGAAAAATACAAAATTGGTAGGAAAATACAAGCACTGAGCAAATAGATTACTCTGTGTCACTAGGCTGACATCTGCATTTTCTTTCTTCTCTAATATATTTTGGTTTTCAAATGATATCGAACTTTTAGCTTGGCAGCGAGCCCAAATTTTGCTTCCTTTGAAATTCCTCAAAAGATGTGTTTTCATCCTTGAAACCTTCCTGCTTTATAAAAGCGTAACAAAAGCCATGATTTGAGAAAGGGTTAATAAACGTTAGTGAATCCCCTGTAACGCAGCTTGGAAGCACAAACAACAGTTCAGTGCACTGTTCTGCTGACCTATTGCATCCGATCAACCGCGGTTTTATTTCTAGCAATGCCAGCAGGTGGGAACTGACAACATGTTTCTTTGGAATCGTAAAGAAAGATCGTCTCAGATGGAGAATTAGCTGGAAGTAAGCGAGGTTGTTTGGCACAGATCTAAGCAGGGACAATGCTTGATTATGGCTATCACTCTCCAGCTGCTGTCAGAATGTTAAGTTTGCTTTCTTGAGGCCTGACATCTAACACATTTCTTTTTCTAATTAGTATCTAGTACTGTAAGATGCTGATATTTTACTGCATGTCAGATGTGCAGGGCTGAAATACATCACTGAACTCAGGCAGGTGTGGGTGCTAGGAATTAGTTTTTTACCTCTCATAGGGAATTCAAGGCATCTCCGCGCTTTAAAAAGGCAGTGTGATGGAGAAGTTAGCATGGATAAACCTCCAGTGCTGCTGCCCAGGAAAGAATGCAGAGTGGAGCAGACAAATCCAACATCAGTGAGGCAAAGTACCCTGGGCACTGCCTTCATTTTCAGCAGCCTACCCAGGAGTTACTCTGTTCAGGAATTCTTCCTCACCTGACAGCAGGGCAAGTTGCTTCCCCACTGCAGATGGAAGGGCACAGGGTGTTCACACCAGGCTAAAGGAGCAGCAGCCCTGCCCACACACGGAGGTAAATAATTAAGCTCAGCACTGTTAAAGATTTGCCGTTTTGCCCCCCATATAACGGCACTGCAGGTAAGGAGGGGCCAGGGCTTCACCTGAGATGAGTCTCACACGCAGCTTGGCAGCAGCAGAGCAGCAGCTGATGTGTGGACAGAGGTGTGACAGAAAAAATGAGCACAAAGACAAATCCAGGCAATGCTCAACAGAAACGTGCTCCCACCTCTCCACTGAAAAACTCTGGGATGATTTGCTCTCTCTCTCTCTCTCTGTGTGTGTGTGTGTGTGTGTGTGTGTGTGTGTGTGTGTGTGTGTGTGTGTGTGTGTGTGTGTGTGTGTGTGTGTGTGTGTGTTGGGGTTTTTTGGGGGGAGGATGTTAAGTATTATTTTTCAGGCTGACAGCGCAAGCACTGGCTCATAAACCACTTCAGCATCCTTAGGTAAAGCTGAGAGTGGTTTCTCACCCAAGGTGAAGGCAGCAGTTTCTCATCTTAAATGCACATAACAGGTTTCATTAGAAACTGATTTCTTGTAGGAGAGGGCTCTTCAGCCAGCAACAAGTAGGTCTGAATCTTCGGGGATTTTGCATAAAAAAAAAGGATTGTTATTCAGACAAGGAGGGTGCATTTTTCTTGCTAAAGTGATGCCATTTGCTAGATATTGGCTGGGCACATCATAAAAAAAATAGAAAAAATTGCCAAATTAATTTTTATCTTTTGTTCCAAAGTTTCTTGAAGCTTTGTGCTTTTAAGATTGAGTCTATCTGAATCACAATGATTTTCTCCCAGAGAAAACAGAGATAATTATTTTGTAAAGCTATCAACCTTAGCAGTGTAGGTCCTGGTGTTCCAAAGGTGTTTACAGTAATTTGGGGTACTTGCAGTATTCTAACTGTTAATCACCCACCCCGTGCAAACAGTCAGGCTGCACCTTACTCCAAGCTTTCCACAGTGCTTGATCTCTGAACTGTTGCTTATGGTTTGTAGAGCAAATAAAATGTTTAATGCAGCTTCCATGAATGAAATTCTGTACCTCAAATAGGTTCTTTGAAGGCAGTCTTGCAGAAATACAAGTCTTTTGCTCTTTGGGAAAAAACAACTTGAACTGTTTTCAGTGTCAAAGCTAAAGGAGCCCCTTAGTTGTTGCACTTATAATTTACATCTCTACAGTTTTTTTATTATATATTTCTAACTTCCTTTCCTTGTTTGCCAGGAAAGGCCTCGCTTTTACAAATGCATCTAACTCCCTCTGCTCCTAGCTAATCTGTGTCTCTTAAACAAGGTTTAATTTCTAGTACCAGATTGACAAAGAAATGGGACATAAGGCTATGAAGCTGTAAAAAGAGGTGTTTAGCAAGGTGTCCTCCTACCTATAGCAGAGATTCTTCATCATCTGTGAAAGTCATTGAGACTCTGTGAGGGTTCCTAGAATTATCTGTACAGAAGAAAACAATTGTAAAGGTCTTATTGTGGTGGAGCACTGAAGCACATGATTTACTCTTGGGCTGCAAGCAGTCCCATTGATTTCAGAAACCAGTGACATGCAGAAGGTTAAACATGTGCTTTCCTGGGTTGGGGCCAAACCTGGTATCGTTCTTCTGAATAGTTTACAAAAACTTCTTCTGTTCTTACAAAAAAAAAAAAAAAAGGCAAAAACGGCAACAAACTGTTATAAAGATATGTTTTATTTTGAGTCAGGACATAAAAGAACCAGCTCTGGCTCAAAAATAAGCTAGTTATTTTTGCAAACACAGTAGGATTTTTTGGCTCTGTTGCTGCTGTTAGCACAGCAGGGCCCCTGTGCACCATCCCTTGCACGGCCAGACAAGTACTGTGGTTATATTAACTTTCCTTCCGAGGCTTCCTGTTTGTGGGGTTTACCCTTCAAAGGATGGTTGTAGAAAAATCTCCAAGCACATGGAGCTGCACTGTCAAATACAGGATGGAGATTTTAAAGACATCACAATTGACTTTGGATTCTGAGCAGGTGCAATTGAAGATCTTCCATAAGATTCCTGTTAAACTCAAGTTTGAGGAATGTGTTAGTTCTGAACTGTTTATTCCGCATTCTCAGAGGAAAATTGTTTCATGCCAGTGGAATGATAGGCCATATATTTAATGTGTGGAACTGTGAAGTTTTCTACAGAATAAAAATCTAGTTCTGGGTGAGTTACAGAACTTATGGTTTGACTGGAAAGAAACCACCAAACTCCTACAAGTGTAAAATTTAATCCATAAAAGGGAAAATTAAGTAAGGTAATGAGCTGTCTTTGTTTATACCTTTAATTTCTTTCTCAGTGTAATCTTTTACCTTGAATATAACTCATGAGCACTAATAGTCTTTATAGTTAATTCACCATCTTTAATTTCTTTGGTATTGATTTTGATGATATTTTGGTCTCCCATACTGACTCAGTCCCAATGTCTATGAGGACCTGAAAGGAAAGGTGTAATATATAAAGTTCAAGTGACGTTCTCATTCTGTACTTCATTGCTGTGCATTCATCAGCTCTATGTCAGCAATACTTGGGCAGGATGAGACTCTTGCTCTGAGAACCAAGCAGTGCAACCTCATTGATTCCTCCCTGTGCTCCCTTCCCCGTGCTGAGACATTCACGTCATGGAACTGCCTGAATACAGTATCCACGGCAGGTTGGGCCAGCGTTTCGGGCTATTTGCTGCTCCTCTTCTGTGATAAGAACAAACCTCTTGTCTAGTGTAATACTGGGGAGGTACTTCGGGCTGTGAAAAATGTTTGAGGGCTATCCCAAAATAAAGGGGTCTGATTGATGGAGTGAGGCAGTCACTCCCTCAGCTGTTTTCCTCACTATACAGTGTAAGTGGGTTAAAAACATTTGTAAACGAAGTTACTAAAGAATAGCTCCTGAAACAGCTGCTCTCAGGAGTAATGTCCTTGCTGGCACACATGGGCTGAGGAGACCTGCTCATTTCAGGTGAGACTCACGTGTCTGAGCTTGTCAAGGGCTTGTTTCCATAACATGAAAGTTCTGGGTGAATGCCAGAACACTGTCAATTTTGGAAGAGCCTCTCCTACTTGCTTTGATTTTCTCGTTGGATAACAGAACTTCCAAAGTCGTATCCAGTTAATATAGGGATGGAGAAAAACATAAGGGGAGAGAAAACATTCAAAGGGCCCTGTTGAATTTTTCATGATGGAAAAGAGAAAAAAATCCATGTCTGAGATTTTCCAATCTATGAAATAAAGGAAAAGAGTTCTGAAAGTTTGGGACATGTTTACATTCACACACTTAGAGTTTTATTCATGTCCTCGTAAATAAGTTATCTTTAACTGCAACCAAAAAAGGATCTTGTACAGTTTAGTACTCCTTTATGGTTGACATTGATTTAAAACACTCCATAAGGGGCACAGGACTGCAGGATCAATTAAAAGTAAATGCAGTCATGAAAGTTACATGAAGTGCTGTCTGCCAGAGCCTTGCAGACACTGTTCTTCATACAGCAACTCGCCACCCTAACTAGACAGAAAAACAGATGTAGTTATAGGTGGTTTATTTCGTATTAATCAGTGGCCTTGTAACAGGAAAGCAAAAGTCTCCAACCAAACCAAGTCCTCAGAGATAAAAATCTTACGCAATTTTAAGAGGCTCTTGAAACATTAGGCTGTTGAATCCTTCAGTGAAGTTTCTTCCAGAGCAGCCCCAGACAGGCCGGCTGTTGGGTCTCACCAAGGCAGGTTCCTAAAACATTATCGTTAATCACTACATTTGTGCTCAGAAAATCAACAGGAACAAAAAACCCAAACTCACCCTGGTGTGTTCAGCTTTGCTAGTTCCAACTTCTTTTGCTTATGACCTTAAAGACAGATAGAGATGAGTGTAAATGAGACCGTGTGTTAAATGGGAAGCATTGCTTGATCTTCTGTGGGGAAAAGCACTCGTGGTGGGTTTTCTCTTGCCCCTGCATGAAAAGCCAGCCTTGGTGAGCTCAGGAGCTGCACTAATTTGTCATTCCAGCATAATGCTCAAAGGGCAGCAAGTAGGAAACGGGGACAGTTTCATTTCTAGCCCAGCTGACCAGACCAGGGTGCATTTTTAACCACAGGGGTTTTTCTGGAACCCTCCCCAATAATGTAGCAGTACCCATTACAAGTTCTCTGAGCAACAGTAGGTTGTCTTCTTCCTGTTGCCCAAAGGGCTGCCTGTCTGAAAAAGGACATTACTTGCTATCATAACTAACCACAGGGCCACCTGTGGCCCCCGTAATCCTAATTTTTGTGTATATATTAGCATTTGAGTGAAACAGGAAATCTGTATAAGATAATGCAAGGGATTGCAATCAGTTTTTGAAAGATGAGCTTTTTGAATTTATGTACTCCTTATCCTGACATAACCTTTCTTTTCCTAAGGACTTATCTGTGCAGAAAGTGGAGACCAATATACATAATTTCTATGCAGATGCTGCTTTGCCCAAACTTTTAAATCAGTATGTATGTTTTACAGACATTAAAATATTTTTTTACTTAGCCTCCCAGTTAAGATTTTATTCATTAATAAAATCTTTCTTTTAGTCCCTCCAATGGTAGATGAAAGAGAAAACTGAATTTCTGAAGAATTAATGTGGTTAACATGAATACCATTCCTTGCCTGTTTGCTCAGCTCTGATCTGCCAGTATTTCTATTGACATTTCATCACAACTGTTTCATCCATTTCTTGAGAACATAAGAGAATAATCTGTGAAATGCCAGTTTGTTGGCAAGCTGTTTATTTATACACATTCAGATAGTTTTTATTTTCTTGCTCTTTTTCAACTTGACAGAACAGTTACAGCTGTGTCAGTCTATCAAGTTGACATTGCCTTCTCCCATGAAATACAGTCCAGGTTCTGGACATCTTTTGGCGAGACTGGGGACTTTTGTCCAGACAGGCACTGGCCAAACAGACCCGGCTGTAAGTAACAAGTCAAAGTATTGTGTTCAGTCACTCCAAGGGATGGAGTTGCTCCTCTTATATTTATAATTCTGTGGTTATGGTGTCAAAATTATCAAATTATTTAGATAGTTTTTTAAAAAATTAAAAATTAATGGTTCATATCAATCTGGTTTGGGGGAAATCCTTCATTGACCTCACATGTGAGGCTTGATTGAATATGAGGAAGACAGCCCAGCTGGGTACTCTGGTAGAGTAAGAGCAGCAGCATTTCAGTCTAATGTCTTCTATCAGCTCCAATCATGTTCAGCCATCGGTGCTCTGAGGAAAGCAAAGCAGAAAACAGGAGCCAAATTATACATCAAAAGGGAAACTGTATTTTCTCCTGCACTGCAGGCAACCAGCAGACCACCTCAGAAGGGGATTCAGATGCTGTGACAGAGAGCAACAGTCAACAAACAGTCCTTTCAGCCCACACCGGCCGTATCTACAGCAACAAGCTCTGCAGCCAAGAACTCCTGTTACAATTTATTTTTAATACCAGGTTTAGCCTGATTGCAGACATCAAGTTCTTTCCAGAAATGATATTAAACTTGCGTTTTTTAGCCAAGTGATATGTATACAGAAATAATTTCTTCTCCCTTTGAGATTTTGTGTATTATTTGAGTGATGAATTTTAAAGCCAAAGTAGAAGTTGAGCTGAAGACTTTAAAGTCATTTTGGGGGGATTTTTTTTTATTGGGAGGAAGGGAAAGGCTGATGGCTTGGGCACTTAAAATAGGATTTTGTTTCTGGGGAAGAGCAGTCCCAAAAGTGATCTCTTATAGGCAAGCTTAAACCACATCAGGAGTGTTGAAATGCTCTAGATGATCTTTTCCCCCCATCCTGATCAAGTAAAGCACCATCACTGTGTGTATGTGCATGTGTGGTGTGGGGGGAGAAGAAGCTCCTTGCTCAGTATTAAAATATTTGCAACAAGCGGTGTCTTAATTCCACCTGCCTGAATTTTTTACAGGGTAAAAAATGGAAATATTTTCTATTAACTCTACTTCTACTATGATGGAATGAAAATATGATATAATTTTTAAAAGACTGATCTTAATAGAGTCATAAAAAGAGTTTTTATGTAAATCATGGGTTACAAAGAGTAATATAAATATGGGCTATTATTCTTAAGGAGCAGGTATGAAGTAATGCTCTGGCATTCTTAAATTAGTCTTGTGCCTACTGATGTTAGGAGATCCAGCATGAGTTTTGTGATCACCTGAAGGACTGGTGCAGCACAGCTCAAATGACATCTTTTATACCCTGATTTTCAGCAGATCCAAATTTGTGAACAGGTACTTAAATTGTCTATGATTTCTTTATTGTTCTGAAAAACCAGTGGTGATGAAATGAAAGTACTTCTTTAGTAGTAATAGTGTTAGAAATACTAGAAATATTTAGAAGTAGTGATAATATTGTTGTTCATGTCCATGTAGAACAAACGGGCAGGAAAAAAGGAGTGATCTGTGGTGCTGGAGGTTTTACATTCTCTGCTGAGCAGCTCTGTGAATGATGATTGTGACGGTGTGATTAGATAATTCATAGCGCACACAGGTTTAGACTCGGTGATAGTGGGAATTTAGCCGGATGGTTGTACCCCTGCTGGAGTACAGGTTTACTGGTCAGTCTAATTTTGTTGGTTTGCTTTCAGCTTGGCACAATTAATGAAAAAGTCTGTGAATGTAGGAGAATCAGGAAGTCCAACTGTCAGTTGGAGTGCGCTATCAAATTAATGCCATATGACAACAATAGTTTTGTAAATTTGACCTGATTTGCCTCTGAAGGAGTTCATGCCAAAAATGCCTTAAGACAGGCACATACCGACCATTTTTATCAAGCCCGCAAGCAATTTATCCTCAAGTCTTAGTGCAGAAAAACCATTTGGAATGAATAGGAAGTTTTGCTCAATAAGGAGTCCAGTTTTGGCTGCCAAACCAGCCAGTTCCAGAATCCAATGTTTTACACTTAGTACAATATATTATCCTATTCCTCTGCTACTGATATCAGTAATGTTAAGGATAGCCCCTAATTTCCTTCTCTGTTATTAGGAGTAGGAAATATCTGTAATTGTTTTACACAAGTAGGAGCCTGAGGTCATGGATCAACTAGCACATTACAGTGAAAGTGCATTAACTCATGGGCCAAAATTCTCATTTAAGAGCAAAACGGTTCTAAATTTTTTTTTTAAGTGACATTTCCATGTTTCTCTCAGAATGCTTTAGTCTTAGTAAGGGAAAACACTTTTCAATTAAGCAGAATGAGTGTCATCATGAAATTGTTACATTTTTTTAATGGAAGCTAAAATACTACACACTATAATTAAAAATAACATATGATCATTAATGAGAAAATCATTGTCTGTCCCTAATGCCAGACTTCTTGCTTGACAAGAAAGAGAGAGAAATCTGGCATATTAAAAGAAGCTGTTTATTGAAATACATTAACTTATACTAGAAGTTTAATTTTCCTACATTGTATGATTTTATAATCGTAGCAAAGCAAAGAAAAAAATGTGTTTATACTTTTTTTGAGCCCTTATGGTGAAAGAAAGAAGCAGGAATGGTTTGGCTGATATTTTGGTTTAAAGTTGGGTTTTGAGCTTGTTTGTAAATGGGAACTATAATGAATAAGAAACAGTTGTTTCTCTGTGTCTTTTCCTGGAGGATCCCTTTGTCTCAAGAGGATTAGAAAGGAATCTTTCACAAAGATTTTCTCTCAGTTGTGGTATTGCTGATGTCAAGCATGCAAAAATCATGAGTCAGCACTCCAAACGTCACGAGACTGCATTAAAAAGAAAGTGATCTTTTAAAATATCTATGTGGCTCTCTTGTTTAAGCCTTTATGCTAAACTGATGGCACATTCTTATACTTTTTCTGCAGATTAAAATCTTACTCTTCCAAACAAAAGAAGAAAAAAAGAAGAAACAGCTGAATTTTCTCAAAAGCTTGGAGGACTCCCAGGAATGGGTTTCTGAAGGACATCTGAAGCATTACAAACATTGCAGTATAATTGCAGGTGTTGGAAATGAGGTATTTGTTTGTAAGAACTTTGGTCTAAATTTTAGTCAATAAAAACAAATGGGAAAAAACCTGATGAAAAGGAAAGCAGAGAAACCTTCCTCTGTGTTTCAGCAGCTCAGGCTGCTGCAGTACCTTTTGTTCTGCAGCCCTTCCAACACAAATCCAGGAGAACAGGCCTCAAGTCTTTAAGGTTAAATAAAAGTCATATAAACATCTGATTCCCAGACAGAAGATATAGTCAGAAAATGACAAATAACACTTTGATTTTGGCTAAAAAGGAATAGGCAAAGTAGTGCAGATGCTGCTGTTACAAAGATATAAGACCTTTACCACAGTTTAAAAGACAAAGACTATTTGAATCTAACAACATGGTTTCTGGCCAGAAAAAGCTACAATTATTTTTAAAAATGTCACCTCATTCACATTCAGTGATCAGAGAAAATGGAAACATTTTAAGGAGTAATTGTAAACATCTGCTAAAGAAAAAACGAAAACATGACTAAGACAGAAATGAGCTGCCAACATAAAGTATTGTGTGAACAAATCCACCGGAAAAACACCAGGTCTGGGGATGGATTCTATCTGGAATGTGAAGAAAAATTGATGATCATAAAAAGCCTAGAATGCACCTAAAGATACTTTACTCTAAGTCAGTCTGGCCTTCTACGCAAATATCGAGGAATGTGGCTACACTTGCATTTCTGCAGCAGCTTTGGCCCCTGCTGCTTCTCCTGCCCTGTTCCAAGAGAAGCATTTGCACAGGCATGGGGAATTGGACTCAAACTGATCTAACAATTTTTTTTCTGTTTTTTTCAGCTGGATCAGTTAAGAAAAAGTCAATGGTGGTGCAGATGGTGATGACACCTTATACAGAAATGCTGCTAGATTTCTAACCATTGCCTTGAAATACTGATTTCAAACTGCAGTACTATAATGACAACATAGTGAAGGTAAATCAGATCCTTATGGTTTTTAGAAAGTGCTCTCTAAGGCATCCATAGATCTGCATCTCAGCACAGCATTTAAATATGGTGAGCAACTTGCAGGTTCCAGGGCTGCTTTGTAAGATCTGTTGACTCCAGTACAGAGTAACAGAATGACAGAGTTAACACAGAAGAGAAAGTAAAGGTGTGAGCTATCCAGTTTTCCAGGTATAACTGTGCTGGTTAAGGATGAACAACTCCTTGCAGAGCTGTAACACACCCTGTCCTCTGCACAAGGGAGCATGTGCACACTTTCTGAAATACAGCAGGTAGCCTGCCTTGGCTCCAGTCATCCCTTCCTAATGCCAAGCATTACATGTAAAAGCAGCTGTTCTGATTGAAAATGTTTTATCACCATCCTTTGGTAGAAGCTTGTAATTCCTCCAGTTCTGCTGGCTGACCAGTTCATGTGAACAATTCCCAGTCTACCCCTTTCTGCAGCTGAGGGAAATCAGACAGCTTAAGGTGGTTCTGGGCAGAGGGGCTGTGCTGGGCTCCAGGGTCAGTGAGCACAGGTGCCTTGCATTGCCTTTCCATGCTGCAGCTTTCCCTGTCCACTCTCTGATCCAATAGCTGATACTTAGCCACCTTCCCCCCCATCCCCCCTTCTGGTTTGTGGTGGTTTTTTTTATTTTTTTTTTAACTGGATTAACCTGTGGTTTGAGTCAACCACATTGCCATAGGAATGTCTGCCCTTCTTCAGCGCAGTGGGCAGCACTGAGGGAACAAATACCTGCTGGCAAGGTAGGTGTGATTCTTTGCTTCAGTAGCAATGCCAGTTGGAGTAATGGACAAACCTTCAATTTAAAAAAAATAGGCCTACAGTCTTCAGAGCTGGCCAGAACAGAGAATGTGAGTAAAGACTTCTGGGCAGTGGAAGTTCCAGGGGAAGAATCCTAGAGACTTTGCTGATTAGCTCTCTAAAAAAACCTCTGAAATTATAAGAACATAAAAGTAATGTGATAGCCATGACTTGTCCTAGTTCCCACTCAGGCTGAATTACAGGAGATTGGAACCCTGAAGGAAGACTGTTCATGGAGGGTGGGTGGTATTTAATGTTACGTGTATCACGTGCTCTTATTATGTGTGCAGGTGGTGTTGGTGGAGGTGTCTCTTTCCTGCTCAATATCTAGAAATGGGGTATTTGGAGAAATGATGGCTCAGTGCAGGTTGCCTGTATGAGGGTGGCAACTGAGCCTGTGCTCTGTAAATACATCATAAAGGCCAGTTCCTTTAAACTCCTGAGCAATCAATGCCAAATGCTCATGAAAAGCATCTTTTAGGGGATTTTCTTGGAATATGGCACATGATTTCAGCATATCTATGATAAGTCTTTTTGAAGAAAACATTTGAAATATTTGATGTGTACTTTCAAACTGTATTTTTTTTGGTAGTTTGGTAATGGAGAACTGGCTGCTGGTTTAGCCTGTGACCAGGAAGACAGCAACAGTTGTGATATAATAAATTAGTAAAGAACAAGCTTCTGACATCGTCAAAATGAACTGCAAGCAAGCTAATATTTTCAGAGAAAGTTATTTCAGTTTTTTATATCTAGGTTGAAGATCCCAAAATGGACCTTCTTTCTAAGCTCTGGAATCCCTACCATTGATAGTAGTTGATTTTGCATAAAGATTACAGGTAAAATTAACATTTTTGCTTATCTTTAAGGAAATTAGAACTTCCAGAGGTGTCGTGAGACTAGAAAATCTGTTTAAACTGGGATTATCATCCTGAATGCTAGTAGACAATAGGAAAAGAAATAGTGTTCAAACCTATCATTATAACTAAGGACCAGCCCTGCAGGGTCATGGTGTTCTGCCTTCATCAAAACCACAGGGCACAAGCCATGGGTTCTGTGGTGCTTTCAGCCTGGCCTTGGGCTCCCAGGACTGGATCAATAGTTTTATGAAATTATATGAGGTATTGAAGTGCTCTAAAGTCACCCTGTTTCTTCAAAATTTAAGAGATTTTGACTTTTTGCTTGAAGGCTTTACGTGTGGCTGGAAACCAACTTTCCAATATCTAATTTTAATCCTTTTTAAGTATTACTCATCATTTTAATCATGGAAGAAAAACCATAGAGCTGTCAAAAATACATATCCAGTATGCTTTTCCTGTTTTCATTGTCCCTGTAAACCTGTGACTAAGAATGAGTGATCAGAGCTACTGAGGAGGTGTCGGGCATAGCAGACCTGTTGTTCATAGTCATGGAACCACAGCTGTCTAGAGATCGCTGTTTTTCTGCTGAGGCAGTTACACCAGTCTAAAACCTTGTGCACAGCTCTGTCTCCTCCTGGTATATTTGATCGTAATACACAAAATACCAGAAATTAGAAAAAGACACTTCATAAGTAGGAAGGTTAAAATTCTCCCATGGTCTTTGTATTTTGAGTATAACATGTCAGACATGATTACAGGCTTTTTCCTCAGCTTACAAATATTTGCATTGCAGAAGCTGATTTAAAGGAGAAGGACTGGTTAAATACACATTGAATTTGTTGGTGCTATTATGTGTTTCTCCATTGTCTCTCCACTTTGAGCGCTGCTCTTATCAGATGGAAACTAGAAGAATGTTGGTCTTAATTGCCGATTGTAAATGTGGCAACCTGTACTTTCAGCAGTGGTGTTTGTTAGCTTCAGGGAACAGAGACACAGAGATGTAGGAGGACAAAATAAGTTACCTGTGTTCCTGCATGGACTTCAGTGGGAGTCCCAGACACGGCCTCAGGGTACAACTTTTTGTTTTTTAATCATTACATTTATCTATGCTTTATGACCCAACTACTTTTGTAAAACCCAGATTAATCTGGAATAACTGAGTGCATCGGCAGTGTTGTTCAGACACACACTAGCCCAGTTAATGGGGAATTGTGCCTACCGGACAGAGCTGTTACTGGGGCATTGCCACCTTTTAGACAGTTTAGGATCTCAGCTCAGTGCAGATTATATACTGACTTCATATGCAGACACTTCGCTGAAAATATACAAAATTAACGAGATGGAAAATTTTTTCTTTGAGACCATGATTCACTTTTTTCCAGTAGAAGGGAAATTAAAACCTTGAGCTCTGAAGAGTCAGAAGGACATTAGTCTTTGTTACTGGCTCAAAAAACTTGGAAGTAGAAAAAGTGACACCAGTATACAACATTTTATTTTCAGTACTGCAACACAGTTTGTGTCTGAAGAGACAGACTTTGTTTTTTCTTTTACTATCTTGGTTCATCTGCACGGGACTGCAAAACTGGTTAATTCAAATAAGTGTCATTAATGTGCCAGTAATGTGCCACAGCTTCTCCTTTATCCTGACCATGATTTGCCAGTTTCAGTGGGCAGTTTTAGCTCACGTGAGGAGAAGGGATTGAGGTGGTCTACTCTGAGATCTTTGCAGAGTGCTAAAATCCTGCATGAGGCTCAACACCACCAGCACAGTGCAAGTCCATCAGTCAGCATAGGGCTGTGCAAAGAACCTCAGCTCTTCCCAAGGGTTCTCTGGAGCCATGTGGGGCTCCCAAGGTTCCTGCTGCTCCTGTGGTTCCTGTTCAGCTGGGGCATACCCATGGCATAAGTACCAATGGCATGAACACACCACTCTGCCTTTGCTTTAGAAAAACAGATAAAGGAAAATGACATCTCTCAAACAAAGCTGACATCCAGCTGCATAAAGGCTCAAAAAGTGCCCGTAGGTTTGCTTAGGAACAAGACTAAGAGTAGGGTTTGACGTTATCCTGATGCTGCAGTTGTTTGTTGGGAGTTAGTTTTAGTTTGTTTTGGTTCAGTTGTTGTTGGTTCAGGGGTTTTTTAACAGTTGACTTTAAGGGGAAATAATTATAAAAGGTCTACATGTTTACTTTTAAACACAGCATTTTTTCCACTCTGCCCCAAGTCTGACATTTTAATGACCTGCTTTGCTTTGGTTTTTACTGGCAGTGTATATTGAAGGAGTATTTTATGTACAGTTTTAACATTTGAACAACGCAGCTCCGTGTTCTGTTACTCTTTTATGTTGTGGATAATGTCTTTTAAGTTTTTATTTCTTTTAAGTGCTTACTAATTTGAGGGCATTTTTGCAAATACCTTTAGAAACTTTTAGATTAATTATCAGTAAGGGTTATTAATTTAAGAAGAGCAAGCAAATAAAGGCTGCATATATTTTCACTCAAATTACTATCCTAAATGACTCCGTGGGGGGTTTCTTATAGGGGTCACTGAAAGGCAGAAAGGAATGTTTTTACTTCTTTGCTTTGTCACAAAAATTAGGTTACAAGGGCTATAAATGCAGGTAATACTTTTTATTACTAGATTTTCCTCTGTAATGAATATAACATTTCTTCTTTTCCGATACCCACTGCATGTCTTGGTACTTAGCATGTTTACTCTTACCTTTAACAAGCTCCAAAGTAATTTCCCTTTAAAAGCAAATTTGAAGGCAAGAAAGAAGCCCTGTATGGCAGGATCCCTGCTGGAAGTGGAAGATTGCAGGGGGACACTGTCTTGCCAGCTGCCCACGAGCTCACTGATAACACCAGCCCTTGAGCAGCTGAAAGTGAGAGAAGTAAAAACTAAACCTGGGGAAGTCAAAAGTGTGAACCAGAAAGACCAGAATTTTTTTGCAGTGCAAAATACAAAATTGGTCACATATTTTCCTGCTCTAAACCAAAATGCTCTGTTCCAGTCTGCCAGAATCGAGATTTACACAGTTCTCTAGTTCCAGAGGAAACCTGGGCTCGCCATTGCTCTGAGATTTGGGCCTCGTGGTTAAGCTGGGCTGAGCAGCACCCCTCGAGGGGCTGTGCTGTGTCCCCAGTGGTGGCCTGGCATGGCTGGGCTGGCAGGGCTCTCCCACCAGGGCAATCCCCCTCCTCCCCAGCCGGGACCTTCAGGAGGGCATTAATATTCCCTGAAAGGCGGCCACTCATCTGCAGCTCTGTGAGGCCGACCTACTTTGATCTCAGCCTCAGAAACAGTGATGGGGGATGAGAGTTCAAAGTATAAGGAGAAACTCAATATGCAAAGAATGTACCACATCTTAATAAGCAATGAGAATTCCCTCCATTTGTCGCTATTGTAAGGAAAAATAGTTTAATATCTTTATGGGATTAGGACTCCACGGTACTTTGCTAATGAGTGGCCAGAGCTATTAAGATTTTCCCTGTGTCTCCAGATAGGCTGGCAAACAAACATCAATAAACAATGGCGAGTCTAAGACTGGCCATTAAGAGTTTGATCTGGTGAGTATTTTATTAATGTGGCTGACATGTTGAGTTATTTTGTTTGTAGACCCAGTAGAGCAAATATATAACACAGATTTTCTATCTTTTCCTTACAAGAGACTTGAGGATTAAGGAAATTACCAGTAATGAATGGCAACTTTTTAGGAAAGTTTATCACAAATGACCCTGGACTGTGAAGTGTTCACTGTTCAGGCAGCTGCGGATGGACAGGAGATTGAGAAAATTGCCTATGAGGACAAAACTCTCTTTTTTACTGGTTTGCTCAGACATGTGGAGATATCATTCACATGAACACTTAGCCTGCATAGCAATGGCAAATACCAGCAAATTTAGCTTTCATAAGTGTATTTGAGAAAGATTAGCACACACCATTCAGTTCAAGTTTTCGTTTTTAGGTTAGCTGCCTTTCATATTAATCAGCTTTGGTTTTTTCAGAGCTGCCTTTTCTGTGTAAGAGCAGTGGGTGAATGCCATGTTTAATAACCCCTTACATTCACTAATTCCTTTTGCAGCAATTGTGTGCTTTCCAGAAAAAATTACATTTGTATAATTGGGAGAAGAAATGTAGAAATTAATGTTGTTTATCCTTAAAGTCCGAGAGACGTTTATATTTTGAGGAATCATGTAGCCCTTTCAGAACCATTTACTCTTCCTCAAAGGCCTTTCTATTTATTTTTCCAAGTCCTATAAGTATAGTAGGATTTAAGATCAGCACAAGAAAGTTTTTCACTCGATCAGCTGAGGTGCTAATTGTCCCAATGAAGTACAGCATACAAAGGAGAGTGAGGTATTTCACATGCAAACTCTGATTTCCTGACTGGGGTGGCAGGGGTTATTAGCAAGGATTTCCATCAGGTCCCTGTTGAAACCTCATTTCCTTAATTCACTTCTCCCGCCTGATAAACAGCCATGCCCTATCTCTGGCATCACTCTGCCTGCCCAGAACCAGGGTACTGAATTCTCTCCCTCACTGACAGGGATTTCATTTTCCTCTTGCAAAATGTTTGAGAAGTATCCGAGGTTTGTACAATAGAGGCCAAGCATGAAAAACTTGTCAGTCAAGCGAACATCACCCCATAAATGTCCCTAACAGCTCTTTCCTCTTTTTTGTTTCGAGAGGAGAGTAGCTTTAATTAATTTATTGGTTGGCATCTGTTTAACAGGCATATGTGTGATGGGTTTCTGAACACACCTGGTCTAATTTTTAATGTAACCTCCAAAAAGATTTTGATCTTATTTTTAGCTTTAACCTTATAAAAATGTAACAGCACAAAGAATTATTATAGTGACTAAACTCTTTTTTTTCTTTTTTTTTTTAATATTTAAATCCCAGTTTCAAAGGAATTTAGCTATGACCTGGATTTTAATTTTCTTGGGGATTTTACTAATGCTTGAGGGGGGAAATCTGGTACATTTTCAGCATATTAAATACCTGTTTGTGTCAAAGTAGTCATTAGATTTCTAATTGATTTGATTACAGTACAGAGATACAGCAAAGGGTATATCTGGATATTTATCATCTTCAGTTATGCTATCATTAGAATATGATTTCTGCATTTTCATTAGTGGGGCATACTACCTAAATATTGCTCAGTTTTGAAACCACTTAATTATCCTGTCATTGATATGACATTATTCAATTTTACATTAAAATTGTTTTCCTGGAGACCTAAGCTAGATTCAAATAAACTGTTCATTTTTGGCAACCAGGAAGAAATGGAGTCCTTGTAAAAATCAGACTTTGGAGTGAGGAAGTTGGCGATTTTTTTCATTAGTTTCATAGGGCTCATTGTTCCTATTCTGGAAACTTTATAGCTGCAATCACCTACGGCTAGAGCCTGATTTTTACTGAGGTGCTATAATAATTATACTAAGTACTTTCTGTTTGTCACTGACAAACAACAACCCTTGAATGTCACTTAAGGAAAATAGCAACTTTTATATTGTGGCTTAGTTTCCAAAACCTCATGGTTTGAGTTCTCAGAAATAAGTACAAGCTTTCCATTAAATAAAACCAAATCAAACAAAAAAAAACTACCCCGGGTTTTGCCTATAACCAGGAGGTCTCTTGAACTCTAGGCATACTCACAGAGATGTGATAAAATATTTTGCTAAGAAACTTAAGTATGACTTACTGAGAACTGAAGGTTGACAAGTTTAAATACTGTAATAGCAAAACAAACAAACAAAAACCTTTCCGTTCACTTGTGGATTAGCAGTTAATACTCTGAAATCCGCAAGCTACGGCTATCTGTGCTGTTATAATCCAAAGGAAGAACTCTACTTTTTCTGTTTTTTCAAAGGAAGATCTTAATCACCTCTTTGTAAGCCACCAAACCCCTTATTAAAAGTCTGGGCCCAATCCTCGCTTGAAAGCATGGCCCCAGCAAAGTATGGGCTTTGATCCTAAATTGAGAACAACAGCTACTGAAGGTACCAGTATGTGATTAAGGACTGCGAAATTTGGGCCACTGACATTAGTGAGACTGACTGCTCATGTGAGTAAAGAACAATTTCATAAGATTAAGGACCATTATTATGTTTGGTAGTTGTATTCTTATTAACTCTTCCTCATTATTTATTCAGTTTAAATAAGTTGAGCAGTATTAATGTGTTGTCAAAATCACCATTAATCAGTGGAAACTAGAGTAAAAATGACTGCAGTAATTTTTTTTCTTTTTTAATTATTAAAACTTCTGTTTATATAGCATATATATTATATACTGTAAAAACAGATTAATGGTACAGTTGCTAGTGTTGCTCTTTTACATCATATTTTTAAATAACTCACTGGCAATCTGAATAATTAAACATAGTTTTCTCTTAACATTAAATTGTTCTCACACACATACAAATTGTTTTTCTTCTGTTCTAAATGTGTCCCAGTAAGAGCATCCAGTGAGGGTACCTGGAGAGCTGGGAGCAGCCTCCTGCTGGGGCCTGGCACAGGGGGCTCCAGTCAAGAGGGAAGGAGAAAATGGAACATTCTCCTCCAGTTCTCATGTACAGTTAAGGGCAAAATTAATATAACATGAACAGCTGGGCTGTCCAGTTAAGTTCTGCAGTCAAGGCAGAGCAACAGCCATTCTCTGATGAGAATTGGGGCTGTCCCCATCCTTGGGAACTGGGGAGGTCCCTCCAATGACCCCTGTGTTCTCTCTGTAAGTGTGCAGGTCAAAGTACTACCCCAAAAACTTTGGGATGGTGACTTTTCCATTGTGAGGAGGGTGTCTGAATGGGGTTGGTAACTGTAACTTCAGTTTACCTGCAGAATGAGGCATTGTGACAGCTGTGACGCTGAGGAACTAGAAATATCATTTGAGCATTAAAAAAAAAGGCAGACATTTAACTCACTTTATCTGAACTTAGTAAAAGCCCTGCAGTGGTACATCTCTGATTTCAGATTTTTGTGTTTGTCACAAATAGGAAATGTTGAAAGAACCTGGAGCTTAACAGCTTAGCTCTTTTCTTTGAGAGGAAATAGAATTAGAACCTGCATGTGCTTGGCTTATACTTCATAATACATTTTATTATTACAATTATAAATTAGGCCCCTGGGCACAGAAATACAGCATAACTAAAAACGTAACTAACTAAGGTAAATTGATGCCTGCCCTAATGTATTTTACCATCACAGAATACTGGGGACTGCCTCTCACTCTGGGCCCTCTGCTCTTGAGTGGGCCTGTTGGCACAGTATTGCGGTGCTGTAACCAGTCTAGGCTTGAACCTGAGCCACACTTTGGTTTCCATCCATTCAGCACCACTGGAGAGTCTTGTAGGCTTTTGGCCGACTTTCACCTCCTCCAGGTGGTGCAAGGCCAGCTGCAGATGTGTTTGTTCTCATTAGCTGTGCAATAATAGCTGTGCTGAGCTTTGCAGTGCTAGTGATGGAAGAGAGGTTATCTTGTGTGTGTGTGTGTGTGATTGCCCATCCTTCCACACTGGTACTTAGTGGTGCTGTGATCCAGTGGTGCCGGAGCCAGTCCTTTGTCTACCATTTGCCATAGGATCAGCAGTCAGAAAGCCTGTGATAGTGATACAGTCCTGTTTCCTTGATATTATGCAGTTACCCAAATTTTTCAAAATGGGAGTAGTAATACTACCACACCAACTTGTGCCTGATGACTGCAATCATGAATGTTTCTGAGGAGAGACAGTTATTTGAATCAAATTGGTTGTCTTCTTTGTAACTTCAGCTTATCTTGTGAAAATACTGTCAGAATAATATATGCTTCCTTTATAACCAAGAAGTTCTACTCTTGATCGATAGGACTTACTTTTCATTTGTCAGCTTAATGAATTATTAGTCTTCCAGGGTTTTTTAGTACATTTCAGACTCTTTTTATGCAGCAGACAGCTGTGACAAGCTGAGATGGAAAACTAGCCTAAGCCCTGGTGCTAAATACGGACTGGTACTCTTAGATCTCTCTGGCTGCTCCTTATATATGGAACTGAGGTGGGAGCACTTGGGCTAATGCCAGCAGCTGTAGGCAGAAGTGATGCTGCGCGAGTGCCCTGCTGCTTGGGCCTGATGCTTTGACACAGGGGTTATACCTGTAGTGTAGCCCTACCAGGAGGGGCCGGGGCTGGGAAGCATCTCCTGTGTTAGAGGAAAGGTTCCAGCAGTGTGGCAAAGACCCTTAGGGACCAGAGTCCTCAGAAGTTTCACCTGGTGGGGTTCAAAGCCACAGTGAGTGACCCATCTCCTGCACGTCAGGGTCGTTGCTGCCAACCAACCCAGGCAGCTCTGGAGCTTCACAGGAACTGTAATTCATGGGGGCTGGGGTTGGGCTTTCCAGGCTGGGCTGCTATTCCAGTTGTGTGCAGCAAGATGTATACAACTGGAGAATATAATCATCGGAAAATGCAACCTTTTCTGTTCAGTTTTTCTGCCTTTGAGTGACAGCATTAAGTGCTTTTGCACTGTTGCCTCAGGATCTCATCAAGCAAGTTCTTTTATTGTTAGTGTTTTTTTTGTTGGGGTTTTTTTTTTTGTAACTTAACTTTAGGTGCAAATGAGGAAAATGAAGATTTCACATTCAGTAAGTTGGTTTTGTTCCATAAACATTAACTATGCGTGTTAAAGCTGTCCTAGGGCAACCCTGATGTGCACACAGTAGTGTTTTCATCTTTTCTATAAATATTTGTAGTTGACCATGCATTACAATAGAGCATTCCTCTCTTTTGACTTTGCCCTTTTATTTTTTTAGCTTGTTCAACTTATTTGCACAGAAGGGGGAAGAGTTTTTATGGAAAAGATAAACTGCAGACTCAACTCTGTGTGTAGATATGTGTGTGTGTAGTAAATCTGCAGAAAAGCTGTTTATGGATTTTGGTGAGAAGGCATTCTCTCCATTTTTATGAAGATTATGAAATCTTTGGTGTTTTGTTTATCTATATACAAAGTTCTGGGGGGAAAAATGTGAGAATGACAAGGGAACGTCAGAAGTAAAAAGTTACCTTCAGGTCTATTATTGCATTCTAAATGCCATATTCATCTTCTCTCATTTCCCCAGTGAACACTTCCCGCCATTTTTGTATGCTACTGTATTTCAAAACTTTTTTACCAATACAGGAAAGTCTCCTTTGCTGCTCCTGATATTCCAAAATGCCAGGAGTCTTGTGTGTTTCTGGGTGCCTTAGACTTTTGGAATAGCCAGAAAAATTCTGTGAACCACAGAAAAAGATTGTCCAGTAGTACTGAAATAAAAACCTATGGGACTGAGGATTAGTATTTTCAAATTCCTTCTAGTATATGAGTTTATACCATAATATTATTTCTGGTTTTGTTCAAGTATTGGCTAAGCCAGCAGTCAGAGCACCCTAAACTGGGAAGTCCCAAATCTGGGCAGACATTTTGGCAACATGCCAAAACTGGATCCTAAGTACAATCCTATTTGTTTACTAGTAAAACAACAAAAGTTCTTCAGTGAAAACAAACCAAAATTGGAATTGTTTTTAATTAGTGGCAGGTCTACTTAAAAGCTTAAAATGATTTGACATTTGCATAGGTCTGTTGCCCGATCCTAACTTCATGACAGGCCTTGCAAAATAACTCAAATTTGACACACAAAATAACATAAAATTTCCCTGGGTTCTACCCTCTGTAAGGTTATGGCAATTTTGTATCTGGATTCAAATCTCTAATATTTTATTTTATTGAGCTAAGTTCTAGAATACTAATCTCTCTGTATTTTTAATAGCTGCTATTGTATTTATTATGTGAAAAGTCTGTACATTTCAAACAATTATTTTAGACATAACCGGAGGAAAGCTTTAGTTATGTATGGAGAATGTACTGCTGCAGTATTCCTTTTTTTAAAGGAATAATTGAACATTACTGGTCTGGTATCACTGTCTTTTCATTTGTCTTTCATCACTGTGCCTTTCAATACCATTCATCTATGGACTAATGCAACGCCTGCTGAAGTCAATAGAAGTCATTCAGTTGACATCAATGAACAATGCATCAGGCCCTTTAAAAAGAAGGAACTAGAGTTTACAAGGGTTAAACAGAGCAGTGAGGAAAAACACACTGAGGGAGGAATGGGTGTCCATAGAGCACCTGGCACTTCCCTGACATTCAGAACAGCCACCAAATGCCCAATTCTTGGTCTCCACTGGTAGCTCTGATAAGGGAAGGCAGTTTTGCCAGTCAACATCTGAATTGTTTTTCTGTGCAAAGCCTTAGCAGGTATCAATAATTGTAATACACAGTAAAAATCTGTTCAGATAGGTGTCATTGATGCAGATGTTGAAAATCTTTTTGTTTAATTGCTTCTGCCCAGTCTTTCCAAAGAACTCACTTTGCTATCAGTCTTTCTTTGTTCTGATTAAGTTGTAATCATTCAAAAGCAGATTCAGAAGCTCCCCCTCCTTGCCTCAAAGAGACGGTGTTTGCTTTGTACCCAAATGTGACATTGCACACTGGTGCAATCGAAGGAGGCTGCAGTGATCAATTGAGGGCCCAATCAAAGCCTCACAGATAGGCAGCCATTCGTCGCTGTTTGATATAAAAGGTGTTTTATTTCTCATCACTTTTTTGTCACTGAAAGAATGCTTCCTACGTGCAGATTAATTAAAGTGTAAACATTAAATATTGATTGATGCATTATCAGCATGGAGCAGTTGCCTCCGCTCAGATTGATTCCTGCAGTGATTTATTGTCATATTTGTGGAGTCATTTCACTCGATAACAAAGAGAAATAGCCTGCTCCCTCTACCTTTCAGGCTTGCTTTCTGGCACTAGCAGTGCACCTCCTCATCCTCAGTGACTCCCATGTTTTATCTTCTAGAACTAACACAGTGTCACCATATTTCCAGTAAAAAACCTCAGCTCTTTTTATTTTGGCATTTGCATAGTAAATTATAGTTCAGTGGGAAGCTCGCAGGCCTGTGCTCTCAAATGGAACATCTCTGGTTAACACTTGCACCCTGTGCCCCACACAGCTGCTTTCCACGACCCTGCTCAGGCACAGCTTTGCAAGGACAGTTCCAAATCACTCAAATTAACTCACTGCCAACTTGACAAAAGGTGAACTTTCAAGAGATAGTTTGTTCAGGTCAGTTCTATGGCTAAATTATCCAATTAGTTACTCAGAGTAGGAGCATGGCCATACAATAGAATATGAATTTAAAGAATTTCATGTTTTTACTCTTATTTTTGAACAAATGCGTAGAAGAGGCCTCCATTCAAGTCTTATGGAGTATTTACAATAAAGCAAAGTTTTGTGGGATGTTACTGAGTATCAGGATTAGACTTTTTTTAAAAAAATGGGATTCAATTTCCGTAGTTCTTGGAAGTGGATTGAAGTGAGATAGTAATCCAAACCCCTTCCTCTTCTCCCCAAAAGTCTTTAATGTTCTTGTTCGGTGTTCATCTGTGTCAGGGATGGCTATTACATGGCACCACCCATTGTGTTATCTGCTGCACGCAGCCAGCTGTGCCGAAAGAAGCCGTAGCCCTGAAGTCAGGTTTGTCCCAGACTGCTGCAGTCCCTCCTTCTCCCTGTTTCCACCAGGCTGAGGGTCACCCTGCAGGTCTGTGGCCAGCAGGAGGTGAGACTGCTCTAAACTGGGCTGGCTGGAGGTGACCCAGTCAGCTACAAGAAAAAACCCTTTGTGGAATTGCTTTGTTCTGCAGTAACAAAACTTCATCTCTTGCCTACATGGCTTTCATTTACCACTCAGAGGATCAGGCTGCTCAAAGTCTGCTGAAGTCAGATGTGTGAGCAAGACCACAGAAGTATGTAATAGGCAACTGGTGATTTTGATTCAGTCAAGCAGCAAAACATTAACCTTTGGTCACAGTAGCAAGGAATGCTAAACTTGTGAATTTACTGCAGCAGATAATTTCACTCCTATACCTGCAGGAGATCATAGGAATGGTTTCCTACAGAAGGAGAGGCTGTGCGAAACTGGCTCTCTAAAAATGGTGTGCTGTGATTTCTCTAAAGGGCTGTTGCAAAAATGGTGTGAGACTTCATTAAGATAGGTATGCACTTGTACTGCTGCCATTCCTGCCCATCCCTATCACTCCCTAGCACTTGCCCAACAGCACTTGATTTAGGAAGCTTTGATACTTTACAGATGTATCCAAGCCTAGGAGAAAATGCTGCTGTTCTAGGTCTTTCCTCTCCACGCTTTTCCTATCAGATGCTCTTCCTGTCCTTCTGCTCTGTCACTTTCCATTCCAAATCAAAATTCTTGCTCTTTGCATCAGCTTGCTGATATCTGGGCACTCCCAAAATTCAGAAACAAACCAACCTTAAGGTATTGCACCTCATCTGGGTCCCTTCAAAACTGTGCTCTTGCAAATCACTTTTCCCCTGATCTTCATTTGCTGTTGCACTTCCTATTCTCAGAACACCACCGCTGTCACTTTGTCAGACTGTCCCCCTGACTGATCTGTCAGCTCGGGCAGGTGAGGACCTTGCCTTCCTGCTTGTCCCTGCCCAGCTGTGCAAAGCACCACAGCTGCACAACCACCACGGTTGCACAACCACCATGGCTACAAGTGCAGGGCCACAAGCCTCCTGCTTGCAGGACTGCTCCGAACAAAATCTGCTGTAGTTTCTGTAGATTACATTTATACTTATAAAGCTTTTCAAAGATCCTAGTGCCTTTTGTGCACAAATGTTCTTAAAGATCTCTATTTTCAGATGAAAGCTTACATCAGCTATGAAAAGAAACATTAATACTTTTCATATGACAGATAAGGACCTTCTAGCAAATAATATTCAGCTGGAATTGCATTATCATTGTTTAGACAGGGCCACACAAAAACAAATTAAGAGAGACCTCAGTTGCAAAGAATCTGTTTTGCAGATCAGATGTGGACCTGAGAAACATGCAAAGAACTGTTTCCTCTGGGGATGTCAGAGCGTCTTTGAAAACAACTGGAAAGCTTCTGTTGGCTTCAGTGAGCCCAGGCTTTTCTGGGTGGTTTACAGAGGCGCTTGCACTCAGCTTGGACTCAGTTGTAACTTGCAGGCAGCCACGAGTGGTTCCCAGAAGGAATCTGCCCCGAGGAAGGCACCAGCTCAGGAGGAGCTGAGGGCTGTGACCCTGGTGTGGTTTGTCCTGGTGTGAGTGACCCCCAAGGGCTCGGTAGCTGCAGGCGCCTTCTCAGCTGGGTGTGTGGATCTCTGTCATTTCCAGCAGGGCTCTGGTAGCCTGGGCTCGGTACCGGTGTGGGGAGCTGCCCCCGCTGGAGGGACGCCGGGCGTGCTGCTGCTGGCAGGGAGCAGCACAAGGCAGCATGCAGGGACTCTGGGTTCCTCTCAGCCCCACAAGTGTTCCTGACCTGCTGTGCTGGGCAACTACAGAAAGTGAACAGATACTGGGAATATTGGGGGAAACCATGGAACAGAGAACAGAAACAGATCTTTTTCACAGGTGGTAAAACAATTTTGTAAAAGCAGTGTATGGTTTAATTCTTTTCAAATACCATCCTCCCAGGCCAGAGTCTGAAAGGAGCAAGGTATTTGTGAAGTGAGCTTTTCCCTCAGTGTGCCTCAGTGCACCTCAGTCTTATACAGCGGTGTATAAAAGCCAAACAGTAGTTAACAATGAACATTTTAAATCGTTGACTTTGTTTGGATGTTTTAAATGAGATGAAAACTTATTTTTTTCCTTATATGCTTTCCCAGGATCACAGGATCGTTCAGGTTGGAAAGATACATGTCTTAGAGTACTTCTCTTGAATTCTGATTAGCGTTTCCTTTCACCATGGACAATTAAATCTGACATGAAGGGATACAAAAAGATGTTTGTTAAGTGTTTAGAAAGCTCAGTGCTGACCTAGATGCTGGGATTTTAGATATGTTCATATACACAGGGATACACGGGGGTTGTAAATCTGTCCTAAACACTCAAACTCAAAAGAAGCTCCCCCTGCAAAATAAAAGAAAAAAGGAAAAGAAAAAGAAAAGATACAGAAACAAAGTTGTGATGATAAATACAAGCTGTAGAAGGCTGCAGCCCTCCCCATTTTGCTGAGGACACTGTCTGCTCTACAGCAGGGGCTGGATATTAATTCAAACCACTCTGCTAATTTTCCGTATGAAGTTACAGTCATGTGACCATTTAAGCAAGTAGACTCTGCTATGGGTTCAGATTGGCTTATTGAT
The DNA here is from genome assembly GCA_013400735.1 of Pomatostomus ruficeps. NCBI lineage: Eukaryota > Metazoa > Chordata > Aves > Passeriformes > Timaliidae > Pomatostomus > Pomatostomus ruficeps. The sequence continues at coordinate 343,044 of VYZT01048717.1, forward strand.
GCAAATTACCCGGCTGCTTTCGTGTATCTCTGTGAGACCTGCCAGATGAAAACTGTTGCCTTAAATTGTGAAATTTCCCCTACAAAAATGAGTTTACTATTTTTGAGGCAACAATTACAGGTTGCATGAAAATGGTGTGTTATTTCCTGAAATTGTATGTAATTTATTTTTAAGAGTTTGAAACACAGTTTTGAAGTTAAATGCGTATCATCTTTGTAACTGCTCAAATCATGTTATTTTACATTTCCTGAAATACCTTTGAAGTTAAATGCAAATAAGGGGAAAATAAATTACAACTTGTGGAGTGACCAGTCTCTGATTATATGCAGTATAATTAACTCCATCCTTCACATAATGTTTGTCTTAATACTTATCCCATGTACTTTAGAATCATTGGAATGATTGGTGATTCTTTGCTTGGGGGAAACAGTTAAGGTTGTTCATAAGGTGGATCTTTTTATTCACTTTCAGGTCATGAGGATTTAATATTTTAAAAATACTAATTCAAAATGTATTTCCTATTAATAATAAGCAGCTAAAACTCAAATAGTCAAACTGCTCAAAATAGTCTTTTATATTGATCTCTAATTTTTATTTACCTTCAGTACTTTGCCTTTGGAAAAATTGATGGGATTTAGTATTTTAATTTGAATATTATTATATTTAGAACCATGAAATAGATTGATAAGGCACATTTATCCTTTCTTTGCATGTTCTGTAGTCTACAAACAGAGATGGTATTTCAAATTAACAGACTTCTATTAGAAGAAACCATTTCGGTCCAAAAAGAAGCTTTTTCATTCTTAGACTATAACTTGTATTATGACAGAAATTAACACTTTTGTGACCTGTAATTAACTGTGTCTCCTTGTGCTATAAATAAGATTTGGCAGCTACAGCTGGAGTGAACTGTATCTTGAGGTCTAAATTTTTATTTATGGCTTTTTGTATTTGCTAATGGCACTGTGGAGTTCAGGGACGCAGACAATAAAGAGGACAAATCAAATCTGTGCCTGGTGTCTGCAGCCCAGTTCTGTTTCGCTCCTGCAGTGGCATCAAGAGTTTCCTCAGATTTTGCCTTTGCTGGGAAGTCTCTGGGGCTGTGTGGAGTCTCTGGCGCTGTTAACAATTCCAATCTGCGCCATTAAAGCTGCGCTTGCCAGGCGTCCCCTGGTAATTGTCGCAGGGCCAGAGACAAGTGAGCCTATCCAAAGGCATCAGTAAGGTCAGAGCGTGGCAGAAAGTGCTCTGATTTTATCCTGGAGATTGATGCTCGTATCACCTTCTTTTCGATTCAGCAGCTGGGGTTATAAAATGTACTTGCAATCACTGATAACATGTTAGATCAGACAACAAGTGGAGTAACACAGTATTTTATACACTCAGGGTAGTTTTGCCTAACACAACAATAAATCAGCGAAGGCAGAGGTCTTTTGTAAATTTTAATGAAAATTCAGCTGCTGAAAATATAGTTACTTCTGGCTGAAGTTCTAGAAATATGAATTTGCTTCCATTCTTTAAAGCTGTAAAAATTGTTTTAACTACAAAATTTCTGGTAAGGCAGTAAAGAAGAAAGCAATAAAAGAAGAGACAGCACATCCAATATATTATAATTAATTTGTCATTGGCTATAGTCAAACTGAGGGGAGGGGGGCAGACAGTAAAATGTACTTTGAGTTAGCTGTGAAGAATTCCCTTTCTGAGCACAATCTAAAAAAAAATCTCTGTACATGAATGAAACAGAAGCTGGTTGAATGGGCCCATTGTGCCATTTCTTAGTAATAAAATCATAATAAAATTTAAAAATATTTACCAGCTAATCAATAAACCACATTTTTGTGCAAGTCCAGAAGGTTTAGTAGAGAACGTTTTCTTCCACAGATTATTATAGCTACTGAAATATATGCTTTTTTTATTGTTGCAAAATTGCAGTTATAGATAGCAAACGTAATTGAAATCTCTTAAATGAGTGTCACAACAGGGAAATGGGGGTATAGGAATAAAGAACACTAAAGAATACAAATATACTGCTAAACTTCCACAGCATCTTTCTTTCTTGTAAGTTTAAATAAGATTAAAATTAATATTTTTTAAAAAACAGTTTTAACAGATAACATTTTAAATTAAATATCTTTTAAAGACTTTAAAAGTTATACTTTTTTACTTATTCCTAGTGTTTCCACACAGAAATTATGAATTATACATATTGAGTTTTTTCTTGTAGCCTTCTCACAAACTTAAAAAGATTGTCAGAGCTGCATAGGAAAAGATTTCAAAACTGATTGTTTGCTCTCATTTTTATGATCCTCCCTGTTCAGTTTTGTTGGCTTCAGGGGGTTGTTCCCAAATTCCATTGGTGTCACTCTGGAATGAGATCTTCTCTGTTCAACCACCACACAAAACATCCCTGACCCGCAGAACATCCCTGGCTTCCACCACCCTCAGAGGTACAAAAGGTGAGCTGCAGCTTCTTACCTTCCACTGCTTCTGCTGATTCTATACCTGCATAAACAAAGACTATTTCTGTCTCAAACTAGTATATACTATAAATAACTAAAATGTATTTCCTAATATTTTTTTGTTACATAAACGGCATGTTAGGAGCTAATTTCTGATCTCTACTTGGAGAATACTTAAAATAACTTTCAATTTACTGTCTAGTTATCAAACCCCGCCATGTTAACTCTTATTAAAATCATAATAATGACAGAAAGAGCTGTGGCCAAAGGATTTATATTTAGGCAGTGAATAGGAGCTTTCAGAAAGCCTGTAGCAGTTTTGAAAACTATTCTAGCCAGAGAGACAGAAATTAAAATTATTTAGAAGTTACCAGCCAGGGAGTGATGCTGGATATCCTTTAGAAACTCCCTGGCTTCCACAGACTGCTTGGGGAAAGTTAGCAAAGTTTGGGGAAAGTCTATTCCCTCGTGCACTGGGATGTATTTCTAAGAACTTCTTATCACACAGAACAAGCTTTCCAGTGGTTCTGCATCTGTTCCTGCTCCTCCAAGGTGCCTCTGGGAATATATTTCCCCTTGCAGCAGCAGGTGGCGTTGAACAGCTCACGTTATTCTCACTCTCATAATCATTTTGTCTTACGTGTAGTAAAAACTTCTCTCCCAAAAGAGAGAATCTGCAAGAGAAATTCAACAAGTTTTTATAGATGTAACAGAATTCCTACATGACCAGAACAGGGGTAAGTTCTTCCAGCTTTAGTCACACTGAGAAATAGGACTATAAACAATGTATTTAAGCAACAGCAAAAACAGGTGTGGTGCAGTAATATCTTAATTGCATTTTATTTTCACGTCCACAAAAACCTCGTGAAACGCCACAGAGCTCATGTGGTGATAAGGTCAAGTTACCGTGTGCCAGCTCATCCCTTCCACAGCAGACATACAAACCTGAGCTCCTCTGTGCCATTCTTTGCTCTCTCTACCTCCACAGGCAAGGGAACTGGTTCTCCTCCCAAATACACGGTCAGAGGGTGTTCACAGAGTGCAGGGCAGTGCTGCGGATTTACCCTGTGGTAAGCAAGGACAGAATGAGAATTAGCACAATCTGAACTTTTCTGAAACTGCTTCTCAAAATCAAGGGACATTGCAGAAGACGTTCAAAACACACCTCCAAATGATTTCTTAGGTTATTTTTAAAATATGACATGCATGTAAAACAAAAAAAGTAATTATTTTTACCTACGCAAAGGTAACATTTAAGAACAGAAATGTTTACAAGCAAATAACTATACATCAGTTTATATAGTTAGTCTTTGCACCAATTATGAGTATTTAAGAAATCCATCCATCTTTCTTTCATCAACAGTCAGAGTTTTCCATTTGCATATCTAATAATTTATGGCATGTCCTGACCCCGAGCAGTAATTGAACCAATAGATCTTCAGCCTAGATTTACTCGTCTGGCTGCCACAGTAATGTAACTCTGCAGGAGGTTTGGATTACTCCAAATGCCATCTCCTCTTCTGAGAGGTTGACAGTCATAGGCAAAATTTGACCTCCCAAATGTCAAGACAAAAACTCCATTGCCTAATTTAGACTAACTCACTCTCCTTTTGGAATACTTCAGATAAAAACAAGAGGGCACAATGATTACTCCCAACGTTACCCCAGGAAGATGGTCTTTAATGTAAGACTCTGTAATGGTAAATGAATCCTCCTGAGAGTTTAAAACCATGTAAGAGCCTAAATCTTAAAGGGGGAAATCCATGTACCAGAGCTTGTAACTAATAATGTAAAAATTAAGGGAAAAGAAAAGAGAGAGAGAAACTGTTACATTAGAGAGGAATCTCATGATCAGAGCCAGGCTGATGAGACTTGAGCTGCGAGATTTGGAAGGGGGAGATGGGGTGCTTTTCTGCCTCAAGCAAGCCATGACACAGGGCAAAAACACCCAGCCAAGAGCCTGTGTTTCATCTTCTCCAAATGTGGTTTAGAAGCCAATTTCAAGGCAGCATTATATGCCTCAGTAAAGTGTTCTCAAAAGCTCTGAACAAGAAAAATGCCAGCGAACACACAGCCCTGCACTGTTGCAGTCTCTTTGCTGAATACTAACTATAGAGCAAATGCAGCCAGGGACCTTGTGGGTTTGCAGCAGGCATTACTTGGGAAACTCCCTCTGCTATGCAGGCACTCGTGGCTGCAGGTGAAGAGGCAGGTGCAGAGGCTGGACACACTGCTGCTGCTTCCAAACCCTGCATCAGATGCTATGGAAAGGTGCTGGGTTTGAAATTTTGTAACCCTCATCTGTTGGCTGCTTTGTTTTTCTGGAAAGGAGCTCAATTGAATAAGCCCTGGCAGACACACAGAGCTGTGCTGTTGCTACTGACACGAGTCCCAAAACAACACATACAGGCTGTGAGAAAATGCTACTGTCTCACAACTGCCGGGCTAAAAAAAAAAAGAGCAGCAGAGGTACAAACAAGGAAAATCTGACCCAGTCCCCAATTAATGGCATAAACAGTATTTATCTATTGATGTGCTGCCCTTGTTCCTTGGTAGCGAAGTTCAGTGGTGATAGACATCTTTGAGAAGAGGTAGATAGACAGAAAGACAGATACCCTCAGCTGCCTCAGCCATCCATAACATGCCATGTGCTGCCGTCGCTGCTTTAGCCTGACCAATGGCCTCAGTAACATGTTCCATCTTGTCTGATCAATATTAGCACTTCAGTAACTCTGCAGGGTTGCAGCTATCTGCTAGCACAGGAAGAACCTCACCTTGCCTTTTTGGATAGAAAGGCAGTCATATGGAAGAAGAAAAACCATTAGCTATTTAAATAGTCTCATTTAATTGCTTTCATTGACTCGCTTTTTGCTCCGATACTTTTTGTACCTGTTCTGCAAATACTTTAGAGCAAAAAGAAAATACTGAAGTATCAGAAAATGAATGAACATTGGAAGAGTTTAACAGGAAATCTGAGTTTGGCGCCCAGCCACCTGTCCAGGCCTCAGTTCTGTGTGCCTCAGTTCTTCAGAATTAAAATGGGATTAATGACACCATTAAATCACCTGTTGTAAGGCTAAGGACATTCATGTGATTAGCAGACCTACATGAGAATGAGGTCCAGAGGCAGAATTGCTGCTGTTCCCTCTTGAGCTTGGGAGCTGACTGAGATACTGAAGGATGACACAATACAGAGGTGCAGGATCAAAAGGTCTGTGTGTATTACGGGAATAACAGCACTGGAAGAAAGCTTTTCTGGTTTTTACCTCACAAAATCTTTCATTAACTGACAAACAAGGACAAAGTGGAATAAATTATTCAATCTCCCACCCAGCTGCTCCTGAAAGAGTGAGTGTTCCTGATAAGTGTCTGGGAAAATAGCAAATACCAGTGAGAGACAGAAACTGGGACCTCTCCCTCGGCACCCTGAGGACATACAGAATGATGGGAAGTTTCCTGTGTTGTCTGTGTGATCCTTGAAAGTCCTCCCTATCTCACTGCACAGGGCAATAGGGGCTAAATCCTGATTTGTTAAAGTGAAACAAAGCTCAGTTGAAATGATCTGCAGAAATGTAAGGAGAGACAAAATATCCCTTCCCTGTAACTTGCTGATCTCCCACATTTCTGGCTTCTCTCTTAATATTGGCCAGCCACCATTTCTGTCTGTTCTCTTCTCTCCTTTTTTTTTCCCCTTCTTTTCCTGTCAGGTTCCTTCAGGTGTGCTTCTTTTCCAGGTGGAAGGTGAAAGAAAAGTACAGACAGAGAATCAACCACCTAAGCGTCGCAAGGCGAAATGTTTGTTCACTTGCTTAAGATGCAGTAAGTCCTGGAGTGCTCTCTGTTTACCCAAGAGGATTTCAGCATCGAGGCTTGCTCCAGAAAGGCATTTGTTGAGAAAAGAGAAAAATCCTGCAGATTAGTGTAATCTCTGTTACTCTAAGAATTACTGGGAGTGTAATATGCTGTGGGTAGGTGGGGTTTTGCTCCTTAGTAAAGCAGCAGCTCATGGGAAAGACCAAGTGCTATAAAATCTGCATCCTAGGAGAGTCAGAACCCCAAAATCAAATGTCTGAAGGTTGAGGATTTTCAATTGATATTTTAAGTTGTTCCGGAGCAAAATTTTCATTTAAGTTCTAAAAATGGGTTTGATCCTTCAGGTTTTCTCTTAAAAACTTCTAGACTGGGACAGCAGCCACATGACAGGATCAAAATCCCATTATGTTCTTCAGGACAAATGCCTCTTCCAGAGATGGGGGAGCAAAGAGAATGGTGCTGAGGACTTAGTTTCTCATGAACAGCTCTGAATTTTGCTCTGAAGAGGGAACATATTGAAGAATCTTCAACTCAGCTCAGGTTTTATCGTGGTGAGGACAGCACAGTATAACACACGAAGAGGTGGTACAAGAAAACCTGCCTTTAGATGGAGAATAAAATGTAAGAAATCTCAAGCAAATAATAGGTTTGTTTCAGGTTGGAAGTTTGTTTTCCTTTTTTCATCCTGTTTTTCAGGTTAAAGTCACTAGACAAAATCCATGGGCATTTGCTGGATAGTTGTTCTGCAAAGTTGACTGACAGAGGAAAGGAAACCATGGCAGCAGCAGAAACCAACTCACTGGAGATGGCAGATGGACAGAACACTAGTAATTATGGTTCATTTCATATTTTTGCCATTAGTTTGTTCATTAAAGATTTAAAAGTTATTTGCGCAATTGTACCAGTGAAACTGTGATTTGTTATAAGATTTAAAATATACCTTTGGATAATTTCAAATTGTTTTCTGTCTTTATTTGGCTGAATTTGCCACACTGAAACTGTTTCAAGCCATTAATTTGTCAGAAGTGTTTTATTCTTCATTCTAGATCTGTGCAGATGTGAGTTATAAGCCAGGAAAGCTGTAGAAAGTTGCATTTGTAAATATTTTAGAGAAAACTGCTGTTCTGTGGAACTTTCTGCTGTTTTTCTCTGGTCCTATTGAGTGCTTTGCAGAAGCTCATTTGGGAAATGTATTCTTTGATTTTGGTAATCAATTGATCAACATTTGAAGCTTTGCTCAGACACACAGCTATTGTGAAGAGCAGCTCTTTCAAATATCCATTTGATTGTGTTTGTGATGCTTGCTTTATTCAACTCTGCTCCAGGCAAATTAAAATGTACTGCTATATAATAAGTATGGGAAGGTTAGCATTCACAATTTAGGGATAAAACATTTTGACAGTTCTATTCTACATTTGCATTTAAAAATCGTAATGCATTTGATGAAACCCTGTGTTTACCGTGGGCTCTCTTGAAGGCATTACTGCTGTGGGATTGTTACCTTTCAGGGTTTGTTCTGGACTGTGCGTCTGTGGGCGAGCACAAAAGCCTGCTGTTTCCACTGGCCTGTCATTTTCTGGTCCATGGCATCTCCCATTTTCTTTAATTCCTGGTGGGGCTCCACCTGCGCTGCTGCTGCTGAGTCAGCTGTGTTTGTGTCTGAGATCTGTTTGGTGTGCAGAGTTGGGCAGGTCCATGTGCGTTGTTCTGCCTTGTACACTTGCCCTGTTTTCCCCCAGCTCTCCAGACTCCGTTTTTGGGACACTGTAGAATCCCCACGGGGACAGAGGCAGGCATGGGCTGGGGGTGCTGGCAGCACAACCGTTGTCCTTCCTGCTGGAGAACAGGTGAGGCTCAAGCACAGCTCGTGCACAGACAGTGGGCAGCATGCTGAGCTCAGGGAACGATTGCTGACACAGGCTGATGTCTGGAACACTGGTCACTAAATCTGTCAGTATTAATTGCTCCTCTTTTATTTTATCCACCATCTTTCTGCATTAGGAATGTTTAGGGGGATTCAAGTAATCTGATATAACATCTGCAACATTGCTGTCACCACGAAAACATTCAGATCATAAGGCTGCCTCAAGATACACTGTCTCACGAGACACGGGTGTAAATTAGAGCAAGTGATAAAAAAGACCCCAAAACTAACAAAAACACTGACTAGATAGTTCAGACTTTTCAGAAGAAATAAGGAAAAAAACATTGTAGGATTTACAGGAAAATGTATTTGAACTGAAGTAAGGCCTTCTCCCCAGTCTTTTAGCCAATCTCTAGGGACTTTGTGTAATCATTATTAGATTTCCTTTGGGAAGGGTATGGACTTAGGTGATACCAGAAATCCTGTGCAGTGAATTCTCCAGGAACCCCTTTCTGCATTAGGTGCCATTACTCTGCCGCCAAAGCCCTGAAAACTCACACACCCTCAAACTGCTGTGAACTGTCATTTTCCATACCTTTCTCCACATCTGGAACCTGTTCCTTCTGACTCAGCAGTAAATAGCAGGGAAGGGATGGACTCTGGGAATTCAGAGATGATGTGCACAAAGTAGTTTTCTGATTGTGAAGGGGACCACTGGTAAATCCTCTCGGTGCACCCAGATTGGTTCTTGCACTGAAAAACATCAAAATCTGAATTATACAGAGGCTATGCAGGACTATGGGTAAGTACTTTGGCCTTTCATGTCTTATTATGTTGCTAATTAGTTAATGTTTATAAAGCACTTTGAAGATGAAAAGCCCTATATAAGTTCTAAGTGTTATTATCTCTAGAGACCTAGGTTCAATTCAAAGGTGCTTAATTACATATGCCATAAATTAGACTTAATGAGTTGTAGAATCATACATTTTATGCAATGCATGCAGGTTTCTCAGCCAGAGCTGGGTCCTATGGTGTGCTGCAGTACTTCTTTAGGTATTCAGAGGTGTTAAGCAAATTACACAAAAATAGAGCAGATAATTTCTAATAATAATTGGATTGCATTTCAGTGCTCTTCAGGACTTGGTGGACCAAATTACAGGGAGCTTTGCTCAGCTGTATCTAGGGATTTTCCAGTAACCAAATTGCTGAAGGTAGCAGCGTTGGGGTTATGTGAATTATGGTATAGACATAATTTTACTTCATACTTCTGTATTTTGGCTTAGCAGAAGGGTGCTGCGAGGTATTGGTGGTATGACTGTTGTCCTTCCAGTAATACCCTGAAATGTCCTGTTAGGGGACCACTTCATGTTGGGTTACGTTCACAAGCGTAAGAAAAGAATTTCCCATCTCTGGAGATACCACCGTGTAATTTACAACAAGCCATTACAAGTGGGTTGCCTGCAAAAAGGGGAAGCCACAGTTATAGGAAAATGTGGTTTCATTGGCTTTGCAGAGCTGAGAGTTTCCATGTTTTGTAACTTACATATTTTGTGGCCAGAAAGCTGCAGACTTCGCCCTGCTTCAGCCCCAGCCCCAGGGCAGATGTCCATGGTGAGCAGGCAGCTTCTCCTGGCCTTTGCCCAGCCAGGAGAGCCCAGAGACACAGGAAAGCAGCAGGATCTCCCACCTGACCTTGAGTGGCTCCCATGTGCTCCTGCAGCAGAATATATCCATTTTACCTTGGGCCTTCACGGGCATATAGAGGGAGGCAGGGTTTATATGTTAGGAGTGATTGTGTTCATTAGTACAACCCAAGTAGATTGGAAAAACTAATTAATAGCAATTTACTATGAGTGCCACTAACAGACTGACTTGAAAGTATTTATCCCGAAGTGAAAGTCGTTTGATTTGGTTAATGTTTATTGTAAGCATATGCAGACTGTCTTCCAGGGGAAAATGTATTTTTGAGTACTCCAGACAAGTGGAACTGGTGAGGCCGCAGTGCGGAGAAAGCGTCTGTAACCGCAGACGAAAGGGGAACAAGGTTTCTGACTTGCTTTCAAGACGTGTTTGAAGCGTGGGTTCCCATCACTTTCAGGGCCACTTGCAGCCCTTTTTCTTTATATAGATTTAGACAAGGCAGTGTGGGCCTAGATTCAGCATGATAAGTGCCTCTGTGATTTCTCCCTCATCCATTTCCTACTGTTATTTTAATGCTCCTTTTGAACAAACTGTGTTCTCTAAATGGAACAGAGTACAGTTCCTGACCGTATTTATCACTCACTGTTTCATATTCCTAAGAAGTGGATCTAGTCTTACACCATAATTACTGGGGTGCACCTCTTTCAAAAATAAGACAGAATTTTGTTGAATACTTTTCATATACTCTAATAAATAGGAACTTCACATGAATGCTAATTTGAGCTTCAGGCTGTGGTTAAACGTTTTAATAGTGCAGCAAACTTATCAACAAACCTTTCCTTCCCTACCCTTCCCCCTTCCCTTTTTACAATGAACAGATTTTTATCCGTCTGACTCGTGACTTGGGGATTTTTACAAGCAGGTTTAGGAACTTGTCAAATATTTGGAAATTTGAGTCTGAAAACAAAACAGAAAAATCCCACAATTTAAAGCCTAATATTTTATACAGTATGTATTAACTGGGTAAAATTTTGACTTGTCGAGGTACCTACAAAACTCTATGCTCTGACCTAACTATCAGTACTTAACTAGAAGTTACCAGTCTGACACCTTCTTTTCATACTCCAAGGCACCATTTATACTGGCATAACTAACTGAGTTACCAAATCAGTGGAGCTGCAAGGCACTCTTTGTTTCTGAATTCCTGTAGCCTTTTGTCAAAAGGTGATAAGACTATTCATACTGGTTTTATTTAATCCTGCCATTTCCAGCCTGTCTCCTTTCTTCCCCTGTCAGCGGCTGACATACTCTGGCAGTGATATCGCTCTTGCTCAAACGTGAGTGAAGAACCTCTTGGAACAAGTGGGACAGTTGTGAGCTTGAGCAGCTGCACTGAAGTGCCTGGTCCAGAGACCTCAGGGACAACTGTCCAGCAGAGAGCACCTTGATACAGCCGGGCCTCAGAGTCTGACCAAGACACCAATGGCTGGGGAGGCTGCTCCTCCAGAAAACAGTTCCTGGGCTACAAGGAGCAGGAATTGTGCATAGAGAAACCACTTGGTAAGTTAATGTCCAGTACAGAGCTCTGGTCACTTAGTGGCTGCATCTGGTTAAGAGTTCTACAAAAACTAGCCATGCTCTTGGTTTGTAACTTCCCCAGGCATTTTCCTGTGGTAAGTCCCTAATTTAACAAAGCACTGATCTCTCTCCTCTGAAAATCTTTGGCTGTGGAAACATTGCCCCTGCAGGAGGTCTGGAAGACTTCTGGAGCATTACTGCTTCTGACTTCCTCACTGTGAGCAAAGAGTTATCACAGGTCAGCTGCAGAGTGGAAAGTATGGCAGCAAATCTGGGAGTAAGCCCAGATTTTATATTGGTGTGTCTTTGTACCAGAGTGGGTGAAGATCTCTGTGCCTCCTAAGAGAATATGGTGCAGATATATGGGAACCATCACAAACTTGTTGCTGCCTGTTATTTCAGTGGACCTGTGGATTTTGTGTCAACGGACTTGAAAAGTTTACTGCTGGTCTGCTGCACGACTTTAGAATTCCTTTCTCTCTACAGTCATGTTGCAGAAAGGAGGAAAATCACATGCAACATGAAAAAAAAAAAAAGGTATCTGGTCTGAAAGCATTAAGATTTAGGTTCACAGATATTTAATTCCAGGAGTAGCATTATGATACCAAATATTTTAGTCTCGTGCACAGACCTACATATTACTTCAGCTACAAGCTCTGTCCTCTGTGGATTCAGAGCATGCCTTCAGTTTAACTCTCAGTTCAGTAAAGCATTTCTATTCTGAGGGATACTCAAGTTTAAGTTTAGACATGTCCACAAGTCCATTGTATTTGATGTCTGAGGTTAATGAGGTTAACAGGCTGACCTGTTGTCCTGAACCAGTTTGATTTGATAATGTGTAACAAAGTACATGGGCATTTCTATTCTAAAATTTCTATTTTAAAGTTTCCTCAGGAAATAGCAATGAAATTATTTAATAAGTATTCATCAGGAAATCTGCTTTGTTGTGACTATATCTTTACAATTAAGCCTAAACTTAGTTCTGCTTTAGGTGTTGATTGGAATTTTGATTTAAATAGGAGGTCAGTCCATGACTCTATGCATCTGGCACGACAGATTTATGAATTGAGGTGGTCAAGTCACACTGTTGCCTGACAAAAGCTATCAGAAAGCTGTTAAGACTTAAAAATGAGCAACTCCATAAAGCTGGAGTCTGTCATGGAAACATCATCACATCAACTAATTGGTGTTACTCGTTCACCCCATTAGAGCAATTACTTGTAATTGTTATTATTTTAGCATATGTCCAGCAGTTAAGCAGTGCATATTCCTGGGAAAAGCTGGATCATTCATCAGAGAAACTGAGAAATTGAGTTGAAAATGTCAAACCAGGCAGGCAGATGGAATTACTTCATTTGCTCTTAAATGATTTATATTTTTTTCTCTTACTTCCTCATACAGACAAACAGGGAAGCAAGCTAACGCTATCTCCTGGTTTCACAAGAAAGAAGTCAGAAATACCATAACCACTAAAAGACATCTTGAATAAAGAAATACTTTGGTGGACCCAGTCTTCAGGGGTGCATTCAGGTTCTCCGGCACAGAGAGGTGCCTTTGACCTAGCAAGGCACCCTTTGGGTAAACCGGCCCGTGTCCCTGAAAAAGGCACAAATGGCCCTTCAATGAGCAAAGAGTAAATCCACAGGTAAGCTGTGTATAGACCCTTCTTCTAGCAGACAAAATGAGGGTGTTTACAGAAAATCTATCACAGTTGTTTTTATCTTGCATTGATAATGGGACACATACTAATATGACTTAAGAGTCAGAATTAAAAAATAATCAAAACCTGCAATTGTTTCATCTAGTTTTCTGGGAGGAATCATTGAATCTTTGCTCAGAATTACCAGATTATGAAAAATGCCCTTTTGTTCTTACATGAATTTGCTTACAGATGGATTTATAATATCCTTTAAAAAAAATTGATGTTACACCCATCTGCATGTGCTTAAGCTCAGTCTGCTACAATGTACGGCTTGAGCTCATGACGAAAGCTACAACTATTGTTTGCCTGCACAATACAAAAGGAAATAAAATGAAGGGTTCAGAATGGACTGTTGCAAATCAAGACTTCAAAATCTCAGTTAAACTGCTTTTTGTTCAGTATCTTTTATTACAAGAAGCACTTATCACAGATATTCGGGATATTTGGCAGCAAAACCGTAATACTGAATGTGCAGATGATGATGAAGCAGCATTATTGTCTTCCAGTGCCACTAAAGTCGAAGTTTCCATTTACATCAATTTTTTAAAGTCGGGGTGTTTGGTTCTTTTTCCAAAAAGATCTCAAAGAGATAAGTTAAACCTATTAGCCTGAATGTGGCAGTTAATATGCTGGTGTTAAGAACATACTTAAAGCCAAGAGCTCTTAGCTAGGCATTTTGACTCATTAAAGGAGAAATAAACGTCAAAGTGAAGAAGGTAAAATTGTAATACAAAATCTATTAATAAAGCATTCTGAAGAAATTGCCTGTTATTTGCTACTAAAGGAGTTGATATACATTTCTGTAATGAACAAAAAGGTTATCTATAACAAAATATTCTCCTCCCTTGCTTACACTGAAGGAATTATATATCAAATAGATAGAAAGTTGCTCCTTCATTGTTCCAATCATAAGATCAGTGTCCAGTGAATAGCAATTCATGCAGTCCTGTGATCTGTCATTCTATGTCCAATCAACTTGTGGGAAATGATGGGAAGAGCTTTTTAAATGCCGCAGAGAAGTGACAGCCTGGAAAAAGCTAATCAAAATATCTTTTAAATTTGTGTTCCTTAGGATCTTTCATTAAAAAACAAGCTCATTTATAAAAAAAATAGAGTAAGAGGGTGCTGATGTCACTGCAGCAGCAGTAGTCCAAGTGTAGATTGTATGTTGCTTCAGTGATTCAGATATTTTGATATGGTTTGGCAAATGAAACCCTTGTCTTACCATAAGTCATTTTTAGCATCTGGATTTGCATATATGTATTATATCTGTTATATTAATTACATCTATTTTCACAGGTATAGACAGGCATACCCCAGTCGTGTGCCACCCATGAATAGATCCAGTGAGCCTGTGCAGCTGTGTTTTGATCAGCAGAGAGGTTTCCTGGCATCCGAGAACTGAAATCACCTTGTGAGTATGACAAGCACATCTAAGGATCTAGCAAGTGAAAATCAAGGGTTTCTGTAAGGAAGAAGTAAGGACACCTACCACAAAAAATTAAAAGTAAAATAACCTTTAATAATCGCAACAATGCAGTCTCCATTCTATGTATTGCTCTAAATTGGCATTTAGCCATCCATCATTTGCTGGCTCATAAAGCTGATTTGTGCTCTTCCCTCCCCTCCCTATTTCCAGGAGCTGCTGTCCTCTTTTCACCACTCTTTTCCCACAGGCACACACAACTGGGACCCAAACCCTCTTTTGTTTCTTCCTCTGGAGCTTTGCTTTTTAACACATGGGGAAAGGGCGAGCTGTGAGCAAGTTCCTTTCTTCTCCTTTGTGCAATGCCACTTAGAAACTCTGTCGATAGACACTCGGAAGGTGTCTAGAATGTTACACAAGGAAACAGGTATAATTCAGAGGAAACCTGACCTTTGCTGAATAGGGTCAAAGTGCCTCAACCACCTCTTTCATCTGAAACTCCTCATTTACAGACTCAGACTTCTTTCATTGTAGCTTAGGGTTGACAGATACATCTGGGGTCCGTGTTAGGCTGAAAGATAAGCAGTGTTACGGGAACTACGCGGTGAGACCATTCCGGAGGCTCCCTGGCAGTCCCAGTGCCGAGGACAGAGGCTGTCACTGCCGGACCAAAGCCCCTCGCGGCAGCAGCTGCGGTGACCCGCGGGTCCCGCTCCCTGCACACCCCACTCACAGGCACACCAGGTTTCCCATAGCGGAGTCTCGGATGTCTCGTTCCATAAAACCTCTTATTCCCGGCACAGTGAGACAGCAGCAGCCCGAGTTGGTGCCTCCGAGGAGGACCCCAGCTGAGGAACCCCCGGGCTTTTATACCTTTTATACCTTTTACCCCTTTTCTTCTCTCCGCACGCACATCTCGCTCCTCGGCTCCCGCCCTGCTCTACGTGTCCAGCACCTCGCTGGCGTCACCCGTCTCCTTTGTCACCCAAAAGATCGGCGACTCCCGGCCCCTCCTGTGTCTGAGTCACTTCACCTGGCTGGCATCCCCCATCTTCGTGCCTTTGTTATGCCAAGGGCTGGCACTTCACGGCCTCTTGTCTCGGGCTCCCACCCAGGCTCAATCTGCATCTCAATCTCCAGTTTGCGAGCCGTGCTGCCTGGACCAGCAGCATTCCTCAGCAGCAGTCCATCTGGAGTTAGGGAATTCTGGGACTAACCAACCTCTTTGTGGAGAACCCACAATTTCTCTCACCTCAAAAAGTTGTAACACCAAATTATGGAGAGCACAAATACTTGTTTTCAGAAATCCTATTTGAGTATGCCCAGGTATTAGCACCTAGCATCTTAGTTCGAGCTCCAACTTCCTAATTCCCAGGTCTAATTGTATATGTTAATTAAGCTCCTGACGAAACAAACAAACAAAAGATCTGAGCTCTAAATTATGTGTCTAAGAGTTTGAATTTTCCTCCTGACGTTTAGAAATCTAAGGCTGTTAGAAATATTTAAAGGCTGTACAAGCCATCAAAGGCTTTTAAAAAAAATAGTTGTGGTGATTTCCGGACTTGGTCAGTACAGACACTTCTCGAGCTTTCTCGTGCAATATATTATCTCAGGTCCTTTTTGCTGAGTATTCTAAGAATGATTTACCAAAATAATTGGTGAAGTTTTATACAGAATATATTCCAAGCATTTGTGTGCTATATTATGCACCTCTTTCAACCAGATTTTGTTTGTTATTATGAAACCCTTTCTAGTGAAAGCTGTTTGACCCAGGAAAACATTAGCCAACCAACAAAATTTGGAGCTTTCAAGTAATTCTCAGTATTTTTGGTTTGATATTTTTTGAATAACATCTTTCTCACAGACCAAAACCACACATGGCACAGGCCTGACTTTCTCATCAGTAAGGATAATTTATATCACACCAGCAGTAAAAAAGGACCTGCAAAAAGTGTCATTGTAATTAGAAGCCCTTTAATATCCTTTCACACCACTGGAGTAGCAGACAGGAATCTTTAGCTGTGTCCTTATCCCTTCTGTTTCTTTGTTGGGAAGTGCTTCAGCTGGGACTGGTGTGGACTGGGAACTGGCAATTCCTCCTCTCCTGTTCCTGAGCTGCTGAAGAACAGCCACACCAGCATGCTCAGCACAAGAGCGTTTCTTCACATTTATCTTAGGTTAGCACTTTCCTTTATTTAACTGTCTCTGATCTGACTATATCTGATCATTCCTTCATCTCATTTTCACTTAACCTTTTGCCCTCTACACAGACTAAGCATCCTATCAGATACCTCCCAAGAGACCTTCTTTTCCCCCCACTCCCTCTTTCTCCACTCTTTCCCTAATTTAGGTGCTTTATGCGACTGCTGCTAATTTACCTGATTACATGGAAGGAGCTGTAGATCTTTTTATAATTGCTGTTTTACTTAAAACATTGATTCTTTAGCTCCTGTCTGTTTTCAGGTCATCACACCTCACTGGAGGTTTCCCGGGCTTAATGAGCAATTCTGAAACCACAGAAAGTACCAGACGATGGGGATCAGTGTGCATCCTGGTGTTTGAAAGCCACTCCATTGCATCCACAAGAGGATTCTTGGCAACTGCCTCGTTAAACTGAATGTCCAATGTTATCTCTCCAGGCAACTAAGATTCTGGCAATCACTGTAGTCCTATTTCACTCGTTCTCGGTCTTTTTGACACCAACACATTAATTCTCCCAAGCTCCTTTGGCAGCTGTAAGAAGTTCTCTCTCTCTTTTTTTTTTTAATATGATTGATAATATTGAATATTTCTTTTAACCTTTTAGTGCCATTCCTGGGCTAGGTGATAGTTTTTGTGTTCGGATGTTAATCTCCAGCATGCAGTAGCACATCTTCCAATCACCTACTCATTATGGAGCCCCTTTGTAAAATGCTGCTGCTTCATTTACGACTGCCTGTGAAGCCCCACCTCCCACTGGCCCGCCAACACTGTCAAAGGTCACATAAAGAAAACCATTGCTTTATACAGAAAATCCTTCCAGTTTAACACAAGGAGTGGCAGTCCTTGGACACAATTTGTCTATGTGGTTTCCTATGATGCACTGGAAAGAAATACATTCTGGAAAGGGTGCAGATAATGCAGGTTCTCTGTTTCAATGCAGGAAATGACCCAACTGAAAAGAAGTGACAAAAAAGTCATAATTTTCTTCACTTCCAGTTTGTCGGGGGGGGAAGGGTTGTCTGAGGAGACACAAATATGTAAACAAAAAGACCTCCCAGGATGACTTGAAATATGTTCAAATTACACATCTACTCCCTGCTCCCTAGAACCCAGTAAATATTTCTTTGGCCCTACAAAGTATTTTAGTCTGAACCCAGGAAACCTCAGCTTGACCTTGAAAATAAGATTCCTCAGTTTTCAAAGTAAATGTCTCAGTCACATTACTGGAGAAGTTGCACTTTTCTGATTGAACATATAAAACTTGTCTCTTCTGGCAAATGGGGTAGATTATACTGCAGGGAACTGGTTGTTTTCCCAATTAACTGACCACAGGCCCTTTCAAACTGTCTTTCTCAACTTCTACACCTCGGTACAATGCTGGTGGCAAGGTTAAAATATCTGGTTCAGGCCGTTAGGGACAGGGTTAAGCCAGTGAAAAGCAGCAGAGCCTATCTCAGTGGAGATCCACTGACTAACTTGCTGAGTGAGCATCCAGAGCATATCTCTACAGAGATTTTGTTTTGTCTTCTTTTCAGGTTGCAGTGGATGGTTTAACAGCATTTGATGCTGTAGCATCCTTCCAGCATGCCTTGAATCCCATTTGAGATTTTAGATTGAATATGTCTGGATTTGATCAGTTTTATCAGTTTATTTTCTTCTGATGTTTTTCTCCTCTGCCAGCTGCATTACCTCGTCTTTCACCCAAGACTGACTCCATGGTAAGCATAATGAAAATACTCTTTTGAAACACTTTGACATCATCTTCTGACATCTGACTCATATTCAGGTATAAATTTCCCAGGTCTGGTTATCAGTTCTCTGTAGAAAAGTATAAGCACGTGTTCCACATGGAGTGTAAAAGGACAAGGAAGGTCTCCAATTCCTCTTCTGGAGACTGGTCAATGTCTATCAACTGATGTTGAAAATCTCTATGACCACAGCCTTCCTTTAACACCATAGCTCAGACATAACTGCCTTTTGTCTGACAGTGTTGTTTAAAACAGACCAAAATAATAAAGATGGACACTTTGTTTGGCATCCACCATATTAATTGAATTAAACCTGGTTTTAATTCTACCAAAAAACCAAATACAGTATTGGGTGTTAAATAAAATAAGGTGATGCTTTTTCAAAATGAGCCTTTCCAGTTTTGCTTCAGCTTGAGTTTCTCACTCTAGGCCAACCACCTGTGTTGAAATACTCTCAGGTGGTGTTTCACAGGGAATTCTGGCTCAGGGCACCACTGCAGACACCCAGGTGCCCACACTGTGCCCCTTGTACCCTCCCCAGGCCCTGCTGACCCCTGTGTGTGCCCAGGGCTTCCTTAGGTTGTGAGTTGCAGGCACGTGGTGCAGGTTTGAGAGCTCCGTGTAGCTCAGGTAATATCCCCACATCTGAGAAGGACGATGCTGCTATCCAAACACCATGAACCTTTGAACTTTGTTAGGTTTTTAATAGGACATTAAGCCTCAGATTTATAAAACCAAACCAGAACAAAACAAAAGCGTGCTTGCTTTCATTCTGTGTTCTGATTTTGCACTGGATTGTCAGCAAAGCAGACCTTTTACCTATAAACAGATGGCACACAATTCTGTGGGATTTTCCCACATTTGATGAACACACATCAAGTCCATTTACATGAGCATGGAAAATATTAAAATGACTACCAGGTCTGCATAGTGTAAGACACCTGGAGCACATTGCTGCCAGCAAGCTTCTGAGGTGGGGATATTCTGGCACACAGTCACGGTTCTGGGGACTGGGCCATTTTTGACTCAGGTTATTGCATCTTTTGACACCTAAAGACATGCTCACCTCTGACCCAGAAACATCTGCAACGTCCAACTATAAAAACGGGAATGGAAATGTAGCCTTTTTTCCCCCCTTACTGTTATTTTTATTTTCTATTGAAAAGGGTTTTAAAAGGCCTATGAAATGTAAAATTGCTTTTTTGCCATAGTTACAAAACTCATTTCAATTTTTATCTCAGATGCACTTGTAGCAAATTTCCAGATTTGAAAAGCTAATGCAATAACCCACTCTGAGGCCCAGAGTCTGAAGCCCTGAGTAGAGCCTGGGCTGCACCTCTGAGGCAAACGGGGCGACTGTGACAGTGGCCAGCCTTGTTCCCTTTCCCAGCATTCACCCCCACCTTTCCCCAGCAGTTCATATTGCTTGCAAAGTTCTTGCGTGTTCTGGCTTTCCTTCCTAAAGTGGCTCTGGCTGATTTTAACTCACCACTTTTACTCCTTCTGTGCAGGCAAAATGAATAGGTGTCTGGGCCATTACTGCTGCTCCTCTGACGTGGCCCATGGTCAGAGCACCTCCAGGTGATTGCAGGTTCTTATACTGCAAACTAGCACCAGCTGGAGCCTTCCTTCCAGCTCTCTTGCTGCTCCTGCAATTTCTATGCACAGATTTTATTTCTTGTTACTAAATTTTGCCTGGTAAGTTTTGGCCCTAAGAACTGAGCTGGGACCTTTCTGTGTGTCAGTCTTCCCTCCTGTAGAATGAATGGTGTGGTTTATAGTAAAATGGGACTATCTTTGAATGAATAGCACTATAGAAATCCCCAGAATTATTGTAGCCAATTTTTTGTTTCATTTGGTATGAGAGGTAGAATATAGGGCAGAGAAACATACTATATTGATAGATAAGTTATTGCTGTGGTTTAGTTTGCCAAAATTAACGCATTTCCCATTGGAAAACAACAACAATGGAAAAAAAAAAGCCTCAACCAAGCAAAAAACTTTGGAAAAGTTTCTCTTTTCTGAGTACAGGCATTTTATGTTAGAGCCTTAGAGCTGATTCTGTCTCTCCCAAGTTATAAACCCTTATGGATGCACCATAAAGATGTCCACCTAATGCAGAGAAAAGCAGATTAATTGATCACAGTAATATATTCTTATCCACTGAATAAGAGCATTCCACACATTGTTTCTTGTTTTGTTTCTGGCTTGTAAATCTTCATTGTAGGATACAAATGAAAATGACCCAAATATGTATTATTTATGAATAGGACTCTCAGATATTATGCTTTAGATTGATTGTGTTAGACAGGATATAACAGAAGCACAATAAGTCAATGAAAAATAAAAAGCAGCAAAAATGTTTCATGCTAAAAATGTAGTTCTAGTGACACCTCTTATATAAAGGACATTTCCAACACATTGACATTTATATTTATCATGGCTGTGCGTGTGATTTACAGTTGTCTAAGGTACTGAATATCAGGAATATCCATGCACATACACACCCCTTTGAATAATGGCAAGACACAGACTGCTGCATTGCCCTTATACAGCGAGCGCTTCCTCCCCTTTTTATTTTTCTTCTCTAGCTGCAGGGACGCAGAGGAAGCAGTAGATCAATAGGGTGTCTTGACTGAAGTTGCCTGCAGCACTTCCATTTCTCAGACTGGACACTGATGCTAACTATCAATAGCAATAAGAGGCTGTCTCAGACAGAATTAAGGCTCCTTCTTCTGCATGGCTGTCTGGTGCTTACTGATAAACATCTTGTGCACAGGATCGCAACAAATAAACCATTTCAAGTGTGCAAAGCAGCCACTGTCATTCTTCCCATTGATACTTGCTGAGGGCTGGAGGGCTGCTGGTTATTTTCATACAGCTGATAACACATTAGATAAGGGTGCAGATGGATAATAGCACAAAGGCATAATGCTATAAAGTGTAGAAACATCATCGATGAAATTCTCTCTGCTCCTGTAGAAACCCTGAGACAACAAAAGGCGAAAATATTGACTTACGTTCAAACTACTTAAGAGAAGCTACAGCTACATTTAACTATTTATTAACCTCTGATTTTTAGGTAATGTTAAAGATATCCTGCCAAGCTATTTTATTCAGATGTTATTCATTTACCAGTCCTGGATTTGGTAGTTTCATCTGGAAATAAAATCACCAAGGGCTGGATGCAGGTATGATATAGACGGGGAGCTATTGGGCAGCATCATTCCCTTTTCATTTGACCTGAGCTATACACCTCACTAGCAGTTGCTAATTTTGGAATAACTGAGCCACTTTAGCCTCCCTCCCTGCAAACAATCAATTTCTCCACTGATCTATAGCTCTGTAGTGCATTCCTGGTTTTCAGCCTGACAAAGGATGAAGAATCAGGTTCTCATCCACCCACATGAAATCACCATTAAAATACCCTGGCCCAGATCTTCTTGGTGGTAAGTCCTGATAACTCTGCCTAAGTCAGCTATCCAGTGGAGTTATGCCAATTTGCATCCAATGGAGAGCTCATATGCTAATTGGGGTTTATTTTTCTTTTAACTTTGCTTTAAACTGTCTAGGGCGGGGGAAGTGGTTCAGATGCTCTGCTGTAAAATCAACAGAGCCTTATTTCATATCCCCCCTCTGTGAAGCTCTAACCATTTACAGGAGCAAACAATTTGGCTCTGAGACATCTCCAGCTTTATAGGATGTGAGCTTTTCAGATCAGGACACTGATTTTCAGAGGGAAATTTCAGTGATATGATACATTTTGAGTTTCAGACCATCCTAAACAAAATGTATCATGTAATATTGTCTTCTTTCATAACAATGTTTTGTTAAATTTAGCAAAGGCCAATATATTTTATAGGATAAGATTATTCTGAAGATAGTCCTGTTGTTGCTAAATGCTTAAATTAGGATGGTTGGTAAGAAAATAAATCAAAGTTTCCAAGATTTTAGGGATACCAGTTATGAATAGCCCTACTAAAAATATTTGCTTAAGAAAATTCCTGAATATATGTCTATGAATACATGTATTGACTTCAAAAGAAGTGAAATAGAATGTTAACCGCAATTTAATTTGGGAGAAGAAAGAACCTAAAAGAACTATACTACAACTCATGGAATAATCACTTACTGATACAGATATTTTAACTTTTTTTTGGTTCTGTACCGTGTACTGCAGTCAGAGTTGCCCACCACCCAAGAGCAGTTTGGGTGTGGAATAGTTAATGTCTGTTGACTGCTCAGAATCACTGCTGTTATTAATTGTCCTCCAGTATAGCCCATGTACATTTTACATTAATACCCTGACTAGCGAGACAGAGCACACAGTTTCTAGCTGGGGAAGCTGGAATTTCAGAAATAGCTTGGCTCTTCACTTTGATTACTTTCTGGCTGGAGAGTTGGAGTCGAGCTAATTCATTTTGTAAACATTGCTGGTCATTCATGTACAGTGCATGGCATGAATCAGGGCCGGACACTCAGGCAGGGGCAAGTTCAAAAGTCCAGATGGAAATTCCTGTTCCAGTGCACAGGGAATAATCCATGCACAAAGACGAAGGATCATACATGTACTCAGTCAAAATTCCCACCCATGAAAAGGGGAAGGTTTCCTTCAGAAAGGTGAAAAGACAAGGGCCCTCGCTATTTGCTGATGAGCAATCCACCCCTTGCACCCTAGCAGTCAGCTTTCAACAAATATTTATCCAGCTCGGGGATACAGCTATAGCTGCAACAGTTCAGCACAAATATTGGGCCACAACCTCAGCGAGTCTGAATTGGCCTCAGTGGCATTACAGTGATTTACAATAGCTGAACTTCTCCCTCCCTGTATTTTTTTCCTCGGTGCCTCTGATACAGTGCGCTCTACGTGCATCTTTCAGACAAACAGTGCATTAGTTTTAAAGTAACAAATAATTTTAAACCAAGCTCTTCATCCTACTCAGGTTTCTCCCAGATTTTAAGAGGGCCTCAGCAAAAAAAGATCTGTTACAAAGGTGACTGTGAGTTTTCTGTAGCACAGCAGCACTCAGCTGAGTTGGGGTGCTAGAGCAGAACACCATTCCAAAAAAATGGATTCTTTTGTTAAAAGAAATTACAGATATATACACACAGAAACATAAAATCTGGTTTTACAGCTCCCAGTGAAGAACTCCATTGTGTAAGTTTAACAGCAGTTGCACAGAGATACAAGTACACAGTTGTGTATTATAATATTTGTTTCTTAATGTCACTAAGCCAGAATTCTTCAAAAATATGTGAAGTCTTAATTTTTCCCCAGTTTTTCAAAACAGAAAACATCAGTAAAGCAGTATTTTTTTTTTCCAGCATGACTTGAAGCTGGAGGCAGAGAAATGGATTACATTACATATTTTATACACAAGCTGAGGGATTAATTTAAATGATTCCCCTAAATCAAAATAACTAGACTTTTTGGCAGCCTTTGAAGTTTAATGAATGTTTATTCTTGCCATCAAGGGTAGGTTTTGGGACACCCTGCAGGACCTCTAAAACAAGATATCTAAAGCTATTTATATAAAATAAGCCAAACCCAAGATGTTTTTATTAATGTTATTAAGAAGATGCAAGTATTTAAAAGCAGCAAATATTTTGGTTTAAAAATTGTAAGTCAAAGACACTGTGCTGTCAATGTCTATAGCTTAGGGTTTAAACATTAACTACAACTCTGGTGGTTTCAGAAGTAGGCATGGTACAGAACAGGGCTGCTCTGTGGTTGTGTGCTCTCCTAAGTCTGCTTTCCCCTCTTGGAGGGACACAGAAGAGCTGCTGTGCTCTTATCTTTCACAGTACGTTTGGTATTCCTTTCCAATGTCTCTTATCAAAGTTGACAACAAGTACCTATTACTTACAGACATTTCAATGTGGGTTTTCTGTAGAAGAAAATTAAATCAGGTCATGAGATGTAATAAACCAGACACAGGATTTCCAAATACATTCTATTTCTTTTATGGTTAATACTTTTTGAAGTGCACTGCTGAAATGCTGCATAAATGTAAAACCTGGTTTGCCTCTGATGACTGTGACTGATTAAAACAGTAGGTAATGTTCTTGGAGATATTTAGCTTCTGATAACTCAGCCATACAGACGTTCTCTGGTTTTTTTTATATTTTTCTGGAGGGCCATTTTCACATGTGCAAAAACTCCTTGAAAACTAGATATTTTTTATATCTAAAATTCACAGCATGTCTTGCTGTTAAATTGCCACCTTAGAGGCCTTTTTTAAATTTCATTGAAAATGCATATTAAATCAAAGTGATAGACACATGTAATGTAAAATGTCTGTCAACAATTAGAATCCCATTTGGAAGTTTGTAAAGCATAACAATTTAAAATGAATTTAAATTGAGAAGGAAAGTTTTCAGATTGAGAAGAAAAGTTTTAGCCTGCAGTATTGCAATTTTATTCAGAACAAATCCAGATTTTTTTGCTCTTTTCCGAGCAAAAGAGAAATAAAAGAGCAAGAGCTTCTAATGTAATTAGTTCACTATCATGTGTCAGTCAAGCAATTTCATTCTTTCAGCAATAAAACCCAAATTATATTGATTATTTGATTTGGAAAGATATAATAGATCATCAAGTGTGTGAATAATATAGTTCCATGTAAAATCATGTTGCCCTGTCATGGAATCATGGGATGACTGGGAGACCCCTCAGGATCTGATCCAACCTTCTATTTTCCAGGAGCCCAGAGCACGTTGCAGCTGAGCCACTTGATGAATTTGTGCTCTGTGCATTGAAAAGTACAACTGCTCTTATGTGGACGGACCAAATCCCTTCCCAGCAACATCCATATGGCTTGAAAAATGTGCTTTAAGGGAAACTTTACAAAATAGCGTTTGTGCTCTTCCAAGGTTTTACAGGCTTTACACACAAACCTCCTGGATGTCCTGAAACGTAGGATCCACAGGCAAAACCAACCGGGGGCACACCAAAGCCTGGTGCCTCCGGGGCCGCTCTGGCCCTTCACTGTGGCCACACCACTGGGGATCTGCCCACTTAAATGGGGGCTGGGATTGGCAGCTAGAAGGGTACAAAGTTGGGGATGGCACCTGGAGTTTCCAAAAATCTTGAACCTAGCAATATCTGGGGTTAGGTTAGGGTTTATGGCTCATATATATTGAATACAATGTAAACATCTACAATACAGTTTGCTATAAAATGAAAGTATTTTCAATTAAGTTCAAATTTTGTAGCTTTTTTTTCCCAGTTTTATAACATGCACATTTCCAAGCAGCATCCAACATTGTCAGCTTTCTACACTGAAATGAATATAATCTTGTAGATATGTGCCAATGCTTCAAGTGCAGAATGTTGTATTCTCTGTAGTGATATATAACTCTTTTAAAAGCAGATACACTTCCAGGACTGACATATTTTGTGTAATTTGTCCAGATTAAATTCTGGCTGTTTCTAGACCTTCCACTTATCACTTTGATTGATTTTATGAGAATGACAATAAGAAAGCAGAATAATAAGAAATGCAAAGCATATTCTACAGTTAATTTCTGAAGGGAGAGTCAATCCCTTGAGAACTTTACATAGTGTGTTGTTGGTTACAATTATTGCAAAAATTATAGTGGGACATCACAAAAAATGGATGCAAATTGCCAATAACGGTTTTTGTCTTTAGTTATTTAGTATTTTTATCGTCTTTGAGTAATCCTCTTGAAGAGCCAAGATTACCTGTGATTAGGAGGTTTGAACAGGTGGTTTAAGGAGCTGTACTCCTAAAATGTCACAGTTGTTTTGCCTCGGGAAGCAGTGAGTGCTTTCCCAGTTAGCAGCGATTCCTGCAGGCTCCCCTGAATGTGGCAACCAGCCCCCGTTACCGGTTTTGTTGCTCTGGGCAAAACATTAAAGGTGGGCCCCTCACAAGGCATGGTCTCTAGCACCAGAAAGTGTTACTGAACATTCTGCAGCCCTGGGCGGCTGCTGCTCTGGGGCTGGTGGTGGCACTGCTGGCCCGGGGTGCCGAGGTACCTGTCTGTCCCCCACAGGCTCACATCCACCTCGCCTGTTACCTTTGCACTGGGTTGAATTATTGCTTCTGCCCAATGTGGCCAGCGCTGGACATGGGCAGGCCTTGTCCCAGTGTAGAGCAATCTGTCTGCAGTGGGGCAGAGGAGGAGCAGCCCTGGCAGCCCTTTGAGAGCAGAGCTGCCTGAAATTGTATTTTGCTGTTTGAAAATTCTAGGAGTGAAACAAAAAGTGAGTGCTCCTGCTTGCACAGAGTGAGTACAGCAGTGTTACTGTGTTGTGAGATCACATGTGCAGTGTTGGAGAGGACAGTACTGAAGCTGGAGGAGGGAATGGACCATATTTATCCTTTCTTTAATTCCACTAAACTCAGTACATTTACAATGCATTTGGCTCTATGTTTTCATTAAACTGTTATTCTTATGTATTATGGCATTGCTTGTGCTTTTGTGCAGCATGAAAATGGAAGCTGCTTCAATGGCAAAGAAGCCAAGCTGGGTAAACTTGAGAGACAGAACAAGTGACTTCAAGCCTTAAAATGTGCAAAGGTGTGCGACAGGCAACTAAACATGTGGACAAGAGAGTTCTTACAAAGAGGTATGGGATTTACATGCTAATCGTTGTCACTGGTGCCTTCTCTAAATCTTTCTCTCTGTCACAGTTGTTTATGCTCCTCTGCAGTTAGGAATGGCCCTGATCTGGCACACTCACACAAATACAGCTCCTCTCAGAAATCAGTTTGTATAGACTGGGGGCTCAGACACATATTTTGTTTTCAAACAGCTGGAACAGCTTAAGAAGTTGCTGTACCACGCATTGTTGCCTCACGCAGGAGATTTCCATCCCTTGCTAGCGAGGCTGTCCTGCAGACGTTTGTGCCAGTGCCAGTGCAGCACAGCCTGGCACAGCCCTGTGCCCATTGCCCTGGCTCGGCTGGAGGGACAGGGACGTGCAGGTGTGGGCAGTGAGGGACAGGGGACAGACACAGGTTTGGTCACCACAGTTGTCCCTTGCTCCAAATTCGCTCGTGTGCAGTTCTAGACTGAGACGCTGCTCCTGCTGTGCTGCCAATGCTCTGCTTCCTGCACAAGGATGAGTGACACCGATGATCTTTAGGATTTGGCACTTATGTTGCAAACTTCTGAGGACAAGAAAAGTGTCTTCTTATGGTCTCAGAAGTGAGCATATAATGTATCCTTCTTTACAAATGGAAGGAGAATAAACACTGGTGTTTGGTGTAATTCCTAAATGTACCATGTTGTCTTGTATTCAAGTACAATTCTCCCTCTTTCGTTTTGCCTGTTGCAGTACATGACAAACAGTTGAATTGCTGAACCATTACAGACTGGGGCTACAGTTGTCTTTGCATGTATGATTTTTGCACCACACGTCTTTAGTATTGTCTAAAACTTACTCAAGCTTTAAATTCTTATCCAGGCAGTGCTTCTAGGGTGTCAGTGGCTAGGAGCAAGCTCAGATGAGCTTAATGATTGTGTACAGTCCTGGGGAGAGCCAGCTAGGCTGCAGAAAGCAGCTTAAGGATGTAAAGAGACATGTTCTGCAGCCCTGGACACTGCATTTGCGAGGAAATTTGAAGTTCTGTGAAGAGGGACCGAAACACAGAATACGTAACTCAGGGTGAGATTCAAGAGATGCCATGTACAGCCAGGATGAAAGTCCAGGCTTACTATATAAAGCATGTGAAGGATGGAAACAATTTTTCTAACCCCAAATCTGGTTTCTGGATTTCTGAGGAAGGGTCTTTTAAGTCTCTTTGTGAGGATTGCTCTTCGAATCCTGTTACTTGAGATTTTCTTACGTAAGGAAAGGCAACTGTGAGTCTCATTTTCTAGGTGATAACTGTGTGATCCTGGGTTTATGAAGCAGACCTTCTCAAGGCTCTTTCTGGGTCACTGATGTAGTATCTGCTGATAGTTCAGTGGAGCTGGCTGGCAGCTCAATGCTCAACTCTCTTTTCTGCTGAGGAATTTTACTAAGAAATCGGAAACTCCTGGAGTTACCTTTTGAGGTAGGTAATGGCTGTTGTTGCCATCTGAACGTTATATGATCATTAATGGGAAGGAAAGAAAACTGCAGAAATGTGGCTGGGGATCGGATTGCTCCATGAGGAAATGGGCTCCCCGCAGGACCCAGACAGTGCATGTGCAAGCCTGTGAGCAAACATATTTGTACTCAGAGAGGTGAGATCTGCACAGCAGCATTGCAGACCAGTCCTCTTAACAGCTGGCTCAAACTGGGGCAAAGGGTGGAAGGGGAGGACTCTGCTTAGCTCAGGCATGGAAAGCAGAACATTATTCATGAGGCATTTACTTTATTGCAACTAGCTGCTGCCAGGCCAGCTCCTTGTGTTGAGGCAGAGAGCATGACAATTTTCACGTTGTAAACACCAGGCATTAATCAGGGCACCTCAATATTATGCAAACAAAATGTATGTACTTACAAATACTTCCACTGTATTTCAGTCAAAAATATGTCATGAAAAGGAGAGGGCTTGTCAGGTTCATTTCATTAGGCAAGAAATTTGGAACCCTAAAGGCAGCATTCCCCCTGAGGTTTGAAGAGTGTTTAGTCTTTAATCACTCCATATTTTCCAGTTTAAAATGAAACTTTAAAATGTAAATAAAAATGCATACTTTGTAACTCTGATTTGACAGTGTAAATCTTTTTCTGACAACAACAGGTATTACTTGGTTTGATGACTACCTTATACAAATCGTCTGTAGGTTCTATTTCAGAGAAAATATTCATGCGAAATTTTGTGCTTGTGTTTGTATTTTGACAGACTACAGAATTTTTGTGTAATTTTAATTTGAAGGTAAGCACATCCTAAGAGAACACTTTTTTTAAGAATACATGTTTTTCCTTAAATATCCTGGAAAATACATCCCTTGGTCCTGCTCCTTCATTTGCTTTTAAATGACTCCCATGTCCATATTTTATACTATTTTAAATAGTACTTTGACAAAGAAATTATAATATTTTATTAAAAATGGACACTAAGACTCCTGTGAATAGATACATGGATTAACAGTGATAGACTGTGAAGTTTTCCTACTATATAAAGGTACTTTCCTTAAAGTGAGATGTTTGGAGGAAATGTTGGCTGATATTGCAGGTTACCTCTCATCATCTGATATCAGATGTAATTATTCATGACTCTTCTTTTGACATGTACATAATTCATATTTTAGTGTCCTTTTTTCCCCCTTGTCCTGTCCAGAGTTTTTTCTGTGCTGAGAGACATCACAATATGTCTTTGAAAGATGTCTTCGCAGCTCAGAATGGGTTNAGATGGTTTTTTTTTTTTTTTTTTTTTTTTTTTTTTTTTTTTTTTGTTTTTGTTTTTGTTTTTTTTTTTTTGTAATCTACCGCTGGAGAAATCTCTGTCACTTCATTTCTAAACTTCTGGTTTTCTGGTGGAGCCACATGGTGGCTTTATACAGCTGCGATACACTAGGATATTAAAAAAAAATTAAACTGGGATGCAAAGGCATGTGGCTTGCAGAGAAAACTTCCCCTGTGGCATCAAATAAAAATCTTGGTTCTCTATAGAACTTATAGATTCACTTTGTCCATACCTGATGACCACTGTGTAACAAATCAGTGGGAAAGCTTTCTGACCTAAGCAGCCTACCTGAAATAGCCTCTAATTTGTTTTTTAACCCCCCAAAAAGGCATATAAAGGATAGAGTGACACCTTGGGATCAATAATAATGTTGGAATCAAGAATCAAGACACTTTCTCAAGTGTATGGTATTTAATTAAAAAAAAGTTATTTTTTTAACATGGGAAATAAGACATTCTGATATATATATATATATATATAAAAGTTATCAGAGGAAATAATGATGGGCTTTAGGGTGTGCATGCATTTGTAATTACTGGCACTCTCTAGTCCTGTAAAAGTGCATGGAAATCTTGTGCAGTGTTGCGTATTTATCTTTCTATTTGTTGTTTTCCTGCCTTGTGGGCTGTACATACAAAAGAGTTGCCCATACACTGATGCGGGAGATTTTTTTTACTCCTTGGGTTTTAACATTCTTGCCCGAGTGAGAGAATTTTCCATCCAGCTTGTTTACTTCATGATTTATGTCTAAATTGACAGAGTCCTTCGGAGGCATTCGTGTTAAATTTGAAACAAACATATTTAATGCTCGTGTTGTAATAAAACAGCTAAAAGAGCAGATTAAAAAGATATGCACAGAGGGGTCTGATTGATTGAGGGATTGATTTTACTACTTTTCCCGTAGGTGGGTAGTGATGGCTGTAAATCTCTTGATAATCATTTCAGAAGCACCTTCATCAATAAACTCAAAAGGGACAACTAGGTGTAAAAATTTGCCAGCCATCAGGTCAAACAAAAGGCAGCGAATGTGTAAAGAAAGAATTGAATTAAATAATCCCACCTTGGCTGGTTATGGCATGAGTCATTTTTATCTCGGGGGCGGAGGAGTCCCCATCACTGCGATTCTCAGGGATTTAGGGGAGAGAGGGGGAAAGGTTCTTTCCCTCTATTTTTTTTTCCTTTTTCCTTTGACTAAACCCGTATTGCTTACCATTCAATTATGCGGGTAAAAGCTTGTGTTTGTGAGCAATGATCAATTATTAGTTGTCAGTAATAATGGCGAAGGATTCAATTCTGGTGCCCCCTCCTCTTATTTTCTTTTTTTTTTTTCTTTTTTTTTTTTTTTCTCTTTCTTCCCCCTGGAGAATTACCATTAGAAAATGAAGGGGGAAAAAAAGGCAGAAGAGAGCAAGGAAGGGGAAAGCTGACAGCATGCCCACAAAAGTAGTCATACCTAAACCCACACAGTCACAGGACTTGCAATGTCCACAGTGAATAGTGTGATCCAGGCTATTGATAATAAAACAATTCCGGAGAGCTGGTGCTCGCTGCCCCGGGGTAGCTGCGCCCCAGGACCGTCTCAAAAGTTTATTATACATCGGAGCATAAAGCCAAGTTCCCAGCTGACTGCAGCATCTGGAAGCCCCTAATTACACACATTTCTAAAATATATGTAACCTGTGTTAGCTGACAAACGGCGAACTTGCGAGGTCAGCTGGAGCGCCGTTCGGAACTCCAGCGAAGTGTGGCTTTTTTCAGTTAAAATAAAGGCGAACAGAGAACATAGAAAACGAGGAGGAAGAGAAGGAAGAAAAAACCCCAGAAATAAGAGACCAAGCGCCGTGCTAAGTGGGAAGCGGGTGTTTTGGCAGGGCGGACGTGCGAGCGGTGCGGGGCAGCGCTCTGCCGGCAGCGCGGTCCCGGCGCCGAGCCGCAGGTTGGGCTGCCCCGACCCTCGGCCGCCGCCGAGCCGCCGCCCG